>CM077182.1:4668117-4988117 GCA_039654105.1 Coreius guichenoti | reverse complement strand
GATGGGTGCGAAACACAGCAGGCAGTCGGTCAGGACTGGATGAGATAGATTCTTAATTGAAGAGATACACTCAGCAAAAGGTAGATGAGTTCTTTACTGAAGAAACTTGGGCATACATGTGTGGTTTCGCTATCTGTCGACCAGTTCCGCTTCAGCGCTGATGACGTTGCAGCAATAGAGCGCTCTGGTTGGTCTGTATCATCCGGCGTCTAAAGACAACCTGGCCTTTTGCACAGCCGCCCCCGAATTCAGGAACTGAATTCACTTATAACAAAAGGTTTATATCTTGTCCTAGTCATCCTTAGGTAGGGCTGGGAGCTGGATAAGACGAGCCACGACCCTTGTGTAGGTCCTACCATTGATGTCTACGCTGGCTGTCCATACTCTGCCATCTGAGCCTGGGAAGACCTGGTTGACCCTGCCTACTGTCCAGAGGGCACGAGGAAGTTGGGGATCGACAATCATAACCACATCCCCGATCTCTAGTGACTTCTTCTCGGTTTTCCACTTCTGGCGGGCTTGGAGACTGGGTAAGTAGTACTTTAGGAAATGTCTCCAAAAGTGCTCTGCAAGCAGTTGACTGTGGCGCCAGCGTCTGCGACTCAGGATCTCGGACTCTTGGTAGACTACTTGAGGTAAGGACGCCTCTCAACGACCAATCAGGAAGCACTGTGGATCATCCCAGTCGCGCTTCTTGTCCCACAAGCGCTGTACTAATATCTTCGCCCTAGTGGTGTAAGGGATGATATACCCAAGGGGGTCATATTGGCTGGCCAGTACATGGTAGATGTTGCACATTGTCACAGTGGAGCAGCAGCTAGCTCGGTGCTTGTAGCGTAGGATGTCAGACTGACAGTGCCAGTGGAGTCCGAGCGTAGGCTCCTGGACATCTTGTTGGCCTTGACGAAGCCAGAGCTCACAGGTACTGGATCTTGACTCAGAGGGTAGGTGCGTAATCACTGATGGACAATTGCTGGCCCATTGTCGAAGCTCAAAGCCTCCGGAGACTAGGAGTGAACAGAGTTGATCAACCAGGTCTCAGGCGTCTTGGGGGGAGTGAAGACTATGCAGACAATCATCAACATAGAATGATCTTTCAATGACCTCTCTGACTGGGTCTCCAGACTGGCTGTGGTATATGACGTGCCTCTGCAGGGCATATGTGGCACAGCAGGGACTGCACGTGGTGCCAAACGGGAGCACCTGCCACTGATACACATCGGTGGGTCGCTCAGGTTTCAGTTCTTGCCATAGGAATCGGAGCAATGGCATGTCATCAGGGAGCAGCCTCACCTTCGTCTCTAACGATGCATCTCCGTTCGTGATGATCACCTTACTCACTTTTAGCAGGACTCTATGGCTACTGGCAGAACGGTCAACGTATAGGAGGTCTCTTGCGGTACTCACAAGACAGGAGTTCTCTGGAGGCTTGGGCGCTGTACTGGCAAGCAGCGCTCTCTCGTTCAGTTCGTGCAATATAAGGAGATGTTTCCTATTGCAGCTCTTGCACAAGGCTTTCAGGGTGCAGCTGGAAGCATGATGATTGCAGCCGCATCTCCAACATCGGTTATTCTTACGAATCCAGGCTTCTTTCTGTTCTTTAGTCAGCTCTTTAAAGTTGAGGCATCCATTAAGGAAATGACTAGCATTGTCACAATAAGGGCAGTAGGCGTGTGACTTCTCTCTGTACCTGGTGAAACTGGGCCTGGACTCTGGAGGGGACACTCCCTGTTCGATATCTGCAGGCTTCTCTGCACCCAGCAGGATGCTCGTCGATCTCCCTGGTGGCTTGGGGACATAACGATCTTCTCTCTTCTTAGTAGGTACGGGTGGAGCATATGAAACTGACTTAGTGGTGTCATCTTGGACCTTGAGCTCATACTCTAGCCAGTCCGCGAAGTCGAGAAGGGTGGGGACTGTGATCCTAGAGGGGTGAACATATCTCTTAAAGCTGATCTGGAGCTCGTGGGGAAGCTTGCCTTGGAGTCTGGACACGTATGAACCGCATTCTAATTCAGCTGCTCCTTCCGACCCCAACTGCTCCAACATACTCACTAATGAGCGTACACTAAGGGCGAAGAACTTGAATGCTTTAATGTCCCCTGGTTTGAGGTTGGGACCTTCTAGCACTTCGGCAATATTCTGCAGAACAAGCTTGTGGGGTTGACCATACATCTTCATAAGAGCTTGCATAGTATCTGTATAGGGTCGCACAGAGTTACAGTAGGAATCTGCTACTAGTAGGGCCTCTTCTAACTCTAGATGATCAGTCAAGATCTGATACTTAAAGCGTTCACTCGCGTCCGCTGGCAGAAGATTCTCTAGCGCCATCCGTAGTCTCGAAAACTGTCTGGGGTCAGCTGCTGTCAGGCTGGGTATGGAAGGCTTGGGGCCTCTGTATATCTGCTCTTGGGTGTGCAGCATCTCCGCTCTAGGCGCCATTTCTGGTCCTGGGGGCAGGCAGAAGTCTCTCTCGCTTTGGCAACAAATGTGTCTGGGACTAGGTGTCTCATCATTGTACTGTCCAGCTGCTAAAGGATGGGCTGAATAAACCTCGGAGGGGAAGCGTGCCGTCTCTCGTCAACATACGGGTGCTCTGACCTGGATGGAAACGTGAAGTTTCCCATCTGCTTCGTCAGCTGCTCATACTGGACGGATCCGTCTGGAGGAACCTCATCAGCATACACTGCAGAATCTCTCTGGCTATGGACAGGCGGTGGCACATGAGTGCGAGGGGCTGGAACTGGCATCACTGGTCGACGAGGAGTCTCTTTACCTGTGGCTATCTGCTGGATTTCCTGCTTTAATGTAGCGTTCTCCGCCTGGAGCCCTCGCAGTGTGGACAGAATCTCAGATAGAATGTGGCTGCGAAGCTCGTCGCTATGGCTCTTCATCTCAGTCCACATAGATTTAATATCAGACAACTGGTGGACTTGTAGGCAGAGCTCATCATACTCTGGCGACACATCCCTAGCTGGCTCTGGCCATAGATCTCGGAGCACTAGATCATCTGCATACGGGGACTGACTCTCTGGAGAAGATGATCGTGATACGTTCTCAGACGTGTGCAGAACCGGACGTGATGCTCTCTTCACGTGGCCTGAATCAGGACCTTGATAATCTGCAAGATGTGCAGGCGGCCTTGTCTGACGTCTAGGTCGGACGACAGGTGTATCTGACTCAGGATGGGACATCATCTCTCTGCTGCAGTTCGCCAATCCGGCTCGAAGGACCACTTGAAACGATGGGGTTCGTTGAGGTGTATGGATATTAACATAGATGGGTGCGAAACACAGCAGGCAGTCGGTCAGGACTGGATGAGATAGATTCTTAATTGAAGAGATACACTCAGCAAAAGGTAGATGAGTTTCCTTTCAGTCAGTACACTACGAGTTACGTCAGTTACTGACGAAATGGGGGTTTCGCTTAGAAGCCAATCGCCTTTGAGCTCTACAAAACGAGCCAATGGCATGAAGATGCCATGGGTCTGCGGAATTTGCATAACGCAACCCCGCCCCACCGCATGGGTATAAAGGGCGTTGCGTGGCAATCTCGCTTTATGTTTCTACTTCAGAGCCGAGTGTTACTGCCTGAGCGTTTTCTCTCTTCAAGACGAGTGTCTCTCCAGAGTGTTGGTGTTAAGACCTACAGAGCTGCGGGCCAGGGCGCGTCCGCCCTGCATGCGATGGCCACCCTTCAGGTCTACCAGGCCAAGGTGCTCAGAGACATGCACGAGGGCAATGCTGACCCCGCATTAATGCAGGAGCTGCGGGCGGCCACCGACCTCGCTCTACGAGCGACGAAGGTGACCGCCCGCTCTCTCGGTCAGGTGATGTCCACTTCTGTGGTCCAGGAGCGCCACTTACGGCTCAACCTGGTTGATGTGGGAGAATCTGAGCGAACCCGTTTCCTCAATTCTCCCATTTCCCAGGATGGGCTATTCGGCGGGGCGGTCCAGGACTTCGCCCAACAGTTCTCGACCGCTCAGAAACAGACTGAGGCGATCAAACATATTCTGCCCCGGCGGCCTGCTGCTGCCTCCTCCCAGCCGCCGGCTCAGAGGACTCAGTCTGCTCCCCGCCGAGGCCGCCCTCCTGCGGCTCCCGCCCCTCCCGCTCAGCCCCAGCAGCAGCCTTCACCCGGGCCGAGGCGTGGAGGATGCCTGAGACGGGCGGCTCGGAGGTGAACTCAGTTCTTTCCCAGGAGATGGTAGCAGGGCCACTCCTTCCCCCGCTGGAGGGCCGGGGGAGAATCCTTGTAAAGAAAGAACTGACATTTTCACCTCCGAGCCTCAAGAGGGCATGGCTGGCAGTGTGCGACGCCAAGCAGCCTCGCCACTCTCGGCCCCCTCTGTCGCCAGCCACCTGGCAGACGAGACCCCCGTGGAACGCTGGTCCTTCCCTGGTCTCCTCTGTCAGGGCGCTGAATTCGACCCTGCCCACACCTCAGGACGCTCCCACGCCTCCCATGTCTGGGCCGGTCATTCCGCCTCGCTGCCCCATCGGGGGTACGCCTGTGGTTCGCATGACCCCGCTGGTACAGTTTCTGGAAGCCTGGCTAGCGCTTCCCAATCTGTTCAGCTGGCTCGCTCGCACCATCAGGTTCGGCTATGCGATTCAGTTCGCACGGTCTCCTCCCCGCTTTCGGGGAGTCCGCTATACCATGGTGGGTGGCAATACCCCTGTCATGTGTGCGGAGGTCGCCACCCTACTGGCGAAGGGTGCGGTCGAGATCGTCCCTCCAGCCGAGATGGAGTCCGGCTTCTACAGCCCTTACTTCATTGTAACCAAGAAAACCGGTGGGTTACGGCCAATCCTGGACCTGCGCATCTTGAACCGAACCCTTCACAGGCTTCCATTCAGGATGTTGACAGCCAAACGCATTTTCGAATGCGTTTGTCCATTGGATTCTTCCTCGACACAGACCGTTTCTATGGTTTGCCTTCGAGGGACAGGCATATTGGTACACGGTTCTCCCATTCGGGCTAGCCCTGTCCCCTCGCGTCTTTACAAAGGTCGTCGAGGCAGCCCTTGTGCCACTCAGGCAACACGGGGTTCGCATCCTGAACTATCTTGACAACTGGCTGATTCTAGGCCACTCTCGGGATCAGGTTTGTGAACACAGGGACCTGGTGCTTCAGCACCTCGCCCATCTGGGCCTTCGGGTCAACTGGGAAAAGAGCAAACTCTCCCCAGTGCAGAGGATCTCTTTTCTCGGTATGGAAATCGACTCGGTCGCCATGTACGTGCAGCTTACGATCGAGCGCGCGCAGTCACTGCTGACTTATCTTCGCCAGTTCGAGGGCAAGAGTGCGGTTCCACTGAAATATTTTCAGAGGCTCCTGGGGCATATGGCATCCGCAGCCGCGGTAACGCAGCTCGGTTTGCTTCATATGAGACCGCTTCAGCACTGGCTTCGCGATCGAGTCCCGAGATGGGCATGGCAACACGGCACGCTCCAGGTCCCAGTGATTCGGGCCTGCCGTCAGACCTTCACCCCGTGGGCGAACCTCAGTTTTCTACGGGCAGGTGTTTCCCTAGAACGAGTTTCCAGGCATGTTGTTGTATCAACAGATGCCTCTGCCACGGGCTGGGGTGCCATGTGCAATGGACATGCTGCCGCGGGCTCCTGGAGAGGACCCCAGCGCCTATGGCATGTCAATTGCCTCGAGTTGCTGGCCGTACATCTTGCCCTGCACCGCTTCCAAGCCCTGCTCAAGGACAAGCATGTACTGGTCCGTTCAGACAGCACGGCGACAGTAGCGTACATCAACCGACAAGGTGGTCTACGCTCCCGCCGGATGTCGCAACTCGTCCGCCATCTCCTCCTATGGAGTCAGAAGCATCTGAGGTCGCTTCGTGCCGTTCACATCCCGGGAGAACTGAATCGTGCAGCCGACGAGCTGTCACGGTTTCAGCCGCTTCCGGGGGAATGGAGACTCCATCCCCAGACAGTTCAGCTGATTTGGGAACAGTTCGGCGACGCACAGATAGATCTGTTTGCCTCCCACGACTCTTCCCATTGCCGCTGGTATTACTCCCTGACCAAGGGGACCCTCGGCATGGATGCACTAGCACACAGCTGGCCGCGGGGCCCACGCAAGTATGCGTTTCCCCCAGTGAGCTTTCTCGCACAGGTTCTGTGCAAGATCAGGGAGGATAGGGAGCAGGTCCTTTTGGTCGCCCCATATTGGCCCGGCCGGACCTGGTTCTCAGAACTCATACTCCTTGCGACAGCCCCTCCCTGGTCGATCCCTCTGAGGAAGGACCTCCTTACTCAGAGACGGGGCACCGTATGGCACCCACGTCCCGACCTTTGGAACCTACACGTGTGGGACCTGTAGGTACCCTGCCACCTCAGGTTAGAGACAGGCCTATGCGTTGAAGTGGAACCTCTTCGTCACCTGGTGCTCTTCTCGCCGAGAAGACCCCACGAAATGCTCAATCGGGTCCGTGCTTTCCTTCCTCCAAGAAGGGTTGGAGCGAAGGCTGTCTCTCTCCACCCTGAAGGTCTATGTGGCCGCGATTTCGGCTCACCATGACCTGGTGGATTCAAAAACGGTAGGTCAGCACGACCTGGTCAGCAGGTTCCTTAGAGGGGTGAGGAGATTAAATCCTCCTTGCCCTCCTCAAATACCCTCTTGGGATCTTGCAGTGGTTTTATCTGCCCTGCAGAAAGCTCCCTTTGAGCCCCTGCAGTCTGTGGAGCTGAAGTTCCTTTCAATGAAAGTGGCGATCTTGATTGCTCTGGCTTCCATCAAGAGGGTAGGGGACCTGCAGGCATTTTCGGTTGACGAAGCGTGCCTGGAATTCGGGCCGGTCAATTCTCACGTGATCCTGAGACCCCGGCCTGGATACGTGCCCAAGGTTCCCACCACTCCCTTCAGGGATCAGGTGGTGAACCTGCAAGCGCTGCCTATGGAGGAGGCAGACCCAGCCTTGGCACTGTTCTGTCCAGTACACTCCCTTTGTCCTGGCATATCAGGTTCAGGGCATGCCATGCCCCCTTGGGGTTAGAGCACACTCCACTAGGAGTGTTGCTTCCTCTTGGGCTTTAGCGCATGGCACCTCGCTGACAGACATTTGTAGAGCTGCAGGCTGGGCGACACCCAACACATTTGCAAGATTTTATAATCTCCGAGTGGAGCCTGTATCCGCTCGTGTACTCGCCCCAAGTGGCCAGTAACTGGACAGGCTCAGGTGTCTTCGCTTGCTGCGCCATTCCACTCCACGGACTGGATGCGTGCGCATTTTCTCTCAGGTGAGCTTCCCAGTAAGCCCTGAGCTCCTCCAGCACTGCTGATGTCGACACCAGAGTGCATGCCCGCTTGGTCAGCCCTCGTGTTCGGCTAGGTGCCTCCGTGTGCATGGTTCCCCCGTTGGGCAACCCCCACATGTGTATTTCCACGGTAAGTCTCTCTGAGCACGTGTCTTCCCTTGGCAAGACACCCTTGCCACACCTGGGGTTGAAAAATTTTCCACCTGCGGCTGGATACCCCAGAGTGCTCCATATGCAGTCCCTATGGGGGTCATATGTGTATTTTTAAGTCCTCCCTTCAGGGCAGGAATTGTGTTGCATTTCTCCACGTGGGATATGCTTCCCAGTGTACCTTGGTATCGGCGTTGAGCCTAGCCCCTCGTTCATGCTAAGACTCACGGCAGGGAGCCCTGGTCAGCGCAGGACGCTGGAAGACAGCCGTCGTGGCGAGATTGTATTGGGACCCCCATTTCGTCAGTAACGGACGTAACTCGTAGTGTACTGACTAAAAGGGAACGTCTGAAGGAAGGGAACGGAGACGTTACATCCCCATGCCACATCCGCTGTACCGCTGGAATGGCCGGACGCTCATGCCTCGGCTCTTCAGCAGGTAACATAATGCGAGATTGCACGCAACGCCCTTTATACCCATGCGGTGGGGCGGAATTGCGTTATGCAAATTCCGCAGACCCATGGCATCTTCATGCCATTGGCTCGTTTTGTAGAGCTCAAAGGCGATTGGCTTCTAAGCGAAACCCCCATTTCGTCAGTAACTGACGTAACGTCTCCGTTCCCTTCCTTCAGGGAACGAGGGTTACATACAGTGGGGAGAACAAGTATTTGATACACTGCCGATTTTGCAGGTTTGCCCACTTACAAAGCATGTAGATGTCTGTCATTTTTATCATAGGTACTCTTCAACTGTGAGTGACGGAATCTAAAACAAAAATCCAGAAAATCACATTGTATGATTTTTAAGTAATTAATTTGCATTTTATTGCATGACATAAGTATTTGATACATCAGAAAAGCAGAACTTAATATTTGGCACAGAAACCTTTGTTTGCAATTACAGAGATCATACGTTTCCTGTAGTTCTTGACCAGGTTTGCACACACTGCAGCAGGGATTTTGGCCCACTCCTCCATACAGACCTTCTCCAGATCCTTCAGGTTTCGGGCTGTTGCTGGGCAATACGGACTTTCAGCTCCCTCCAAAGATTTTCTATTGGGTTCAGGTCTGGAGGCTGGCTAGGCCACTCCAGGACCCTTGAGATGCTTCTTACGGAGCCACTCCTTAGTTGCCCTGGCTGTGTGTTTCGGGTCATTGTCCCCGAAAGAAGACCCAGCCACGACCCATCTTCAATGCTCTTACTGAGGGAAGGAGGTTGTTGGCCAAGATCTCGCGATACATGGCCCCATCTATCCTCCCCTCAATACGGTGCAGTCGTCCTGTCCCCTTTGCAGAAAAGCATCCCCAAAGAATGATGTTTCCACCTCCATGCTTCACGGTTGGGATGGTGTTCTTGGGGTTGTACTCATCCTTCTTCTTCCTCCAAACACGGCGAGTGGAGTTTAGACCAAAAAGCTCTATTTTTGTCTCATCAGACCACATGACCTTCTCCCATTTCTCCTCTGGATCATCCAGATGGTCATTGGCAAACTTCAGACGGGCCTGGACATGCGCTGGCTTGAGCAGGGGGACCTTGCGTGCGCTGCAGGATTTTAATCCATGACGGCGTAGTGTGTTACTAATGGTTTTCTTTGAGACTGTGGTCCCAGCTCTCTTCAGGTCATTGACCAGGTCCTGCCGTGTAGTTCTGGGCTGATCCCTCACCTTCCTCATGATCATTGATGCCCCACGAAGTGAGATCTTGCATGGTGCCCCAGACCGAGGGAGATTGACCGTCATCTTGAACTTCTTCCATTTTCTAATAATTGCGCCAACAGTTGTTGCCTTCTCACCAAGCTGCTTGCCTATTGTCCTGTAGCCCATCCCAGCCTTGTGCAGGTCTACAATTTTATCCCTGATGTCCTTACACAGCTCTCTGGTCTTGGCCATTGTGGAGAGGTTGGAGTCTGTTTGATTGAATGTGTGGACAGGTGTCTTTTATACAGGTAATGAGTTCAAACAGGTGCAGTTAATACAGGTAATGAGTGGAAAACAAGAGGGCATCTTAAAGAAAAACTAACAGGTCTGTGAGAGCCGGAATTCTTACTGGTTGATAGGTGATCAAATACTTATGTCATGCAATAAAATGCAAATTAATTATTTAAAAATCATACAATGTGATTTTCTGGATTTTTGTTTTAGATTCCGTCTCTCACAGTTGAAGAGTACCTATGATAAAAATTACAGACCTCTACATGCTTTGTAAGTAGGAAAACCTGCAAAATCGGCAGTGTATCAAATACTTGTTCTCCCCACTGTACGTAACCGAGACGTTCTTTACTGAAGAAACTTGGGCATACATGTGTGGTTTCGCTATCTGTCGACCAGCTCCGCTTCAGCGTTGATGACGTTGCAGCAATAGAGCGCTCTGGTTGGTCTGTATCATCCGGCGTCTAAAGACAACCTGGCCTTTTGCACAGTAGTGCACAAAACATAATTCAAATACATTTTAAGAAATATAAAGCATGTGTTGTAAGCTGAGATGTTGAGGAAGTGGAACATGGAACACTTTAAGAAGTGTTGGGTCGCTTCAACCCACAGACTAAAATAAAACAACCCACGTCAACAGTGTAAAATTAGCCAATTCCACGGAAAAAACGTGGATTTCGCAACACTGGTGTGAAAGGTTATGCACGAGGCCCCAGATTATGACTAAACAATGTGCAAAAAGAGGATGTTTGGTTATTCTCTGACGCAGATTAGATGTGGTCATGTCTTTGCTCAATATGCATTCCATGAAATATAAAACAATTTGATTTATAGTGTTAACAAAACCAGGTGTTGTTCATTCAGTAGCCCATCTCAAAATGAAATTACTGGTGAAATGTCGCTCTGAGGTCAAACAGGTCTTGTGTCTGCAGGGAATTAATCATTTGTGTGCAGAGACCATTGAATTTAATGAGCATCTGGGATGCTGAGGTGAGAAACATTGTGACTCAGTTCTACGCCATCTGCCTTCTTGACAAGGGCTTCGTGAAGTAAATAGACATTCCATTTGACTTCATTCCATAACATAATAGCTCAAATATTCCGAAGAGACCCTGGCAGTGTGATTGACAGTCATTGTTTTGTGGTTGCTGTGGGTGACGTGCATCACAGACAGAGATGGATGGGTGTCACAACACTGCACTGCTCTGACCGTGACAATGGGATCCATTGTTCCTCAACAAAAATGTCATCCTCACTGTACTCGCCTCTCCACAGAGCTGGCACCGGCAGCTTTAGGAAAAATCAATCAAAGCACAGAACTTCTATAATTAGACAGAGGACAGACTTTGTAAACAGAGCAGAAAGCGTTCAGTGTGGAAGCAGCCATGAGTAATCATTGCATAAGGTAGCAGTGCATGTTAAATCAAAATCAAATCAAATCAACATTTATTTATATAGCACGTTTAAAAACAACACAAGTTGACCAAAGTGCTTTACACTCCCAACATTACAAAGAAAACAATTGACAATACACCCAATACAAGTCACTTCTCAAACTCCAAGCCCCTATGGGCAGTTGTAAGCAAGAGAGAAGAGATGCGTTTTCAACGCAGATTTAAAACATTCCAACGAGTCACAGGATCTAATATGCGGAGGAAGGCTATTCCAGAGGCGTGGCGCTGCCACAGAGAAAGCACAATCTCCTTTATATTCAACCGTGATTTAGGAACACTCAAATAGAAACTCTGCGACGATCTTAAAGGTCTAGCAGTACAGAAATGT
This sequence comes from Coreius guichenoti, assembly GCA_039654105.1. Lineage (NCBI taxonomy): Eukaryota > Metazoa > Chordata > Actinopteri > Cypriniformes > Gobionidae > Coreius > Coreius guichenoti. Next base: position 4,976,978 of record CM077182.1, on the reverse strand, counting down.
TGTAACAGACCAGAAATATACTCTGGAGCAAAACCATGTAAACCTTTAAAAACCATTGATAAGACCTTATATTGCACTCTAAACTCAACAGGAAGCCAGTGCAGAGAGGCCAGCACCGGAGATATACTAGAGCATTTTCTCGTACCAGTCAGCAGTCTGGCATTTTGCACCAACTGCAACTGAGCAAACAAATTTTTTGACATCCCCAGATATAAAGAATTGCAATAATCCAGTCTGGATGAAATAAAAGCATGAACCACAGTCTCCATATCTTTAAAAGACAAGAAGCTCTTCAATTTGGCAATGCTCCTCAATTGAAAGGAACTACCTTTAACCACAGCATTAATTTGTCTATCAAATTTTAGCTCAGAATCAAAAATCACCCCAAGGTTCCTCGCTTGCATGGTGACATTAGTGGCTAAAGGGCCAAGGTGAGGTGTGAGCTTTCCGGCAAGCTTCGACAGACCAAAGATCACCACTTCTGATTTAGACTGTAAAATTCAGCTGTAAAAAACTAGATGCCATCCAGGCCTTAATTTCATCCAGGCAGTCAAGCAAAGCTTTAAGTTTGGAGTCGCCATCACAATTCAGAGGTAGATACAGCTGGGTGTCGTTGGCATAACAGTGATATGCCACATTATATTTTTGACAGATTATTCCCAGTGGAAGCATATGTAAGGAGAAAAGTACAGGGCCCAGACATGAACCCTGAGGAACCCCTGATATTACAGGCTGAGAGGATGAAATAGAATTCCCTAGTTCCACAGCAAAGGTTCTTTCATGCAAGTAGGAGGAGAACCATTTAAGAGCATGTCCCCTGATACCTCCCCCCCCCCCACTGACTCAAGCGGTCGAGAAGAATCCTGTGATCCACTGTATCAAATGCTGCGCTAAGATCAAGAAGCACTAAAACAACACAATTCACAGTTAATTATCAGTGTTTTCTGCAAATGCCACATGTTGTGTGCAATGCTTTGACAGACTGGGTTTCGAGGATTTAGGTTGCCTTCACGTGCTCTCGGAATTATCATAAATACGGGTTTCCTAGGTGAAAATTGCACATGAACGCCGTCCCATTTCGTGTCGTGAAGGCAGCATTAGTGACCACAACTGAATAATTGCAGACTGATGTGTCATGTGACATCCTGTAACGGTTAGATCATATCCAAAAAAGGGAAGCGTTATATGTTGTGCTTTTTAATGAGAAACTTAAGGTGGGATTTTGACAAATTTAGTCTGTTGTAATCAGGGTTATCATCATAAAAAAACATTTTACTTCAAATAAAATAAACGTTAACTGAAATCAAATAAAATATTTAAAAAAAACTTATTTCAGCTAGTTGCCAAGGCAACATTTCCCATTTTCATTTAGTTTAACTTAATGAACTAAAAAATTAAAAAGAATACAAATTAATAAAAATTATACAGACATATTTCAGGAAACAAAAACGTACATACAAAAATTATATAAAATAAGACAAAAACACACTTTTCAGTAAAAAACTTTTACTGAAATAAAAAAAACACAGTAGATCTCATTGCTTGCATACAGAAGAAAAAGAAAAAAAAAAGATTTTCTTAATTAGTATTTTTGTTGTATTTTCCAGTACAAATATCTTAACATTCTTAAAACAAGATACATTTTTCTCAAGTAGAAGCAAAATTTAAAAAATAAAATAAAAAATGTTTTCCTGAATAAGTGATCAAAATGAAGTGAGTTTTTGCTTAAAACAAGAAATATCTGCCAATGGGTTCAATTAATTTTCTTGTTTTAAGCATAAACTCACTTCATTTTGATCCATTTCTCAAGACAGAAATACTTAATTCCTGTGCTTCTCAAGTAAGTGTATCTTGATTTAAAAATGAAATATTTGTACTAGAAAACAATACAAAATCATTAGAAAATCATTTTTGCAGTGCATTGCATTGCTGGCTTTCTCGGAACATACACACTTTTTATCAAATGTCATAGATTATATTATGCTCACAGATCTGCTTATTTGCTATAGCATCACAATAATTTACATTAGAAGAATTAGAAGAACTGTTATTGCAGTTCTTTGTTGTGCTGATAAAGATGAAAGTGATTGATTACCAGCCTAAAATTGAAAACACACAGAAACATGTCACAGAAAGGTGCAAAGTGCCATTTTAATACTCTGATCACAAGACAAGACAACTCCTATCTTGTGCCGCAGTCTGTGAAAGAGCCCCACAGTCTAGAAGACAAGAAAGAGAGGTCACAAGAGGACAATTTTGACATGTTCTGCATAGTTTAATCATAGTTTAAACATATACAAATGCATTCCTTGCTAATTATTTCATGATCATCAAGTAAAGACAGAAAGAAAGAGAGACAAGTGAATGTGACAGACTCCAGAGCTTTTCCCTTCTCACAGGAGAGGTGGGAGTTTACCGTTATAAACAGTCACTTCCCCTCAGGACAGAAGCACTGAGTCACAGACGAGCAACAGGACAGACGCAGACCTTTGGGTATTGAAACATCCGAGAACAACAACAATATCTGTTGCAGCTTACTTATAACCTGGATTTACATGATGGCTAAGTCAGGTCTGTCCAGTGGAGAGCAATGCATCAAATACATCCTATTCGCCTTTAATTTCGTATTTTGGGTGAGTTTAAAACAGTTTACTCCTGAATGTTTATTTATTGCCAAAAAAAAAAAACTGTATCCAAGCTCATAATGTCTAATATAGACTTGTTATTCTGCCTAACCAGTAGCCTAGTCTTTGAATGTGCTTCATAGCCTAAATAGGCTACTTTTTGGGTTATTAAACATAAAAAGCGCGACAAAGATATTTAGGCTGATATCTGTTTGTGCTGAATTTATATGTAATTTCGAAAAGTCGTAAAAGCTTTACTACCTACTATGGCGAAGGCTAACTTATTAATATTGATTAGGCTATAACGTGATGTTCGGCATCTTGAAAACAATAAGTTGGTATATGATCGAATGGCGAATACATGTCTTCACAATATTCCCATAGCTAACTTAATGAAAAACCTCTTACGTGTTTGTTTTTCAAAATAAAAAATGCTAATCGATAACTATTCATTAGATTACGTGACTGTGTGTCATCTCCAGGAAGGTTAACAACGTAATTAATATTAATGAGCTAACTCTTCGCAATAGTGTGATTCAAAATTGAGCGTTATGGGCAGCTGGTAAGCAAAACATGTTTAGAACCTAAAGACTAAACATATAACTTTATGCCATTGTTTGTTCCTTTAACTGTTTTTTTTTTTTTAGATATTGGTTGAGTAGTTCACGAGTAGACAAGTTTTTAGAAGAGTATGCTATGTTCAAGATGGTAATTTGTTCTTCATGAGAAGACGAACAAGTCAAAGTTTTGCATACCTGTTGCTAGGCAACCCCATCACTAATCCATCCCATAAATTATGGTAAATTTAGCCCCAGGAATGATCTTCTCTCAAAGAATGAAAGAAGGACAGCAACCAAATATTAGGCTACCTACATAGTGATTTTGCTTTGATTCAAGTAAACTGATCCCCATGGGTTCATCTTATTTTAGGGACTATTAAGATTTGTCCTCACCTACCACATTCATCCTGAACCCTGTAAAGCCTGACAAATGAAATAATAGTCAGAAAATATATATATATATATATTTTTTAAATGGAACAGTTTATTGAACCTGTAGGCAAAATATTGTGTTAAAATATATTGCATATGTGTTTTTAATCATTATTTGATTGATATATCAGGCTTTTATGGCTAATATAATATGATATAGTGAGAATATGGAACTCATACTTGAGGAGGAAAAAACACCAATTTTATTCAGAGGCCCAAACCGAGCAAAAATATGCAATTTGTTGCAGATGTCGTTGTTCATATGGCCAAGTAGAAAATTGCCCAAAGCAAGCCTTCTTCCCATAGTGCATCCTGGTGCCATGTGTTCCCCAGGTAAGCGATGCACATGCACCCGGCCATCCACGTGATGTAAAAGAAAACGTGATTCATCAGACCAGGCCACCTTCTTCCATTGCTCCGTGGTCCAGTTCTGATGCTCACGTGCCCACTGTTGGCGCTTTTGGCGGTGGACAGGGGTCAGCATGGGCTCCCTTACTGGTCTGCGGCTATGCAGCCCCATACGCAACAAACTGCAATGCACTGTGTATTCTGACACCATTCTATCAGAACCAGCATTAACTTCTTGAGTAATTTGAGCTACAGTAGCTTGTCTGTTTGATCGGACCACACGGGCCGGCCTTCGCTCCCCACGTCCATCAATGACCCTGTCGCTGGTTCACCACTGTTCCTTACTTGGACCACTTTTGATAGATACTGACCACTGCAGACCAGGAACACCCCACAAGAGCTGCAGTTTTGGAGATGCTCTGACCCAGTCATCTAGCCATTACAATTTGGCCCTTGTCAAACTCGCTCAAATTTTCCTGCTTCTAACACATCAACTTTGAGGACAAAATGTTCACTTGCTGCCTAATATATCCCACCCACTAACAGGTGCCGTGATGAAGAGATAATCAGTGATATTCACTTCACCGGTCATAATGTTATGCCTGATTGGTGTATCCCAATAATATATCTTAGTAAGATGATATTTAAATGCTTAGTTTTATGATCAAGGCCTGTAGGTTTCATTGTGGAGGCAAAACATATAATGCAATACAATGATGATTGAGAGATGAACAAATAAACTTTCCTCAGAAGCATGTTGTGTCATATTTCGTAGTTACATTTTAACATGATTTTTCAGGGGGAAAAAATATCTATGGATAATCAAGTAAATCTAAGACTTCCAACAAATGAGCATCTTGAAAATATAACTACCAATATAAAAGTAAATCTTATGTTTACTTTATAAAAATCATTAAAGATTTCACAGCAAAAAGACATGGACCTGATGTAGGTGGACATTTTTAGAAAAGACCTTTTACTTACTATAAAAGTATAAACTATCAATCAAGATGCAGAAGGCATGCAAAAGATATGCAACAGGTTTTTCAGCAATGCTTTGATTTTAGAGCCCTTAGTCTCTGTTTCTAACCCGTCTTTCCACTTAAGGTGTCAAGCAAAGGGACAATAGCTGTGTTCTGACTTCCCAGTGTTCCTGAGGGACAGCTCGAGTTACATGAAAAGTAAAACCTGATCAGCTTGTGTTGATGCCATTTTGGCAACTAAAGCACAATATAGATCTTTTATACTTTTTTTAAACCCCATTTACGCTACTGAATTGTGTTAGTTCAGTTTTTTGTGCAGGACTGAGCAGCAGGTAACCTCTTATCTGTGTTCTTGCTCTATTCCCCGGTGACACGGTAAATCTAAAATGGTTTTGCCCCTCCTTTTTTTTCCCTCTGACAAAGACCAGGTAGGAGGGTGTGGCCTGCTGGAATTTTTTTTTGTTCACTCGCCCTGTTTTAAGGTGGGAAAGAAGCACATTTCAGGTGCTCAGTATCGGGTTTTTACTCTTAAAACTAGACTTAATTTTTAGTCATGGCCTCAGGTGGGCTTCAGTGTATCAAATACTTGCTCTTTATCTTCAACTTCATCTTCTGGGTAGGTATTTTTTTCGTCATTACACGAGTACATGCTAATTCACATGTATATTTGTAGAGTAAAATGGGAACATACTAACACAGAAATGTAAATGTGGCTTGAATGTGATGTGGTGAGGATATAAAAGTTTGTTAGTTGCTTGTTTACATGTCATACTTTGTTTGCTTGCCTAAAATGGATGTAGTGTATGACAAACTTTGCTCTTTAAGAGATTCGTGACCCTTAACATGCTGCATTATTTTGTCTACAATATTCAACTGTGAACAACAAATATGAGTTCCTTGTTCACAGGCCTGTTTATAAAACAGAAGCTGTGGTTAGACTGTTCATTTAATTCAATCTAATTAATTCTAGTTTCTAATGTGCAAGGTTGTCAATCATTAACCACTCTTTGGTTTAAAATATTTAGTGACTTTTATTTGAGCCTGTTGAACACTGAAAACCTTGAATGTACAATTTTTAACATTGCACACATGTAGATGCAGAGCTCTAGAATATATGATTTTACCGATAACAGCAAAAAATAAGGTTTGGTCAGTAGCATTTATCTTGTCTTAAAGTGGCTTTGGTATTTGGGCCTGGTCTTAAGCTAGCTTTGTGGTGAGTGAGTAAACTAGCAAACACTAAATCCACCCATCAGTAACTCCTATTGTGTAAGGGTGGAAAAAGACAGGATCGGTTTGGGAATCTTTGAGGGACAAGCCTCCACACCCCTGGCAGTGACTCACTGTGACTCAGAGCTCATATTTGTGACTGCATTTTTCCAAAACAGAAGAAAAGTGGAGGATTGCAACTCAATTTGTTGAGTACCAGAGGGGTGTGTGTGGGTGTGTGTGTGTGTGTGTGTGTGTGTGTGTGTGTGTGTGTGTGTGTGTGTGGGGGTGGGGGGGGGTGGGGTTTGAGTGTGATCTGGTTTAGCTAGTATGGTTTGTTTCTAGGTATTCATTGCGTCATTGGTCAAAGCACACGAGGAAACGCACTGATCCACCGTTTGTGCAATTAGAAGGTTCATAGAAGGTTGAAGGAGAGTGAAAAGTTTAACCTACTTTCCCATGTGCACAACAATGAAATATGACCAACATGGGTGTAGTGCATTTATCTGTTTTGACTGTAAAGTGTGTGTGTGTGTGTGTGTGTGTGTGTGTGGGGGGCTGTTGATTAACTTTTGGCTGTGAGAACATGTACTAGATCGTAATCGTTCTTGTTTTAACATGTTACTCATTCATGGAAGCCACATTACAGTGTCCTGGGAATCGCTGGAGTTGGTCAAGAGAAATTAGAGTTTGTTCAGCATAGTTTTGCATATCTCTTTCTCAGTGCATTTGGAAGCAGTCTAGCAAGATTATCAGGTTGGTCTGCTCTTTTGAGGACGTGAGTGCCTTGGGTTTCATAAGGCCTGTTGAACTTCATTCTCTCAGGGAAAAAGAGTAAAATACTTGGTTTGGAGTCTGACTTCCTGTACTCGCCTCCCTTGTAAATAATGCCATGCTTGGCCTGCAGCTATATTTCCTCTATGTGGTTACTCAGTTTGCCAATGTTTGTGTTGTCAGGTGGCACCATGCAGACTATGTTTTTTTTTGGTCCGACCATTGTTCAAACTAAACTTTTAATTGGATTGGATGTTTTGTTTGTTTCCACAGCTCGCCGGTACAGGAGTTTTGGCTGTTGGCCTCTGGCTGCGTTTCGATGAAAGAACTAAAGGATTCTTTACTGGAGAAAATTCCCCTTCTGTGTTCCTCACAGGTGAGATTTGGCCGTTCTCAAGCTAGATTCCTCTGAATATCTTCTCAGTGGATCAAATATCCACCTTTATTTCTCAATACCATCGCACATGCTCCTTTTATCACCTACATGATCAGGTCTTTGTAAGTTGGTGTTTGGGTATGAGGTATAATGGTAGTCATGGAAACTAGCCACACCTGTTTCCAGACATCAGACCATCTGTCATATGAATGGCGCGTCATGAATACTAGGATTATAACATGAAACAAATGAAAGGCCATTCAGGAGCGTGAAATGAGACAAATTGTTTTGGCTTCTCTACAGATTATCAGAATTTATATATACTGTGTGTGTGTGTGTGTGTGTGTGTGTGTGTGTGTGTGTGTGTGTGTGTGTGTGTATGTGTGTATGTGTGTATGTGTGTATGTGTGTGTGTGTGTGTGTGTGTGTGTTACAGACACTACTGGTCAACGGTTTGGAGTAAATTAAAAGTTTTTATTTTATTTTTTATTTTTTTTAAAGAAGTCTCTTGTGCTCACCAAAGCTTATTTGATCAAAAATACAGTAAAAACAGTACATTTATGAAATATTATTACAATTTAAAAGAACTGTTTTCTATTTTAATGTATTTTAAAATAGAATTTATTCCTGTGATTTTCAGCATCATTACTCCAGTCTTAAGTGTCACATGATCCTTCAGAAATCATTCTAATATCATGGTCTGTACTTTTGATCAAATGAATGCAGCATAAGAGAACATAAAAAAACATTAAAAAAAAACTTATCTTTAAAAATTATTCCAAACTTTTGGACAGTTTTGTACAATAACATCACCCTGACTTGGTCATTCAAAGTTCACTGAACAATCTAATTCTTAAAGCAATGCAAATGGCATGATGACTACAAAACACGTCCAATATTCAAAGCACTCCATCTATTCTTCTATGCTTTGTTTATTTTTATGAAAGGCACAAAGACTGAATTCCTTGCCAGTTTTGGAGGCTTGCAGACAACCGCAACAACCGGGGAATTGAACTTTAAACCGTAAACCAACCCTCTTATAAATCATGGCTCAGTTTTTGAAGGGCGAAAACCATCTAAATATAGAGAGCTGGATGTTGGGTTTCTGTCTGCGTGTTTGTTTTTTAAGAGGCAGGTTGGTTGAGTTATAATGGCAGTGCTGTTTTGGAGGAGGCTGGCTTTGGCCCACACGATGCCAGCTCTCTGCCCCTTGCCATCATCCCTCACAGAGATGCCTTTCTCCTCCTCGCCAACAGAACCCGCATTGTTTGCTCCCATCCCACCTCCTTTTGTTTTGCCTGGTTTATTTTTCTTTTCTCAACAGTTTTCAGAAGAATGCTTGCCTCCATCGATCTAAAAACATGATAAACTTAGTGGGAAAGTTTCCAAGTGCCTGCCAGAGGTTTCGAAAGGACTAATGACAGGCGTTTCTATAGGCCACATGTTTTAGGTTTTGTCAGATCAGTGTGTTACCCCTGTCTGTGTTTGTTTTCACCTGACTGAACATGTTCAGTCAGTGTTTGTTGGTGTCTGTTGGGGCAGTGTGAACATGACTGTAATTTTTCATAAAATTCTAATTTCAACGGCCAACTTGTTTGTTGGCATTTGTCTGTGTGGTGTGAATTGGCCTTATGGATACATCACTATACACTTGCATGGAATTTTTTTTTGCATATTTTGCTTTGCATAGCTCATTCTGATAAACCATTAAGGTAGCTAAAGTTATCATTTATACATCAAGCTAAATGTGTGTCTGTAACGAACTAAATCTGAGAATAATAACATTTATAGTAAATGCCCTTGATTTCAAGTATTTTTTTCAGATGAGAAGCCAAAGAAATTAGATGAATGTGAAGGTACAGGGGAGTAAGAGATGTTCTGTCCTTTTCTGTCCTCAGGGGTCTACATCCTTATTGTGGCAGGGGCCATCATGATGGTGGTCGGGTTCCTCGGCTGCTGTGGAGCAATAAAAGAATCGTCATGCATGCTGGGACTGGTGAGTCTTCCCATATTCAACTACATCACAAAACAAAAAGATTTTGTTTTACACAACACCGTTTTCAACAAAAAACTGGAAACTTTTTAATGCATTTTGGCCTTTAATTTACACGACTACAACGTTTTGGGGGTCTGAAAAAAAACCTTTTTTATTTATTTATTTTTTTTTTTTTTTAAACACTTATCGTCTAACTAATTTCTGAAAACTGTGACGTCATGCACATGCGTATTACATGTTCAGTCTAGTGTTTCTTTACAAAGTGACATCGCCAACTACTGGCCTGGCAGCAGAATACAGTGTTTTTAGTCGTTTTCGCGGATCCGTGTGAACGGGGGTCGTTTTGGCGTTGTCGTCTGTATACGAAACACAAATGGAAAAACATTTCTGTTTAGTACATCATTGTCGTGTAAACGTACCCTAAAGCCCAAAGTATACTTCGTTTTTTTTTTTTTCTCGTACACACCCAGTCAAACGCACAGTATTGCAAAGTATACTTCTTTTGACTCGTGCGCATGCGCAGTTTTGAGCAATCTCTCACCACGAGTTTTCACCCATGTAAATACTGCAAAAAAATTAAATGCGCATGTGCGCCTTGCCGTACAAAGTACGCACTGTTACAAAAATCTATCAGTGCGTGTTCAGTACGCACATACTCTTCTGATGACGAAATTTGCGGCACGTGCACTGTACGTTGACCCTCATGTACCCGTAAAAAGTAGTGAAGTATACTTTGGGCTTTAGGGACACGGGGTAAAAATGGTATTTGATTTTATTCTCATATAAACCAGTAGATGGCACAAACTCACCGCAAAGCTTTCCTAAACATCCATGTTTCATTATGCACAGGGAAATTTGGCTGATCCTTGAGCAACGTAATGCACTAATTTGATGTAATATTTCATTATTTTACAAATATTAAATTGCTGAACAGATTGAGACAAAGGTCTTGTTAATAATTTTCAGTTTTGTTCAAGGTAATTAAATAATTTTTCAATAACTAAAGAACACGAGAAATGTTGAACCCATCAGTAATATTACCTGACTAAAAAATAAGAAAAAAGTATATTTATTTTTTATTTGTTTTTTATTTATGTATACATTCTTGAAGTCAGGATCATTTTGAACAGACTAAGTGAAAATTCACATGCACTTTAGATTACCTTTAGAGCATCTTTTGCCAAGAAATGTTTAATTTTTGCTGATGTCCTTGTTCACCTCATCTCTCCCTTTTTCTCGCTGCCTCCAGTTCTTCGTGTTCCTGCTTATCATTTTTGCTGCAGAGGTGGCCGCTGGAATCTGGGGATTGTCCAATAAGGAAAAGGTGGGTGATGTTCATACTCTCTTTCTCCTGTTACCCGTTCATTTTCTCACAGTGGGTCCTCTTCTTTCTCAGGTCGTGAACGATCTCCAGCAGTTCTACACGGAAACCTTCAACAACTACAAAACCAGTAAACAGGAAGCGCTGAAGGAAACTCTGCGAGCAATTCACTATGGAGTGAGTGTTCATTTTTATGGTTCGTTAAGCCATAAGAGCAAAAACATTCTATGAATGGAGGACAAAAAACTTAATCAGGGTTTCCGCAGGTCTTAAAGTCTTAGTTTGACCTTCCACAATTTAAGGAATTAAAAATGTCTTAAATTGGTGCAGAAAGTCTTAAATTCAATATCATGGCATTAAATTAGGGCCTCATGATTTGCATGCAGAAAACATGGACGGAACCGCAGATTCCGTTTATAAAAATGGAATAAAAGTAAAAGATGGAATTTAAGAAAAAATAAAACACATTTCATAGGGCCCTAAAAATTTATTTTTTGTTAAACTTAATAATTTGCTGTTAAATTGTCTGTTTCAATATTAATTAATTAGACATGCTTTTTGATTAATACAATTTAATTTAACCATTAAAACAGAGCCCAGAAAAATTAAAACAGAATAAACTACAAAAAGATTTAATAAAACAGATTTCATAGGGCCCTAAATTTAATTGCTAAAAACGTATATCTAGGATTTTTGTTCAAGTACAAATATCTAACGTTCTTATATCAAGAAACATTTACTTGAGATGCAAAATTAAGAAATTAAGTAATGTAACAAAATTAAGTGAGTTTATGCTTAAAACAAGAACAAATATCTGTCATTGGGTATAAAAATAACTTGCATTTGAATTAAGTTGATTTTTATGAACCCATTGGCAGATATTTGTTCTTCTTTTAATCATAAAATCACTTTCACAATATTTCACAAGATATCTTATCTGAAACTTTAAGCTATTTCTTTGTAAAATAAGTTAAAAAGTAATATAGATGGAAATTGGAAACTGTATTTTCAAACTTTGAAGCGTTGCTAATACAACTCATTGTGTGCTTCCTAGACATTTACATTTAGAGAACATATTGATTTGTTATGTTTCCTTCAATTTATTCCTTAAAATTTCTTTAAATGGTCTTAAAAAAGGTCTTACTTTTACAACAACAACATTTATTTATAGAGCACATTTAAACACAATATGGATTGATCCAAAGTGCTGTAAAAAGCAGATCTACACAAAAATAATTACAGGTTTCCAAACGCTAAAGAATAAAAATATGATTTAAGAGTAGATTTAAAAATGTCCAATGAAGGAGCAGACCTCACATGATGGGGGAGACCATTCCAAAGCTTGGGCCCAGCCACAGAAAAGGCCCGATCACCCTTTAATTTATAGCGACACCGAGGCACAGTTAAGAGCAAGTGAGTAGAAGATCTAAGTGCCCTAGCGGGACAGTATGGCACAAGAAGATCACTTGTATACCTTGGTGCACGGCCAGACAACGCCTTATATACAAACATAAGGATTTTAAAATCAACTCCTAAATTTAATGGAAAGCCAGTGTTAGACGCTAAAATAGGGGAGATGTGGTCCCTCTTTTTAGACTCAGTCAGAAGTCTTGCAGCCGCGTTTTGAACAACTTGCAATCGTGATAATGAAGACTAAGGGAGACCAGAATAAAGAGAGTTGCAATAATCTAATCGTGATGTTACAAGAGCGTGAATCACAACTTGAAAGGAGATGCTTCAACTTTGCAATAGATCTTAAATGGAAAAAGCTTCCTCTAATTTGCACTAATTTGTTTATCAAAAAATAGTGAAGAGTCTAAGATCACTCCAAACACACATTTTTGATTTCAAGAAAGAAAGAGGACTTAACTGGGCTTCCAGAGCAGGAGAGGAATTTGCAGGACAACCTAGAATTAAAACCTCTGTTTTATCCTCATTTAGAATGCAAAAAATGATTTGCAATCCACCTCCTAATATCATTTACACATTTCAGTAATGCATCCAATGAACCAGTGGTGTCTAGCCTTACTGGTAGGTAAAACTGGGAATCGTCTGCATAACAGTGATATGAAATGTTGTATTTCTGAAAAATGAGGGCCAAGGGAAGCATATAAAGGGAAAACAATAAAGGTCCCAAAATGGATCCCTGGGGCACACCACACAAAACAGGTGCAGATGATGAGGAAAAGTTCCCTAAATTTACAGAAACAGCTACCTTCATTAAACCTGCAGAAACCCTGTGAATGTTAATCTGACTGATGGTTTTCTGTGTGCTGTTCTTTAGTTGAACTGCTGTGGAACAACAGGGACGATGTTGGATGGAGAATCTGACATATGTCCCAAAAAGGAGGGACTTCAAGTCCTTATCACAACGGTACCAGAAACTCATTAATTAACAGTCTCTTCAGTTATCTTCAGTTGTGTTTTTCCCATGTACCATAGTTACCTCTTTTGTTTCTGCTCCAGAGCTGCCCAAGTGCTATTGAGGATATCTTCACCTCTAGGCTTCAAGTGATCGGAGGAGTTGGGATTGGCATTGGGGTGATCATGGTGAGTAGATGCTTCTGTGCATGTTAACCATGGTTAATATCTGGTGTCAGATATTAACCTGTGTCTCTTTCGTTGTCAGATCTTTGGCATGATCTTCAGCATGCTGCTGTGCTGCGCCATCCGACGAACCCGGGACATCGTATGAGCTGTCCTTACCGCAACAGCCTGCTTTCTGCTCTGTATTTATCTGTGTGTGTGTGTGTGTGTGTGTGTGTGTGTGTGTTTGTGTGTTTGTTTGTGTGTTTGTTTGTGTGTTTGTGTTTGTGTTTGTGTGTGTGTGTGTGTGTGTGTGTGTGTGTGTGTGTGTGTGTGTGTGTGTGTGTGTGTGTGTGTGTGTGTGTGTGTGTGTGCAAAATCACTCTGATAAACTTCTAACAAAGCCTAGCATTAGTCATCCACTCCAAAACTGTTACATGTCGTTTATACACTGAATAAGTGGAACAATGAAATGCGCTAGATGCTGTTTTTAATTTCTTTGGTGTCACGGCTAACGTTTATTTGCCTCTTTGAATGCACTTGCAAGCTTCTGATATTTTTTTTTGTAACGTTTTATGTGGCTTATTTTATGTATCTATATGGGTGTCTGGAGAGACGGTATAGTAACACCTAGTAAATTACCAATAAAGTTGATAACTGACTGAATGGTAGTTATTTATTTATTTTAAGGAAACCCGATGATTTGCATTTAAGGCCGTTTTCACCTGATGCTTTTTGGACGACGCTAAAACGTTTTGAACATGTCCACTTTCGACAACTTCCAGAGGTAGTCGAAAACGGATTGCTTTTGTAATGTAGACGCTCATGTGGTCAAATGGATTCGAACAGCCACAAAAGACTACTGACTAATGTGTAAATATTATGGTATGCACACTAGCCAGACAGGACTTTGGCTGCGTCTGAAATCGCATACTCTCTTGAGTAGGTATTTATTTTGAGTAAGTAATTACTTCACGACCGCTACAAAAGTATGTTCTATGTAGAATGTTCTGGACGTACTACATTCGCCATGCTGTAATTTTATCATGTGACCTACCTGCTTAAATAAATGTTATTAGCTATCACTTCACTAACATTCACAAATCCTCTCCCCTGGCCTCATGGGATAGCAAAGTGTCCATCGTATGCACACTTCAGAATCTTGCCAGAAGTATTATGTCATCCGGGTACTTTTTGCCTTCTCTTTTATGAGTATTGTGAATTTGGCCATACTTCTTTTGTCACATGCTGTTTCTCGCCTACTATACTGAAGGCATTTGATTTCGGATGCTGCCTTTAAACTTTGTCGGCTGAAGACCCAAGTTTGGTTTAAAGGCGAAAAACGTACCAAGCACAATGTTTTCTCACAATTCCTGATTTCTAACATACTCACAGCATTCGGCATGGTCTTGTCTTTCAGAGCAGAAACGAACACTGCTCTGTGTTTTTCTGACAACTCCGGGAGCATTCATGTGTAAATTGCCTGAGCTTATTTCGTCCATTAGATTGAAAGATCTGAAAAAGCGCATACATTTACCAAGCGTGCCGCACACGTCCTGAAAAGTGAACCAAAGCGTCTCGATCGCCCCAGGTGGTTGGTCCCAGTATAGCTCATAAACTCCGCCCCCTCCATGTATTCTAATGGGACGTGAGACAAACTAAACAATCAAATTACACTTCAAATACATTTTTTTTTTTTTTTTTCAAAGATGGGTTTCTGTCTTTTTAGGTAGTTTTTATCACGCTGATGTAAGTTCAATTTTTCGTTTTTTTTTTTTTTAAATATTTTTGGTTTTAGTTAGTTATTGATGCTATAAAAATGGGGATGTGACGTCGTGATTGACGGCTTCTCTGAGCGAAGTTGTCTCTGAGGCACCAACGGATGTTTTTCGGGATTTTCGAGAGGAGATTAGAGCTTTAGCTTTAGTTTCTACATTTCCATAGCTCATAACTTATTTCACACAGACATAATTTTGGGGTTTTGCTATCGCGGCTCTACTTCCTGCTCTCTACTGCGCAGACTCAGGTCCCAAATCAGCGCAAGATATCAGCACCATATTCGGACATTGGCAGCTTCACTTTTATTCAATGCAAAGTAGTGAAGGGGTGTCGTCCATCTTTTTTACAGTCTCTGACGTCTACCCACACATAGACC
This sequence comes from Coreius guichenoti, assembly GCA_039654105.1. Classification (NCBI taxonomy): domain Eukaryota; kingdom Metazoa; phylum Chordata; class Actinopteri; order Cypriniformes; family Gobionidae; genus Coreius; species Coreius guichenoti. Next base: position 4,961,674 of record CM077182.1, on the reverse strand, counting down.
CTCCCCTCGAAGAAATCAGGACAGAAGTGGTTGAAAGTGGACAAATAAGTCGGATTAAAACACCAGGTGTAAACGAGAACGTGTCGCCATCGTCTACTTGTGATCCGATCGACCAAAATGATCTTAATACCAGGTGTAAACAGGGCCTGAGTGTAGTTTGTGTTAAAACACCTTTAATAGAGTTTCATTAAACCAATTTGAAGGAATCAACATTTATTGGATTTATATAGGATAAATAATCCAAAATGAAAGTCAGCTGAGATAAACGTAACATTCTGCTGTTTTATTACAACTGACAAATTAAAGTGAAAATCTTTTTTTTTTTTTTTTTTTTTTTAACAATTAAGCGCATATAAACTCAGCAAAAAAAGAAACGTCCCTTTTTCAGGACTGTGTATTTCAACAATAATGTTGTAAAAATCCAAATAACTTTACAGATCTTCATTGTAAAGGGTTTAAACAATGTTTTCCATGCATGTTCAATTGACCACAATCAATTAATTAACATGCACCTGTGGAATGGTCGTTAAGACCTTAACAGCTTACAGAGAGTAGGCATTTAAGGTCACAGTTCTAAAAACGCGGGACACTAAAGAGACTTGTCTACCGACTGTGAAAAACACCCAAAGAAAGATGCCCAGGGTCCCTGCTCATCTGCGTGAACGTGCATTAGGCATGCTGCAGGGAGGCATGAGGACTGCTGATGTGGCTAGGGCAATAAATTGCCATGTCCGCACTGTGAGACGCCTAAGACAGCGCTACAGGGAGACAGGAAGGACAGCTGATCATCCTCGCAGTGGAAGACCACGTGTAACAACACCTGCACAGGATCGGTACATCCGAATATCACACCTGCGTGACAGGTACAGGATGGCCACAACAACTGCCCGAGTCACACCAGGAACACACAATCCCTCCATCAGTGCTCAGACTGTCCGCAATAGGCTGAGAGAGGCTGGACTGAGGGCTTGTAGGCCTGTTGTAAGGCAGGTCCTTACCAGACATCACCAGCAACAACGCCGCCTATGGGCACAAACCCACCTTCGCTGGACCAGACAGGAGTGGCAAAAAGTGCTCTTCACTGATGAGTCATGGTTTTGTCTCACCAGGGGTGATGGACGGATTCGTGTTTATCGTCGAAGGAATGAGCGTTACACCGAGGCCTGTACCCTGGAGCGGGATCGATTTGGAGGTGGGGGGTCCGTCATGGTCTGGGGCGGTATATCACATCACCATCGGACTGAGCTTGTTGTCATTGCAGGCAATCTCAATGCCTTGTGGTACAGGGAAGACATCCTCCTCCCTCATGTGGTACCCTTTATGCATGCTCATCCGGACATGATCCTCCAGCAGGACAATGCCACCAGCCATACTGCTCGTTCTGTGCGTGAGTTTCTGCATGACAGCAATGTCAGTGTTCTGCCATGGCCAGCGAAGAGCCCGGATCTCAATCCCATTGAGCACGTCTGGGACCTGTTGGATCGCAGGGTGAGGGCTAGGGCCATTCCCCCCAGAAATGTCCAGGAACTTGCAAGTGCCTTGGTGGAAGAGTGGGGTAACATCTCACAGCAAGAACTGACAAATTTGGTCCAGTCCATGAGGAGGAGATGCACTGCAGTACTTCAAGCAGCTGGTGGCCACACCAGATACTGACTGGTACTTTTGATTTTGAGCCTCCCTTCATTCAGGGACACATTATTCTATTTCTGTTAGTCACATGTCTGTGAAACATTTTTAGTTTATGTCTTATGGTGTTGACTCTTTTAGTGTTCATACAAATATTTACACACATTAAGTTTACTGAAAGTAAAAACAGTTGAAAGTCAGAGGACTTTTCTTTTTTTGCTGAGTTTATATATATATATATATATTTAAATTATACACTACCGTTCAAAAGTTTTAGGTCGGTAAGATTTTTTTTTTTTTTTTTTAAATGTTTTTCTTAATGTATTTTTTTTTTTCATGTCTCTCATGCTCACCAAGGCTGCATTTATTTGATCCAGAATACAGCAAAAACACACAGTGATATTGTGAAATATTATTACAATTTAAAATAAATGTCTGTCTAAATATATTTTAAAATGTAATTTATTTCTGTGATCAAAGCTGTATTTTCAGCATCATTACTCCAGTCTTCAATGTCTCATGATCCTTCAGAAATCATTCTGATATGCTGATTTGATGCTCAAGAAACATTTCTTATTATTAATGTTGAAAACAGTTGTGTACTTTTTTTTTTTTTTTTTTTTTTTTTTTTTTTTTTCAGGATTCTTGATGAATAGAAAGTTCAATCAACAGCATTGATCTGAAATGGAAAGCTTAAAAAAAAAAACAGTTGTTTTAAATGTTTGTTTAAAATTTTGCTGTATTTTGGATCATATAAAGGCAGCCTTGGTGAGCAAAATAATTTAAAAATCTGATCTAAAACTTTTGAACGGTAGTGTATGCATATAGGCACAAATCTACATTTCATTTTTTGCTTTTTTGTTTTTTGCCCTTTTTTCCTTTCTTCTTGGTTGCCCCAGGCCAGCCAAATCCTCTGAACTCCAAGCAGTCCACTGCATTATGGGAGATGTAGTAGATGTTCTCCATGGCAGCTGGACTCAGAATATCCACACCTGTCTTTGTGGATTTGGCACTGACAGACCTCTTTTTGGAGGAGCGCTTTCTTTTGCTCTTTTTGGCAGGTCTGGCACTTTGAGATCTTGACTTCTTGGTGCCTGAAGGCTATAAAGTTCATATGAGATTTTAGGAAAAAATGAAAGAAATCATAAGATATATTTGAAAACGTAAAACATCGATAGAAGTTAAACATTTCTTACCATCATTGAGTGCCTTCCTCTCACACAATAGTTGGACGCTTGAATGCACTCAACAAACCCATTTGTCTCAGAAATATTGTCTGGCCCTTGTCAATGCATGTAAGAAAATGCTTTAAGTTTTCCTAGATTTTGAACGTATTTAACATGATTTTGTAATCCTCTTTAAAAGAAATTCTTCCCAAAGGCTGTCCTACCAGACAGTTGCCGTTCCTCTCCAATGTGTCCCTCTTATATGAGGTCTTTTGTTGTGAGCTGTTGTTTATCTGGGGTTGTCCTAGTGACGGGTCATGGGAGCTTTTACATGGGACTCATCTACCAACTGGCTTTTCAGGTCGGTCCGGGATCTTTTTGCTGTGACCCCCCACATGAATCTGCATGTTTCAGTACATGATGCCTGATCATTTAGAGTGACATTCAGATAGGAGTTATAGGAAACTTCCCTGAATTTAAATTATAAATAGTCTAATAATTAGTAGGCCTATAGGCTATAAAAAAATATTTATAAAAAATACATTTAAACACAGAGTATAACTATTATAGTTTAACTATATTAATTTTATATATAATAATTTTATACACACACACACACACGCACATATGGACACATGGCTGGTCCATCCTGACCGTGAGTTGAGAAAAGAAACAGGTACCACGTGACAAGCCGTACACGTGCGTCTTAAATGAAGCGAAACAGATTTCAAATCGGATAAATATTTATGCATACAAGATTCAAACCACACGGCTCAAGAGGAACAACAGCTATGACAATCGGAGAAGATATAAAGGTACAATATACATAACTGGGCCTTGCCATCGCCCTTACAAAAATGAACCATGGTTTTATTATAGTAAAAGTGTAGTAACCATGGTTTTCGGCGGATTGATTACCATTTGTATAACCACCGTATCGGTAAAACACATAACATGGTTAAACTATGGTTAGTGTAGCAAAACCATGGTTAATTTGTGGTTAACCATAGTGTTTTAGTTTTATTTGTAGTAAAACCATGGTTGATTTCGTCTCAGCGATTTCATCAACGCGCATTCCAGCTCACAAATGATTATGTCATGCAAATATGTCAAAAGTTAACACCCAGGCAGTAAATGTATGATGTGTCGAATCCGATGATCTATTTTTCCTTACAAAAAGCGTTTTATACAGCGTATTCAGGCATCACTTCTTACGCATTACGCATTTTTTAGCTAAACGTGGGAGTCTCCCCCTAAGGGAGGGGCTCTGGTGTAATTCACACATTTCACCACAGGAGGGCGCTCAGTTGCGTAGGTTTGTATTAGGCCGGCATGTCTTATAAAATATGCCTATTTCTGCTCAGCAAACGAGGTGGCAAACCCCTCTGACTTGGTGAAACAAGTTGCAGAAAAGTAATTCACGCAATTAATCATTTTGAAGCGATGTAAAATATGAGTTTGTGAAGGTGTTTGTGTGAGTGTGTGTGTATGCAAAATCCCTCTGATAGACTTCTAACAAAGCCCAGCATTAGTAAACCACTCAAAACTTGAGTAAGTGGAACAGTGCATTTTTAATTTCTTTGCTGTCTCGACTAACGTCTGTAGCAACTCAAAATGTAATAACTGCGCATAATGTAATAAGTATTACATTATTATTATTATTATAATACAATTTTCATAATGTAATAATTTTCTCAAAATGTAATAAAATCTTGAGCTCATAATGTAATAACATTTTTTTTTACATTATGAGAAAATTATTACATTATAAACATGTCAGATTTTCATTATTGTAATAGCTTATAAAACATAAAAAATATTAGTATTCCCTTACAGTAAATTTAAAAAAATCTAAATCCAGTCTTAAACTACCAGCGAAATGCAACATTTAAAGATTCATATTATTATTATTATTATGTTTATTAAACATAAAGCATTGGTATTCCTTTACAGTACATTTTAAAAGTTCCAATGCTTTGTTTATTATAAATAATAATAATAATAATAATAATAATAGCATGAGTATTTAAATCTGTTGCATTTCGCTGGTAGTTTAAGACTGGATTTTGTTTTTTAAAAATGTACTGTAAGGGAATACTAATATTTTTTATGTTTTAAAAGCTATTACAATAATGAAAATATGACATGTTTTTGGTGAGTTTATAATGTAATAAATTTCTCATAATGTAAAAATGTTTATTACATTATGAACTCAAGATTTTATTACATTTTGAGAAACATGAACATTTTATTACAGTAATAAGTATTAACTTATTACATTATGTGCAGTTTTTACATTATGAGCAATTATTACATTATGAGTTGCTACAAACGTCCATTTGCCTCTCTGAATGTACTTGCAAGCTTCTTTTGTAACGTTTGATGCGGCTTGTTTTATACAGCGTATTCAGGCATCTCCTTTTACGGCGCGTTACGCATCTTTTAGCTAAACGTGGGAGTCTCCCCCTAAGGGAGGGGCTCTGGTGTAATTCACACATTTCACCACAGGAGGGCGTTCAGTTGCGTAGGTTTGTATTACATGTCTAATAAAAAAGGCCTATTTCTGCTCAGCAAACGAGGTCATTTGGCAAATGTATTGAATTATTGGTGGAACAAGCTGCAGCAAAGTAATTCGCGCAATTAATATTAATTTAATAATGAAATTTTGTTGAAATTAAAAGTTATTTAATAATATTACATCAATGTAAAAATTATATAATTATCCGTTGACTCGCATTGTAATTCACACAATTCGCCACAGGAGGGCGTTACTTAGATTTCTGACGACTTTTTTTTTTTTAAATTTATATCACAGCGCAGATCTAAGAATATATTATATATATATTTGGTAGATTAAATAAACATCTGCCAAGCAACCATCTATTACATAATATTTTAATCAATGTAAAATAATATATTTAAAAATAATTCACTCAATTCACCACAGGAGGGCAGTTGATTTACTCTAGCTCAAATATAAATAGATCTCGCAATATAAATTGGCAAGCGTAATCAGCATCTTCCAAATCACAGGGTAATCAACCATTTATTAAATAATATTGAATCAATTCAAAATTATATAATTATACTCTGATTCGAGTTTTAGCTTTGAAAAAAAAATTCACCTAATTGGTATTGATTCATATGTTTTAAAATATATGTATTTCGCGAGATAGTTAGAAGACAACAATACAAAAATGCACATGAGAATGATGTAATCCATATAAGACTAAATATTGTTCTTTACTAAAGTTAATATTAAAATAAATTCTTAGATCTGTAAACGTTTTCGCAAATGATAATAAATAGTTTATGAAATAATTTTTAATCAATGCAAAATAATATAATTTAAGGTTTTCTGGCTGCAATGTAATTCACACAATTCACCACAGGAGCTCAATTGACTGACATTTTTAAATAGAAATTACAGATCTAATGTATTTCTAGTAACCAAAAGAGTTTGTCAGCTTGTCACCTTGCTTTGTCAGATATTTTAATGGCTTCATATGGTAATAGAAAACTTTTGAAATAATATTAAATCAATGCAAAGTAGTTTAATGCAAGGTTTTCCCTTGGTTCGAGTTATAGCCGAAACAAGTTTCAGCAGTGCAACTCACGCGATTCACCACAGGAGGGCATTCAGTGAAGTACCTTTGTTAAAATACATGTATTTTAACACAGGGGTTTTCAAACTGGGGTCCTCCAGAAGGTTCTAAGGGGTCCTCAGAAAACTTCAGAGAATAAAAAGACAAAGCAAAAATGGATAAAGTCTACCGAACATTCTAACTGTTTCATTTCTAAATGTTTCTCTCCTTTCTTGTCGTAAACATACTTTCCAGAATTGTATATGTTTGCTTTGTATCTTTCTAGTGAGTTTTTCTCACTATAGTCCCCTTTATCTTGCCCACTGGGGTTGTAAGGCAGTATTCTTAACGCAGTACGTAGGACGCTTACATACATTTATTGTGAAAGTCGCTTATACAAATAATTTGAATGTTTAATTGAAAATGTTCTTCTTCAGGTTTATACATCCAACATTAAGTATAGCCAATTTAAGTTTGGAAACAATATGTTGTATTTATAATGTCACACTTACTATTTATCTAACAGTTTAAATGTTTTTTTCATACATAAAAATATATAGATGGATTTTAGGAAGGGGGTCCCTCATAAAAGGTTCATCATATTTGGGGGTCCTTGGCATCATAAAGTTTGAAAACAAATCATGAGATAGAACACAACAAAACATGAGAATGCACAAAAAAATTATGTTATCCATACAAACACTAAATATAATTTTATTATAGTTATTAGTTAATATTGAAGGACTTGTGTCTTTTTTCAGTTTACAGATAGATATTTATTTTAAAAAAAGAGATGTTTTCTGGATGTTTTGCTGCACGTGAATATGCACAACATAAGGCTGACATCCTTTGACATTTTAATGACTTAATAATTCATTGGGTGATATTATTGCTGACTTTTATTGATTGAGTGTACAGTCAACTACATTAGTAACATTAATATCAACATTTTAAAACATATAACATGAAAAACATTCAAAAATAATATGTATTATATGAAATAGTTATGGGATTATACATATATTTATTTTTTGTTAAATAATAAATGTTATTAGAATCTTAAAACGTTTAATTTGCATTCTGCGACCAAACTGCGAAGTTTGTTTTCTTTTGTTTATTCCACCAATAACCTGTGAAACAATCACCACTGTAAAGTGTGACATTGTTACTGTAGAAGAACTAAAATATTGTAAATTAAATTGCAATTTAATTAAAAATAATATTGCATCATGCAGCATGTCAGTTACATGGAGTTCTTGGAGTTTTTTTCTGGGAGCCTTTGTGGAACACTTTTCCATCTGGCTGAGTTTTCCACAAGAAAGGTCCGCTTATTTGTAACTTCGCCATCTATGAAATTAAAATGAATGTAAATACAGAGAACAATAATAACATGAGCAGCCAGTAGATGACAGCAAAAAGTAGCGAAAGATGCAGCTCATTGTTACTCCACTGCCCTCACCTCCTCCGAGAGTTTACTTATGATTCCAGGATCATTTGGGTTGATATTGGGGTCAGTTTTCACCTCAATCCTCAGCAGCATTTTAACACTCGATTGTGAGCCAGGGCCTCCTCCTTATGTGGAAGTGAATTCAAAAGAGCAGTATGAAAGATGTATGAAATATATTATTATATAAAATGATATTACTTTAATTTAGTTTTCAGACCATTTCTTCAAGCATACAATTCCAAACCAATTATAAAAGGAGCAAAAATCCCATGATAATTTTGATTTACTGATGTAGATTTATAGAATTCAAGCAGGGCCTCCTCAAAATAATTGGATGAGAAAATAATCCATATTACAAAAATTAAAACAACGCAAATATTACAAAATGTGACATTAAAAAGTAAATAAATCACTTGTTTTTATAATGTAGCAGGTAAAGTTACAGCGGGACGCCGCGTCGCTCTTGCCTCCCCTGAGCCCATTGACTTTTAACAGCCCCATAAAGTGTGCGGTGGGTTTGTTGGGGGGTAATTGAGAATGAATGGGGGAAAGTCACTTGAGAGGAGGCAATGCCTCCATCCCGCTATGATTGGTTATGATTGGCTATGATTGGTTTGTGTGATAAATCCAGCCTCTTGTTTTCATGCGCGTTTGCGAATCGGTCTGAATGAACAAAATGATTGTGTTAATGGGAAGGCTAATTAAAAAGTAAACAGCTCAGCCACTTCGATATCACCGCTTTATGTCAAATCAAAATCAAACTTGAAATGGCCTGAAAATATGACTGTAGGGATTTTTAGTGTGCGATCAGCTTGGTGAAATTAAAGGTACATCTTTGTGTCTGTTACCAGTGTTTACTGAGCTTGATGACTGATGATCCAAAAATAAGTTGACTATTAAAAAGAGCAGCTGAACATCAGTTGACAAATAAAATATATTGTCTAAATTGTTACTGCTTTTAGGCATTATTTTGGAATCTTGAGATTTATAATTGGTTTTAATAAACAGAACATTAATTACATTGTTAATGTAAAAATACAAAATAGAATTTTTTTTTTAAAGTAATGTAAAGTAATATTTAACCAGGAAAATGTGACAACAGTGGGCCCTATCATACACCCGGCGCAATGCGACGCCAGGAGCAACGCAAGTGTTTTTTGCTAGTTTCAGCCCGACGCAGTTATCATTTTCACGTCCAGCGCCACGTTGATTAAACAGCAAATGCACTCACACCCATCTGTTCACCCATGGGTGTGCTGGTCTGAAAACGCGGTGTGTTCAGGAGCATTGTTGGCGCGTTGCTATTTTGAGGAACTGAAAACGACTGCGCCATTGACCAACAAAAACCTGGTCTAAAGTCAATAGCGCAGTATTTTTTGTGTTATTTAAAGGGAGCGTTAGTAATTTGCGCCTATAGGCGGGTGCACAACGTGCATACACTCTGCTGCTTATACACACAGGGACGCGAAGCAGCACACAAACATTTTTAAATATTAAAAATAAAAGGATTCCTCTCTGGAGAAGCGTTCAGCCTTTCAGCTCGCAAATTCCGTCTTGTAAATAGTGAATACGCCATGATGCAAGCGCAACTGGCTTTTAAAGGGAATGGGAGATGAGACTCTGATTGGTTTATTGCACGTTATGCCCAAAACATACCCATGACTCATTAAGAGACTAGGAACAACCCTTTTGGATCATGTTTTTTCCGCCGTTAAACTAGCAAAAGTGGATTCGGACACGCCCTAAGTGCACCTGCGCCATGCGCTTCAGACCATGCTCTTAGATTGTTAAAATAGGGCCCATTAAGTGTAACTTGGACATGAATTTACATTTGATTTATTTTAGAAAACCACAGCATGCCAGTGATATAGAAAACACAAATATATATATATATATCACACACACATACATGTATATATTTTGATTGGCACTCACCACTGCAGATGACTCCAGCATCTTGCAGGTGCGTGATATTGTTCTGCTCCCGGCGATCTAAGTTACATTGTTTCAGTGTAGTCTCATTCCCAAAACAGTCAGCTAAATTTATTAATACTGGACCAGATCCCTTTCCAAAATAAGCAGCAGTCTTTGCCTCTACAGCATCCCCACAGCCCATCTCTCTACACACCACTGCAGCATCTGACAGATCCCAGCCATTATCACACACTGTTCCCCATATTCCATTATAAAGAACCTCCACTCTTCCAGAACAGGAGTTCATGCCACTCACCAGTCTAGTTGTGGTGGCTAAGACACATGAACAATAAACAAATAAAGTGTGATAACTTTGAGCACATGATTAGATATGCGGTTAAACATACTGTAAAAGTCTTTTGCACTCACACTGACAGATGACTCCGGCATACAAATCTTGTGGGCATGAGATTTCTTTGAAATTTTCTGGTGAAGTCACTGGGCATTCTGTCAGTGAGGATTCATTCCCAAAACATTTTGGCCTTTTTATCCATGGTTGTTCTGAGTTCTGCCCAAAATATGCTACTACTTCAGCTTCCCCACAGCCCAATTCTCTACACACCACATTTGATTCTAAAAAACCCCACCATCTGTAACACACTGTTAACCATTTTCCCTGAGAGAGAACTTGCACTCTCCCAGAACAGGAGTTGCTGCCATCAACTAGTCTGACTGAAGCCGCAACCTCGCTTGACGTGGAATTCCCCAGAACTGCTTGTCATGAGAGAAAAAAACAAAGAGAATCACAAATATGTTATGCAGTATGTAGGGCAAAAAGGTAGTTTGTATGTATGAGTTGAAGTTTTAGCTCTAACCTTGAAGTAAAATGAGCCATATGGCGCACAACATTGCTGCTGAAAAGAAACTAAGAAAAATGATAACACTAAAAGATATATTAGAGTAACTGAGAACAATGAATAACTTCATTGGATTTGCACTGAATATTGTAATAGGTAGTTTCTTATTCTTGACTTCCCAATGGCTAAATATAAAGCCTATGAATTGGACCACTTTTTAACCTGAATTTAAAAAAATAAAATGAAAAAAAAAAAGGCATAAGAAGCATATTAAGCTGACAGATCAATACTTAATCCATTCTCTAATTCTATTGTCTAAATGAAGATTATTAGTATTTCTAGATATTATTTTACAGAGAGTCACACTTTAAAATAGGACAAATTAATAAACATCAACATTTATTCCTTTAGGATTAGGAGAAAAATAGAAACAGCAGAATAAAGTCAGAAAGATTAAAATATGACTAAGGGTTTAAACCTTTTGACGTGTCCCATGTCTGTCTTCTTTCTGCCTCTGAAAGATAAGTTTGTATGTTGGCGATTTATAGTCTATTTATCTAGAGCCCATATGTCTCCTCCCTTCAAACGACCCTGACAATCACACCTTTTCAGTGTATTTTTTTACATATATTTGTAAGTTACAGCATATACTGAGCAGGTGTAGTAGTTTTTTGTACAATTTGTACTCAAGAGGAAGCAGTGACCTAAGGATGCAAAACAGGTTAGACATAAAAGAAACTGAAGTATTGATCATAATAGTTACAATCACCCTGTCTCTCAGATATTCAAATTTTTTTTTCTTTCATAATGCTGGTTTTAAGGGTTCATTCTTTGGAACTGTCTGCATTGTTTTGTGTTTCCAGAAATTATAATTCTGTTCGAACTTATGCTCTTGCAAACAAATAACACTTGATTGGCATTGTTTGCATTTTGTTTGGTTGTTTAAATGAGTTGTTCCTCCCTAATTACTCGAACAGGCCCCATTAACAGGATGCAAACAGTGAAGATTTTGAATATTTACACTCATGCTCAAAAGTACACAAGGGACTCGAGAACAACCATCAAAAAACAAAAAACAGTCATGGATCAACCAGGTAACAACACAGTATTAAGAATCAAGGGTATGTAAAATATCTTTTGTCTTGTGAACTATATGTAAACATCTTTTATGTAAAATATCTTATTCAGGACAGTACTAAATAAAAAATAACATGCATTTTATATGATCCCTCTTATTTTATTAAAATAATTAACATTTTGCAGATTCTGCAAGTGGTATGTAAACTTTTGAGCACAACTGTACCTTTCAGAAATAATCCTGCAATCTGTAAAACTCCAAAAGGGAGAAGCACCATAATATGACTTGTCTTCTGAAGCCATATCTCAAATAAAAGTCTGGTTTCTGTAATTGAGCATGTTGTTTACCCTATTTTTGAATGGGAATAGGTTGCTTTTCCTGTTAAATGCATGCACATGTCTGTCAACTACTAAGGCCATGTTCAGATTGCCAGCAAAAATCAGATTTTTTGCATATCCAGATTTTACATACATGGGCTTTTGAAAGTCTGGACAGCAGAAAAACACATGAAATTGGATTTTTTTCAAACCACATATGAAGGTGGTTTTAAAATGTGATTTTTTTTTTATTTTATTAAAAAAACAATCAAAAACCAATGAAACTAAAGCATTCTACCAGCCAACGCTCAGACTACTGAGCCACCGGGGAACCTGTAAACAGCCTTTTTTTTTTTTTTGAAGTGTTGACTTTATTAATTATTTTAAAGTTCACAAGATTTGAACCTAGCTTCTCCATGTGAGGGTGACACACACCACTGACACTGACAAAAGCTGTATGTGACAAAAGGTGTGTTCGACTTGAAGCGGCGCTGCGCAGACCGATCGATGCGTGATATCAAAGTACCGTGAGAGCGATTAGAGAGCAGACGACTCCGTATGTTTTCGACCGCTTAACACTAATCGGTCTGCGCAGCGCCACTTCAAGTCGAACACACCTTTTTTTCACAAGTAGCTTTTGTCAGTGTCAGCAGTGTGTGTCACCCTCACGTGGAGAATCTAGGTTCAAATCATGCAAACTTTAATGGTTAAAGTTGAAGTCAACACTCCAAAAAGTCAACACTCCAAAAAAAAAGTTGCTTGCAGGTTCCCCGGTGGCGCAGTGGTCTAAGTGTTGGTTCTTGGCCTGGAGAATCCAGGTTCAAGTCTCACTCTTAGGGGGGGGGAGAATGGTTTTGTTTCATTGGTTTTTGATTAAAAAAAGACAAAAGTCCAAAAAAAAGAAGGGTAAGAGTGGAAGTGCCAGTGGCTCAGTGGTATGAGCATGTCTTCCTTGTTGGGAGGTTCCCGGTTCGAAACCGGCCTGGTCATGGAACACTGGAGGACCCTCATCTGAGATCTGGCTGGAGGGTGGCTGAGACCATGGTGGAGTGGTGGGTTATCAAGAAGTAACAGCTGAAGAACTGTTGACTTAGTCTCCAATTAGGATATTTTTTAATATAAGTAAACATCTTAACTTGTTGTATAACCACTGCTGGTTGCCATCACAGACATCCCCAGGGGGAGGTGTTTGGATATTTCCTCCCCCCTTCGTTTCCGACCTTCTCTCAGCTAACCAACCACGAGCCAATCGCTCCTCATGATCAGGTGCCCATCTGTTCCGCAGCCATGCTTCTGTGCCCAGGCCGGTTTCGAACCGGTAACCTCCCAACGAGGAGGACTTGCTCATACCACTGAGCCACTGGCACTTCCACGCTTACCCTTCTTTTTTTTGGACTTTTGTCTTTTTTTTTTGGACTTTTGTCTTTTTTTTTTTTTATCAAAAACCAATGAAACCAAACCATTCTTCCCCCCTAAGAGTGAGATTTGAACCTGGATTCTCCAGGTCAAGAACCAACACTTAGACCACTGAGCCACCGGGGAACCAGCAAACAACCTTTTTTTTTTTGAAGTGTTGACTTTATTAATCATTTTAAAGTTCACAAGATTTGAACCTAGATTCTCCATGTGAGGGCAACACTCACACCGCTGACACTGACAAAAGCTGCATGTGTCAAAAGGTGTGTTTGGCTTGAAGCGGCGCTGCGCAGACCGATCGATGCGTGACATCAAAGTACCATGAGAGGGATTAGAGAGCACCGTGCTGGTTACCGTCCCAGACATCCCCAGGGGGAGGTGTTTGGACATTTCCTCCCCCTTCGTTTCCAACCTTCTCTCAGCTGACCGACCACTCCTTGTGATCAGGTGACCGTCGGTACCACAACCATGCTTCTGTGCCCAGGCCGGTTTCGAACCGGTAACCTCCTGACAGGGAGGACTTGCTCATACCACTGAGCCACTGGCACTTCCACGGTTGTTCTTCTTTTTTTTGGACTTTTGTCTTTTTTTCATGAAAACAAGCGTTCTACCACCCCAAGAGTGAGACTTGAACCTGGATTTTCCACATGAGGGCGACACTCACACCTCTGACACTGACAAAAGCTGCATGTGACTGAAGACTCTAATCTTCTCACAAGCCTCATATGATCCTGGACCAAACATCCTCAAACCCCTCAGAGAGTCTCAGGAACTGCTGACTGAAGCTCTTCTCATCTGCTCTGAGACTCGTGATGTTCGATGAGCTTCAAGGCTTTGATTCACTCATGAGGAATCATCTTCACTGTTTTCTGACTCTTGTCATGAGCTGATGGTCAGTTTTGGTTTGTCCATGAGGAATGAATGTGATGGCAGAAAGCAAAAAAAAAAAAACCCTTTCAAACCCTTTTCAATTTTAAAGATTTGAGTAGGCAAAGGGCAATCAAACGCCCTCCTGTGGAGAACTGGCAGTGCAAGAATTTTTAATGATACACAACTGCACATTTAAAAGATTTATGTAAAATGAATGTCAAAGCTAGTTCAATGGAACATTATTCTAAATAATGTAAAATAATAGCTGAAAATCAACTAATCTCATTTTACTACCACACTTTCTGCTCTTAGACTCCTGCTGTTTGATGTGTCTCAGCTCATTTATTCAGAATGAATCATGATCACTTTTTGAATATGAGCTGATTATTATTTCAAGAGTCACTCCAAAGAGACAAACCATAGAGCCTTTATTCACATCTTTAACAAAATAAATCGTGTCATCTTCGCCATCCTGTGATGAATTATGTGCATCACACTGATGCAACTTATTTTTAGGGATGCAAAGCGAGCAAAAAATAAGTCCTTCTAAATTGTGTCTCTGCAGTTAGAACAATTATGTTAGAATAATCTAAAATATAAGTGAGTGAAAAAAGGAACATTACGTTTTATTAGTAAACAGAAAAGTAACAACAAATAATTACTAGGGTCTTTCAATCTCCAAAATGGATAGAAAGAGGTAGTTAAACTTTATAAGCGAGTCTTTCAGAAATAACATTTCAAACCTGGAAAATGCATCGAGTACATAGTTTGGGTAGAGAACATTTCAGAACATTGGTTGTGCTGAAAGAACAATGTACCCGATGTAAATTTTTCCATTTGCAATTTGCCTAAACAATGGCTTTTGGTTACAACCAAGTGACAACAAATTGATCTCAATCTCTAGACTGATGGAAAGCTGGCTTATATTATAGACTGTGTGCAGCTGTTAAAACAAAACAAGCAGGACATGATATTAAAGAATACACAACACAAGGCTGACATCCTTTGCCATTTTAATGACTTAATAAATTGGCCGATATTAATTTGTTTTTCAATATTGCATTGGGTACATTTGCCAATGTGGCACAGTCAACTACATTAGTAACATTAATGTCAACATTTAAAACATATAACCTGCAAAACATTCAAAAATAACTATATGTATTATATGTTAAATGTTTTTTTAAAATTATTTGTTTAATACAATTTGTTATTAGAATAATTTAATTTCTATTTAATTTCTAAACAGTTAAACAATTTGAAGCCTGCCTTCTGTGACCAAACTTTTGTTTATTCCACCAATAACCTGTGAAACAATCACCACTGTAAATCTGAATCAAATATTGTAAATCTGAAATGAAACAATTGCAATTTAATTAAAAATAATATTGCATCATGCAGCATGTCAGTTACATGGAGTTCTTGGAGTTTTTTTCTGGGAGCCTTTGTGGAACACTTTTCCATCTGGCTGAGTTTTCCACAAGAAAGGTCCGCTTATTTGTAACTTCGCCATCTATGAAATTAAAATGAATGTAAATACAGAGAACAATAATAACATGAGCAGCCAGTAGATGACAGCAAAAAGTAGCGAAAGATGCAGCTCATTGTTACTCCACTGCCCTCACCTCCTCCGAGAGTTTACTTATGATTCCAGGATCATTTGGGTTGATATTGGGGTCAGTTTTCACCTCAATCCTCAGCAGCATTTTAACACTCGATTGTGAGCCAGGGCATCCTCCTTATGTGGAAGTGAATTCAAAAGAGCAGTATGAAAGATGTATGAAAATATATTATTATATAAAATGATATTACTTTAATTTAGTTTTCAGACCATTTCTTCAAGCATACAATTCCAAACCAATTATAAAAGGAGCAAAAATCACATGATAATTTTGATTTACTGATGTAGAATTTATTTATATTCAATTTAGATTTGCACTGCAAATAATTATTTTAAACACAAATACATGTATAAACCACACATTAGGCTTATAATTTACTTTAATAATTAATACTTAAAACTTTATATGTAATTTTATAATTATATATATTTATATAATTATAATTGTATACTATAAAAAATTATATATATAATTTTATAAATAATTAAAACTTTAATACTATATATATACACTCACCTAAAGGATTATTAGGAATACCTGTTCAATTTCTCATTAATGCAATTATCTAATCAACCAATCACATGGCAGTTGCTTCAATGCATTTAGGGGTGTGGTCCTGGTCAAGACAATCTCCTGAACTCCAAACTGAATGTCAGAATGGGAAAGAAAGGTGATTTAAGCAATTTTGAGCGTGGCATGGTTGTTGGTGCCAGACGGGCCGGTCTGAGTATTTCACAATCTGCTCAGTTACTGGGATTTTCACGCACAACCATTTCTAGAGTTTACAAAGAATGGTGTGAAAAGAGAAAAACATCCAGTATGCGGCAGTCCTGTGGGCGAAAATGCCTTGTTGATGCTAGAGGTCAGAGGAGAATGGGCCGACTGATTCAAGCTGATAGAAGAGCAACTTTGACTGAAATAACCACTCGTTACAACCGAGGTATGCAGCAAAGCATTTGTGAAGCCACAACACGCACAACCTTGAGGCGGATGGGCTACAACAGCAGAAGACCCCACCGGGTACCACTCATCTCCACTACAAATAGGAAAAAGAGGCTACAATTTGCACGAGCTCACCAAAATTGGACAGTTGAAGACTGGAAAAATGTTGCCTGGTCTGATGAGTCTCGATTTCTGTTGAGACATTCAGATGGTAGAGTCAGAATTTGGCGTAAACAGAATGAGAACATGGATCCATCATGCCTTGTTACCACTGTGCAGGCTGGTGGTGGTGGTGTAATGGTGTGGGGGATGTTTTCTTGGCACACTTTAGGCCCCTTAGTGCCAATTGGGCATCTACTATTGGTACCTGAGCATTGTTTCTGACCATGTCCATCCCTTTATGACCACCATGTACCCATCCTCTGATGGCTACTTCCAGCAGGATAATGCATCATGTCACAAAGCTCGAATCATTTCAAATTGGTTTCTTGAACATGACAATGAGTTCACTGTACTAAAATGGCCCCCACAGTCACCAGATCTCAACCCAATAGAGCATCTTTGGGATGTGGTGGAACGGGAGCTTCGTGCCCTGGATGTGCATCCCACAAATCTCCATCAACTGCAAGATGCTATCTTATCAATATGGGCCAACATTTCTAAAGAATGCTTTCAGCACCTTGTTGAATCAATGCCACGTAGAATTAAGGCAGTTCTGAAGGCGAAAGGGGGTCAAACACAGTATTAGTATGGTGTTCCTAATAATCCTTTAGGTGAGTGTATATACACACAGGGGCATGTCTGAGGAGGCAAGGGAGGCAGTGCCTCAAAAAAAATTGGATGAGAAAATAATCCATATTACAAAAATTAAAACGCAAATATTACAAAATGTGACATTAAAAAGTAAATAAATCACTTGTTTTTATAATGTAGCAGGTAGAGTTACAGCGGGACGCCGCGTCGCTCTTGCTTCCCCTGAGCCCATTGACTTTTAACAGCCCCATAAAGTGTGCGGTGGGTTTGTTGGGGGGTAATTGAGAATGAATGGGGGAAAGTCACTTGAGAGGAGGCAATGCCTCCATCCCGCTATGATTGGTTATGATTGGCTATGATTGGTTTGTGTGATAAATCCAGCCTCTTGTTTTCATGCGCGTTTGCGAATCGGTCTGAATGAACAAAATGATTGTGTTAATGGGAAGGCTAATTAAAAAGTAAACAGCTCAGCCACTTAGATATCACCGCTTTATGTCACGTGACACATCAAGACTGACTGATGATCCGAAAATAAGCTGACTATTAAAAAAAAGAGCAGCTAAACATCAGTTCACAAATAAAATATATTGTTTAAATTGTTACTGCTTTTAGTTATTATTTTGGAATAAATTTAAAAATGCTCAAAGCACTAGCTTGAGATTTATAATTGGTTTTTAATAAACAATCTATTAAAAAAAAAACTGAGGACTTTGCCTACTCATTTCAGAACACCACAGCACACCACTGATATATATATATATATATATATATATATATATATATATATATAAAATTGTATTTATTTTATTTATTTATTTTTTGATTGGCACTCACCACTGCAGATGACTCCAGCATCTTGCAGGTGCGTGAGATTGTTCTGCTCCCGGCGATCTAAGTTACATTGTTTCAGTGTAGTCTCATTCCCAAAACAGTCAGCTAAATTTATTAATACTGGACCAGATCCCTTTCCAAAATAAGCAGCAGTCTTTGCCTCTACAGCATCCCCACAGCCCATCTCTCTACACACCACTGCAGCATCTGACAGATCCCAGCCATTATCACACACTGATCCCCATATTCCATTATAAAGAACCTCCACTCTTCCAGAACAGGAGTTCATGCCACTCACCAGTCTAGTTGTGGTGGCTAAGACACATGAACAATAAACAAATAAAGTGTGATAACTTTGAGCACATGATTAGATATGCGGTTAAACATACTGTAAAAGTCTTTTGCACTCACACTGACAGATGACTCCGGCATACAAATTACGTGGGCATGAGATTTCTCCGAATTCCGGTAAAGTCGCTGCACATTCTGTCAGTGAGTATTCATTCCCATCACACATCACCTGACATATCCATCCTTCATCTGAGTTCTGCCCAGAATAAGCTACTACTTCAGCTTCCCCACAGCCCAATTCTCTACACACCACATTTGATTCTAAAAAACCCCACCATCTGTAACACACTGTTAACCATTTTCCCTGAGAGAGAACTTGCACTCTCCCAGAACAGGAGTTGCTGCCATCAACTAGTCTGACTGAAGCCGCAACCTCGCTTGACGTGGAATTCCCCAGAACTGCTTGTCATGAGAGAAAAAAACAAAGAGAATCACAAATATGTTATGCAGTATGTAGGGCAAAAAGGTAGTTTGTATGTATGAGTTGAAGTTTTAGCTCTAACCTTGAAGTAAAATGAGCCATATGGCGCACAACATTGCTGCTGAAAAGAAACTAAGAAAAATGATAACACTAAAAGATATATTAGAGTAACTGAGAACAATGAATAACTTCATTGGATTTGCACTGAATATTGTAATAGGTAGTTTCTTATTCTTGACTTCCCAATGGCTAAATATAAAGCCTATGAATTGGACCACTTTTTAACCTGAATTTAAAAAAATAAAATGAAAAAAAAAAAGGCATAAAAAGCATATTAAGCTGACAGATCAATACTTAATCCATTCTCTAATTCTATTGTCTAAATTAAGATTATTAGTATTTCTAGATATTATTTTACAGAGAGTCACACTTTAAAATAGGACAAATTAATAAACATCAACATTTATTCCTTTAGGATTAGGAGAAAAATAGAAACAGCAGAATAAAGTCAGAAAGATTAAAATATGACTAAGGGTTTAAACCTTTTGACGTGTCCCATGTCTGTCTTCTTTCTGCCTCTGAAAGATAAGTTTGTATGTTGGCGATTTATAGTCTATTTATCTAGAGCCCATATGTCTCCTCCCTTCAAACGACCCTGACAATCACACCTTTTCAGTGTATTTTTTTACATATATTTGTAAGTTACAGCATATACTGAGCAGGTGTAGTAGTTAGCAATTTGTACTGAAGAGGAAGCAGTGACCTAAGGATGCAAAACAGGTTAGACATAAAAGAAACTGAGGTATTGATCATAATAGTTACAATCACTCTCAGATATTATCACTTTCAACTTGTTTTTTATTTTCTCTCGTTCATAATGCTGGTTTTAAGGGGTCATTTTTTAGAACTGTCTGCACTGTTTGGTGTTCCCAAAAATGTTAATCCTGTTTAAACTTGTGCTCTTGCAAACAAATAACACTTGCTCTGCACTACACAGAAGGCAGTTTGCATTTTGTTTGGTTGTTTAAATGAGTTGTTCCTCCCTAATTACTCTGACAGGCTCCATTAGCAGGATGCAAACTGAAGCTTTTGAATATTTACCTTTCAGAAATAATCCTGCATTCTTTAAGACTGTCTGTCAAGCTCCCAAAATGGACAACAAAGAAGCACCATAATATGACTTGTGTGCTTTATTACATGTCTTCTGAAGCCATGTCTCAAATGAAAGTCTGGCTTCTGTAATTGTGCGTGTTGTTAACACTGTTTTGAATATAGGTTGCTTTTCATACTAAATGCATACACGTGTCTGTCTCAGGTCATTACCCATTGTAAATGGTTAACAAAACAATTAAGGCCATGTTCAGATTGCCAGCAAAAATCAGATTTTTTGCATATCCAGATTCCAGAAAAACACATGAAATTGGATTTATTTTTTTTTTCAAATCTGATACAAACCACACATGGAGGTGGTTTGAAATGCGATTATAATCAGATTTTTACAGATGTGTCTCAGTCTGGATGCTCAAGTCAGATTTCAAACTGTCTTTTGCGTCACTCTTAACATGACACACAACTATAACGTCAAAACCGGTGATGGAAGTATTCATACGGTGTTCAAATAGTATGTCCAGAGATATCTGCAACAGAGTTCTGCACCGCAACTGGACAGAACGCTTATTTAGAGAGCGAGATGATGCACCTCCATTTTTCCTGCATCCGTTTTGAAAGCCTCGTCACATACGTGGATACGCCTTCTTTGTTAACAAAGCAACCCATGCAGAGAGGTTGATTATGTCTGGACACACAGATCTTATTTGATCACTTGCAATTAATAGTGCAGACAGTCTGCCTGAAAAGATCTGATTGGAGAAAAAAAAATCGGATTTTCTTGCAGTCGTCTAAGTATCCTGAAAATACTTTGGGGCGTTCTTTATGACAAATGAGATACTAGCTCATCAACCACAAGCCCTGATGCTTCTCAACAGTACTATCATGACATGGGTGGAAAGATTAATTCTTGTTTAAAAAACTAAGCAACTGGAATAATTGCCTAATTATGATAACACGATACCATACCTAGAGTGCCATGGTAACAGCAGTCACAACATGGACACTCACCAGGAAATTCTCACTGATAACCAAGGCAAATTGGATTCTAACTCTACAATGGTCTGTATTCTTGTTGTAAATTAAATAAGAATGTTAATAAATCACATTGAATTATTATCAAATACACATTTAATTTGTGCAATTAAATTCTAAAAGTCCAGACAGGTTCATATATGTACAATATTGGCTATAGAAAGATCACTGTATATATTAGTAAATTAAATGTTGGTTAGCAATTTAGGATATGAGGCAAAGATACTTTCTCAGCATCTAAACACTGTCAGAATCACAGAATCAGAACATAACTATTCATCGTTATTAGGAAAACAAAAACTGCAGGGATATTACATGAAGCATTCCCATGTATGAAAAACTCTTGTAAGATAATTATTAATTATATTTATAAAAGGTCCGATTGTAAGTATAGAAGGATGTAGCATTCGATTTCCTATTAGATTATCCTTGTTTTCTTCTATGTATGCCAGCAATGACCTGAAAAACCAACATCATTGTACATTATAATTGGGGAAAACATTCCATTCAAAATTAAACAGTTTTAAAGCTAATGTTAAAGTCTTACCAAAATGTCAGGGTACAATTCCTTTTTTCTTTTGAAAGACTTTTCCATCTGCCTGAGTTTTCAATGAAAAATTTCCATTTATTTGTAGCTTCTTCCCCATCTATGAGATTCAAACCAATGTAAATACAGAGAGCCAACAGTATCATGAGCAGCCAGTAGATGACAGCAAAAAATAGCTCACTGTTACTCTACCCACTGCTCTCACCTCCTCTGAAAGTTTTTTCAGGATTCCAGCATCATTTGGGTTGACTCCAAGTTTAGCCTTCACTTCAATCTTCAACAGGACTTTAATATCTGAGTGAATGTGAGAAAGTGTGAAAAATTAAAAGATGTTGCTCAAATATGCTGGCATTGCATCCTTTCTTAACATGAAGGTAGGATGGAAATCTTGGGTATTTACTGGTACGTAAACCTCCGTGACATCGATATTTTAGGTTGCAATTTAAAACCACACGGACGTGCTTATTAGCAATCTAGGTTTGTCTTGACAAATCAAAAAAACAAAAACAAATAGGCTCTTTATTTGCTGAATACTACTGTTGTGCTCAATGGACCCTTTTCATATTTCCAGGGTTCTCAGACACTGAAGTCTTCATAATTGGGTTAACGTCTATAGTGGTGAACGGGAACTACAACAAATATAATTTTTGCATTCCTATTTGCCCCAATAGCAAAAGAAAAATTGATTACGTCAGTCAGAAGAGAGAAATATGTCAAATTTGCCTCAGCCGTTGTGTTAGAAACACAAGCATTAACCAGTTTTATCTAATTTTATGCCAAGGTAACAAAACGGCCAAGGTAATAAAGTATAGTGCTATAAATGTAGCCTACATTACATTTTTTAAAGTTGGCATGAAATGGAAGTTGCTGTAGTTTTTTCCCTATTGTGACGTATACGAGTAAAAATGGCAAAAAAAACTAAAAATGTAAGGCAGAACTTGATTTTGAATTGATTAAATGGTTGGATCATCGTGGTTTGCTATTGGTCGATCTCATGTGAGTGATAGGTTTCTCCGCCCTCACGCCATCAGAGAAGAGATGTTGCTACAAGAGGGAGGGGAAGTTATTTGATTAAAAATACAAGGGTACATGAATTTAAAAAAAAAAAAAATACTGCAATATTTCATTAAAAAATAACAGCTGTCCATT
The DNA here is from genome assembly GCA_039654105.1 of Coreius guichenoti. Taxonomy (NCBI): domain Eukaryota; kingdom Metazoa; phylum Chordata; class Actinopteri; order Cypriniformes; family Gobionidae; genus Coreius; species Coreius guichenoti. Next base: position 4,938,641 of record CM077182.1, on the reverse strand, counting down.
TTGATTTCATGGTGACTTTAAAAATCAAAACATAAAAAACTTTGCTAGACTTACGATAACACATCATCACAGTTTGTGAAAAGGGTCCATTATCTCACTCGCTAACATTAAAAAATTGGCACTCACATCCACAAATGACTCCGACTTCTTTCTCTTGGCCACAGCTGGTTGGACTTCTGTTATATGAACAGCTCATCAACGTAGACTCATTGCCAATACAGTTTACATTATTCATCCATACTGTTCCTGAACCCTTTCCATAATAAGCAGCACTCTTTACTTCCAAAACTGCTCCACAGCCCAATTGTCTACACACCACTGCAGCATCGGACGCATCCCAGCCATCATCACACACTGTTCCCCACTGTGTATTTTGCAAAACCTCCAGTCGCCCAGAACAGGGGCCAGTGCCGTTGAACAGCCTAACATTATCTAATGCTCAGACAAAGGGAGATATATTATATATACAGTTTGTGCTTAATGCAAATATACAATCATTTTAGTATTATACTGACTACATTGTATGCAAGGGATGTAAAGTATATTCATTTTTTTAATACTAGCAACAGGGCTGCAGTTTGAACTCACCCTGACAGATGACTCCTGCATCTTTCTCATGTCCACAGCTGCCTTTTCCCCATCCACTTGATTTACAATCTCGCAGTCGTGATTCAGTGTTAGAACATTGTAAATCACTTAGCCATACAAGTCCTGATCCTCGTCCAAAATAAGCAGCAGTCTTTGCCTCTACAGCATCCCCACAGCTCATCTCTCTACACACCACTGCAGCATCTGACAGATCCCAGCCATTATCACACACTGATCCCCATATTCCATTATAAAGAACCTCCACTCTTCCAGAACAGGAGTTACTTCCATTAATGAGCCTGATAGGAGCTAAATGCCACATAAATGAAAGTAAAAGAAACATGCAAACTATTTAAATGCATATTTAGGATGTTTTCTCCCTTTACAATGACTAATAATTGATTGCATTTCATTTTCAGCTCAGTTCCACACAGGGCTGCTATAATCTTACACAAATAACAATGAGTGTAGAAAAGCAGTGGATTTTACTTACAGTTACAGATGACTCCTGCATCCTTTGAATGGTCACCCATTCCCGATTGACTTGATTCACAGACACTCAGTTTGGTCTCATTTCCAACACAGTTTACACTGCCCATAAGTATTTGTCCTGCACCTTGTCCAAAATAAGCAGCAGTCTTCACCTCTACAGCATCCCCACAGCCCATCTCTCTACACACCACTGTAGCATCTGACAGATCCCAGCCATCATCACACACTGTTCCCCACTGACCGTTATAGAAAATCTCCACTCGTCCAGAACAAGAGTTGTTGCCATTAACCAGTCTAATGTTAGCTAATGTCCACAAAAAACAAGAGTTTTGGATCAACTCAAAGTTTGATGACTCAAAAGTTAAGATAATGTTATTTTTGTATACAAGGTTTTTAGGGGTGACCCCGAATAGTCGAAGATTCGATAGGCGACTACCAATCTCACAGTCGAATCTTCGCAGAGGTGTTATGAAACGAGGGTCATGCCATTTTGGCTATATGGGGATGCTCAATAGCCCCTTTCACACATAAGCCCCATTTCCACCGAAATTACCCGGAACAATTTGTCCCAGGAACTCTTTTTTCCCCCAGACCTGCTGCTGTGAAGATTAGTACGGTGACGTAGGACTGTGCGCGACTTTCCAGAGCCCTCCACATATAAGCTTAATAAAGCCTGAACCTCGTCGCCGGTCCATTGTTTTTTTTTGTTTTTTTTTACTCCATTGTTGATTCAAATAGCAAACAACTCTTATTGCATGCACCGCAACAGACTTTTAGGTTGAAATAAAATGCTGCGTGAACCAGTCAGCATGTTCAGCGCCCAAGTCCCACCCCCGAAAGTTCCCGAACTTTGAAAAAGTACTACCTCGCAAGCAGGGCCGTTTTGAGGGGGAAATTTTTAGCCGGAATCAATCGTTTTTTAATAGTTTTTCTATTTAAATATGTGCTAAATGGGGGTGTTAATAAAAGAAAGATGAAGATAAAAATGAAAAGACTCAAATGGACACAGGCAGAGTGAAAGACTGGACTTTTTTTCCCGATCAGGTAGGGTACAAGTGATTTCAAAACATTTCAGCCGGTTCTAATTTGATTTTTGGATGCTGTGGACATATTTATCTAAAAATACTGCCACTGTAGTTTAGCGTTTATTGTTGTCTCTGCAGTTAAAAAGACAAAGTCGACAATTCTGGCTATACTTTCGTTATTTTAATAATTTCTTTATTTTAATATTTTATTTATTGATCACTCGGGGTTATCTAATTTAACTATTTGTGCCTTGTGTTAATTTAACTATTTGTGCCAGGTCCCCTGCACTTTAAGCATTTTGCACAGTATTTGTTCTGCTCACGGGGTGATTCTGACTGACAGTGTGGCCTTTCTGCAGTTATTTATTTGGTTTTTTTTTAGGTTTATTGATCCAAAATGTTTTTATACATTTTCTTCTATATCTTTGTGTGATGTTCTGTACACAGGTTTTATACTCACGCTGACATGAGACTCCAGCATCCTTCTCATGTCCACAGGTGTTTTTCTCCCATCCCTGTGAATTACAGTTCCTCAGTGTAGAGTCAGTGGCGCACTGTAAATCACTTAGCCATACTAGTCCTGATCCCTGTCCAAAATAAGCAGCAGTCCTTGCCTCTATAACATTTCCACAGCCAAGTTCTTTACACACCACTGCAGCATCTGACAGATCCCAGCCATTATCACACACCGTTCCCCATCGGCCATCATAAAAAACCTCCACTCTCCCAGAACAAGGGTCAGTGCCGTTCACCAGCTTAACAAGAGCTGATGGCCAGACAGAGGAAAGGAAAACAAACAAGCAAACTCACTTGTACAGTGACAATATTTTCTTTTCAGTTCATAATCTCATATAGTCTTACATGCAAGGAAATGGAAGGAACATACACAAAGCTGTTGATTTCATTAAATTGCAGCGACTTACTCTGACAGATGACTCCAGCATCCTTTGAATGCGAAGCGTACACTGCTAATTTTTTTAACTCACAGGCAGTGAGTGTGGACTCATTTCCAATGCAGTTGACATCAAACCATACTTGTCCCGAACCCGGTCCAAAATAAGCAGCAGTCTTTGCCTCGACAGCATCCCCACAGCCCATCTCTCTACACACCACTGCAGCATCTGACAGATCCCAGCCATTATCCGACACTGTTACCCAAATACTGTTTCCAAAATGGCTTTTATACAAAATCTCCACTCTTCCAGAACAAGCGTTGATGCCATTTACAAGCTTAATTTTGCCTAAATAATGTCATGAGAGCTGTTGTCAGTGTATTATATCTGATGCGCTTTCTCAGATTCATGCATAGATAAGACTTATCATCGGGGATTATGTTGGTAGTTTTGTCTCAAGAGCATGATTGACAGCAAAACTATTAATTTACCCATAAACTTAAACACACACACACACACTATGAGTTACTCAATAATTCATGTTAGTGCTTTAAGAAAAATGCAAGCTTCCCTGCTTGGCATCCTGCTGCAAAAACTCAGGGCGGATAAGAAATTATTTTCTGTGGTAATTAACCGCATGCTACAAATGCTGCACATCACCCTAAAAATGTTGCATAAAAGTTTGTACTCACGGCGACATTCAACTGCAGCATCCTTCTCATGTCCACATGAGTTTTGTCCCCATCCCTGTAAATTGCATTGTCTCAGTGTAGAGTCAGTGTAAGAACACTGCACATCACTTAGCCATACTGGCCCTGATCCCTGGCCAAAATAACCACCGCTCCTTTGCTCGAAAACTTCGCCACAGCCCATTTCTTTACACACCACTGCAGCATCTGACCAATCCCAGCCATCATTACACACTGTTCCCCACTGACCGTCTTGGAGAACCTCCACTCGTCCAGAACAGGAGTGACTGCCATTCACCAATCTGACAAGGGCTAATTTCCACACAGAGAACATATATTAATGCATTTAATTGCACACAACATAAATATTAGAAACACTGCAACACTTAGTATTTTGACTTGTTTTACAGTACAAATATCTAAACAATCTTAAATCAAGAGTCAGAAGCAAAATTACTTAAGGTATTTTGTCTAAAAAAATGCTTTTAAAATAAGTGTGTACACTTGAACCAAGAAAAAATATATGCCAATGGGGTAAGGAAAAAAAAAACTGTTCATTTCGTTGACGAATCATTTGTCATAATTTTCGTCAACGACCTTTTTCACTGACGAAAACGAGACAATAACTAAATAAAAACCAGTTTTGGATGACAAAAACTATGACGAAAATCTACTGTCATTTTCGTTAACGAATAAGCTAAAAACGAGACGAAAATTTTAGGGAGGGACGATTAGAGGAAGAGATCCAGTCAGAAGTCAGTAGTGATGTCCTGTGCGCACATTTGAATTGTAACGTGCTGATCTAACCGCAGGAAAACGCGGCGGTATTGCGCGTTCTACAGGCTCACGCAACTGCGCTTCAGACTGCTTCAGAGCGGGTCGCAATCAATGAATAGCGCACATTTATGCCAAGCAATTGTTTATGAACTAATGCTGATGAATAATGACAATGTTTAGTTTACAATGTTTATATAGTAATATGTTTTAGACGGTTGTAACAATGCATATTTTATCTCCCTAATCTGAACTTGAATGAGCAGCCTGTAACTGCAATAGTACGGTACAGACATTTCAAAATAAGAGTCACGGTTTATTTCGAGCTTGTTTATAATTCACGCATTATAAATACATTTTGGTTAAACAATAAACTGTATTTAATTTCATTCCCATTTAATTCATAGTCAGGAGGAAAGACTAAGAACAGTATTTTACACATATTACTCAAAGTATCAGGGTTATAATAGTTAACTAAAACCAATAAAAAAAAAAAGTCATTACTTGAAATTAAATAAATGTTAACTGAAATAAAAATAAATAAATAAACAAACTTATTTATGAAGCTTTAGCTTAACCTGACATACTAACTAAAATAGAAATACAAAAGTATAAAAACTATATAGATGTTTAAAAAAAAAAAAAAAAAGAACTGAGCTCTTTCGAGTAATTTTGATATTTTTCAGAAAACAAGACTTTATATCTTCTGTCATTTTGCTTCTCAAATAAATGTATCTTGATTTAAGAATGTTTAGATATTTTACTGAAAACTAGACAATACTTTTTGGCAGTGAACTTACAGTTACAGATGACTCCAGCTTCATTTGAATTGTCACAGTTAAACTCTTTCCATTTCGTAAATCCACAAGTGCTCAGCGTAGACTCATCTCCAGAGCACGTCACAGAACTTTTAAATACATATCCTACACTCGGTCCGAAATAAGAAGCGGCCTTTGCTTCTACAGCATCCCCACATCCCATCTCTCTACACACCACTGCAGCATCTGCCAGATCCCAGCCATCATCACACACTGATCCCCAAAAACTGTAATAGGGAACCTCCACTCGTCCAGAACAAGAGTTTTTGCCATTAACCAGTTTGATTGATTGAGACGTACTTGAAATGACATTGCCTAGAACTTAATGTAACAGAAAAAAGTACAAAGTGTTAAAAATACTAGCATTGTCTCTAAAAAAAAGTTGTAGTGTTACTACTTACTCAGAAATGGAATGAGCCACATGGAGCCTGACATTGTTGCTGAACAGTCCACAATTTTAACAAATGAGAAGTCTAAAAGAAAATACTCTAAAAATTAGCTTGACACAAAATGAAATGAATCAGACATTAATATTAAAATAGACATACAGTTTTATAGAACACAGAAACAGAACAACACGATTAGATTAGGTTATACCATATATTATCAAAATCCATCAGTACAAAGAACAATTTTAAAAGTTAATTTTTGATATTCACATACACTCTGCAATCATCACACCTGCTTTTTGTTGTTCTGTCCCTAAACTGGCAAGTCAAAAAAAAAAAACCTGCATGATTAGTTAAATGTCACTCCCATGTTGAGGTTCCCTCCTACTCCAAGTAGAGTTGTGATTGAGGTTTAAAGTGGTTTGGCTCTGGCTCCTCCTGCCGACTGACTTCAACACATCTTTTCACTTTCTTAAGTAACAGGTGCAATCAAATGTGTCTCACATGAGCATGACATCAAAAAGCAAATGCAAGTTAATTTAAGGTACATACACAATACATCAATCCGAGGTTAAAGGGTTCATCTTCGAAACACAAATTAAGATATTTTTAATGAAATCTGAGAGATTTCTGTCCCTCCATTGACAGTCCACGCAACGACCACATTGACGGTTCAAAAGGTTCATAGAGAGATCGTAAAACTAATCCATATGAATCCAGCAGTTTAGTCCAAACTTTCTGAAGAGACACAATCATACGGAGCCCCTAAAGGGACACGGTGAAGGAAAAAAATATGAGATGGAAGAAAAAATATTTGTCAATGCTTTTGCGTTCTCCTGTGCTCCCCCAAAAAACTTTGCGCTCCCTCGCAAACGTTCCGGCGAGAAATTTTGTGTTTGTTTGCAAAGAGCTCAAAAGGACACAACATTTATCGGGGGAACGTAAAGGTTTTGTGAGCGAACGTAAAGTTTCTTGGAGGGGAAATCATTGACTTATAATTTTTTCTTCCATCTCAAGGACCTTTAAGACAGGGGTGTCCAATCCTGCTCTTGGAGGGTCACTGTCCCGGAGAGTTTAGCTCCAACCCCAATTAATCACATCTGAACCAGGTCTTAATCAAGGTCTTACTAGGCAAACTAGAACCTTCCAGGCAGGAGTGTTGAGACAAGTTAGAGCTAAACTCTGCAGGACAGTGGCCCTCCAGGACCGAGTTTGGACACCCTTGCTTTATGATGAACAGATTTAATTTTAGGCTTTGTTGCAACCTGCCCGGCCGAAATGAAGTGAAGCCTGTGTTTCATGCATTGTGCTGCTTTGAGTACTATTCAAATTACATCTAAAATCTGTTGATTTGCTTAACTAAGTAAGTAACTTTGCATCCAGTCTTTAATTTGACCACTAATCCCTCATGTTCCCAGCTCTTAAATTGCAGGACCTGAATTTCATTCATGCTGAAGCAGTTTTTTTCCATCCATTTACAAAGAATCTGCAGGATCTTTTGTCATATGACATCTCAATGTGTATGTGCTTGATCATCTGTGTGATCAAGTGCAGTTACATTAGCACAAAATGATGTAGTTACAATGACAAAATTAAAATCTTAAAACCTATGAGACAATTATGAGGTGGCATTAAAGGCACAATATGTAATTTTCGCCGCTAGAGGTTGCTTATTAAAAAAAAAAGGCGTAGCTTGATGACGCCTTGATTTCGCGGAATCATAGGAGTTGTTGTCTTCATCTCAGCCGGTGGAAATGAATCTGACGGCTAATGTATTAAAGATTTATTAATGTTACTGTAGTATGAAGCAGGGTGGGGCTGAAAGCCGTTGGAGCTGAACGAGGCCACTGGAGTGATTGCTAATTGGAGCTTTTATTATGCCGCAGACGAGCGCTTCCACTTCTTCCGCTCATGTGTATGTGGGGTAACGCAGCGCTGTTTTATCATATTAGATACATTTGAGTGTGCTGAAAGTTATGTTATAATGCTACTCTGTGCGTTTGCTCAGCGGCTACTATGAGACACTTGTTGCACACTGCAGTGAGCTAGATCGATATTAGGCATGGTAAAACATGGTACTCGTGGTAAATCATGAAAATTTGATTTAAACAATAAGACTAACTGTGTTGAGCTATATAACAATGATTAGTTTTCTGTCGATGAATGTATCCAAACAGTTGCTCACCTGTCTAATAAAACATAATATATTAAAGTGTCTTTGGTGTTTCCATGGTTTCTACAAAATAAAACCAGAAATCGAGGGTAACGTGGGTATGATGTCATTGATAGGCGACGCATGGACACGGTCTGTGTCCTGGTTAAAATTGCTTATTTCTCTGGATTTAAACATTCTTGGAAACATTTGGGATAATGTAAGTACACAAGTCACCAAAATATATAACACTGTTCTAGTGGATTTTTGATATATTAATCCAAAAATCTTACATATTGTGCCTTTAATGAAAAATGCATGTGAAAATTCATGTATGGTAAAAGGTATTGCAAATCTGTATTTGTGTGGAACTGATCCATATAGAATAGAGCATATTCTTGAAAAGAGACTTAAAAAAAAGTGTGCAATGACTAATGCATCTGCCCACATACTATATGCACTTAAATAAATTATATATAGAGGGAGAAAGAGTATAGTTCTATGAACAGTAAAGATATATTAAAACGTTTGACACTTACTTGCATACTTCAGCTGTTACACCTGAAATTGTTGCTGTGTTCCAACTTATTTTGCAAATCCTGTTTGTGTATTTAAGAATAAATTTACCAAATCTATTTCCCAGTCTATGGTCCTCCTCAATATAATGAAGGCATATGTAGTCAACCATTAATCAGGTTCGTCTGAGTTCCACACTGTTTGTCCACTTCATCTGTTGAGTAATAAAAATGAGTATAATTTCCCATGAACAAAAATGCAGTCTTACCTCATGAAAACCTAATAAAAAACAGATGCTGAGCTATACCTGTACTTGCATGTGTAAAATTATTTGGTTCCACTATTGGTTAATAATTATGTTAGCTTGAGAAACCCAGAGTACCCTAGCAACCTCCTTGAACAACATAGCAACCTCCTAGCAACCATCCAGAATATCAATCTGTTTTTCTGATAGACTGTATGGCATTCAAAACGTCAACCTTTAAAACTATTTCAAACTACTTTAAACTAAAAACCTTCAAAAAACTTCAAACTGAAAACCTTCAAACTTCCAGTTTTTAAAACCACTTCAAACATTCTGGTCAGGCTTTCTCAAGCCAACATCAAAGCCAACATTTTTTATGCTTAGAAAATATTATATAACCTTTTTTGAGTATACATTATGCTGTGTTATATTTGCAAAATATAGAATAAAGTAGAAATGAAATATAGAAAGGCCTGGAAGTTTTTGACGTTAGGCTCATTAAGGTCTGATTTAATGACCACGAAGAACTTAAAATTGTACATTCTTGTAATACATGCATACAAGCCTCAACAGCAGAGACCTCCGCTACTCAGATATTATTGTGTTTATTTGTTTATGCATAGATTAATGCATAATCTGCTTGTAAAGTATTCTACTACTGTAGTAAATGTAAATGTGTCTATTTTTGTCCCAGGAAGGTGCAGATTCCACCTACTCCAAACATGTTATTTAATATGCACCTATTTCTGAAATGTAGACTTTTGTCATTCCTAATGACAAATTCCAATTAATCATATATTTCCATGTTGATTGTAATGTTTAAATTATTAAAAGTAGTTCAAGACAGCTATACTGACCGTTGTAAAATAGACATAGTTCCAGATGAATGGATTAAATAAAGAAAATCTTCTTAAACTTTGTATTTGCTTTGAATATTATTGAGGCATACCCAATGTGAAATCCACACTAATCGGCTGCTATGAATATTATTCAAACAACGTTTGTTCAAATTTATTCAAACAAGGGTTTTTGAATGATTTGCTTTGCTGAATAAATAATGCAAAGTTCCTTGAATCTGACCATGTCCAGTCCAAAATAACATTGGTATTAAGAGAATACTTACTATGGAAAATATTGTAAATCAATCACAAAGTTTAACCTGAATCAACTGAACTGAAATTTGTTGCTACATCTATTTACTTTTAGTTGATCAATTTTATTAAATGCTAATTAACACAAAATGTATTCTATGGAAGACTTCATGCAGAGTCATGTGGACTACTTTTATGGTGCTTTTTGACAGTATAAATCAGACATAATCTTCGATTGACATAAATGTGTTTCTATGTATGCACAAGACACTCCTTGTTTTTCAAACTCAAACAGGCATGCTAAGCAGAACATCTGAGCCTTCATTGATCAGATAATTGAAGAGATAATTGAGAACTGGACAGGGGAGACTCTGAGGACGCAGAACGGAGAGATTGTTTTCTTTAATATCTCTTTCCATGTATTATAGAATTAAAATAAAAGGATTTTGTTTAAAGTATTTTGAAAAGTATTCATTACTATCAATGTCAGAGCAATGAAAAATATGTTTCTTTTACCTACTGCCCATCTCTGCATTATCTGACAACCAGGAGTACTGTGTGTTGCTCAGCCTCCCTCAACACATACATGAATGAGAAAGAGAAACAGAAGAGTTCTAAATCTTCTCCTGCTATCTCTTTCTCTATTTGATTGGGCTGTGATGTTTGGGAGGCTTTAGGATTATCATGTGACACAAATCATTCTGGCTCATGCAGGAGGTTTACTGTTGTATGGAATCCGGTGAGTATCCGCTGCTGCTTTTCTTTGTATGTTTTTCATTACTTCCTGTCTCTCAATGCTGTTGACATCAGCTTGTTCTGACCCACTTCCTGCTGACCATACTGGACTCTCCAGATCTGGACTAACAGAATAAGGGTTCTCCAAAACTGTAAGCAACCGTTGAACCTGAAAGGGTTTAAAATAATGTAAATGCTAGGGGTTTAAAACACCACACTGCAAAAAAGCTAAATTTCCTTCCTCAGTATTTAGGGCCCGAGCACCGATGGTGTGAGTACCCAATTGGAATTGCTTAGCCTATTATTAATCTTCTCCCAAATGAATCGCATTTATGATGGCCTAAACATGCTCGAAAATACTCATGAAACTTTGCACACGCGTCAAAAGTGGTGAAAATTTACGTCTGATAAGGGTTTCAGAATTAGGCGTGGAAAAATGGCTCGATAGCGCCACCTAGCGCTACAACATTTCAACGAAGTGCCCCTCCCGCTACGTTTCACGTACAGGTATGAAATTCGGTACACACATGTAACAGCCCAATACCTACAAAAAAGTCTCCTGGTACGAAATCTGAAAACCAACAGGAAGTGAGATGTTTTGAATTTTCTTTGCAAAATTGTTGCAAATTTTGCCATTTCCATACGTTGTACTTTAACAAACTCCTCCTAGAGATTTAATCAGATCAACATCATATTTGCACAGTCTAATCTAAAGGCCTTTCCGACGTTAAATTGCGAAGATCATGAGTTTTCCCTGAAGGGCGTGTCCATGGCGGCCTCACAAAGTTCGATGTTTCGCCATGAAACAGGAAGTTGTTGTAACTCGGTCATACAATGTCCGATCTGCCCCAAACTTCACATGATTTATTAGAGTCCTGACCTGAACACATCTACATGCCAATATTCAGTTACAGTCATAGCGCCACCTGCTGGCAACAGGAAATGGGATGTTTTACACTGTGATTAACTCCTCATAGTAATTTAACCAGATCAACATCATATTTGGTCAGTCTAATCTAAACGCCTTTGTGACGTTAAATTGTGAAGATCTTGAGTTTTTGCTGAAGGGCGTGTCCGTGGTGGCCTGACAAAATCTGATGTTTCGCCATGACATAGGAAGCTGTTGTAAGTCAGGCATACAATGTCCGATCTGCCCCAAACTTCACATGTTTGATAAGAGTCCTGGCCTGAAGACATCTACATGCCAATATTAGTTAGTCATATAGGCATATATTTGTACTGGACAACAAGACAAAAATACTGAGCAAGAAAATTTTTGCAGTGCACAAAATATATATAATATATATTTTATAAAAAAATATAATTGTCTTCATCAAGCAACAGTTACATTACATTTCAATCAAGACCTCTGACCTCTGAAAAATCACCCCTTTCAGCTGCTTCAGTTGCATTCTGGGCAATGTAATCCCGCAGCACCACGACAGGATTAGTGGAGTTCATAGATCGGACCCGTTCTTTCTCTACTGCAACAGGGTCACTCGCTTCATCACATTCACAAGCCAGACGTCTCCTAATGTGGTGACCAGAAAAGGAGCTAAAACTGCTGGACTTTTAGTTCATAGTCTTTTAAATAGATTTTTTTTGCTTTTATTCAAATCATTAAAATACACTAATACTTATTCATTAAAGGATTAGTTAACTTTAAAATGAATTACCCCATGATTTACTCACCCTTAAGCCATCCTGTTGAATACAGTTGAATCCTGTTGAAGTTGAATACAGAAGGTGGAAGCTAGATATTTTACTTTGTAAAGTTTTACATATGGATATTTTTCTTACAAAAACCCATCGCTTCGCTTTAGAAGGCCTTTATTAACACCTCAGAGCCGTGTGGAGTACGTTTATAATGGATGGATGCATTTTTTGAGCTTCAAACTCGTGAGCCCCATTCACTACCATTATAAAGCTTGGAAGCGCCATGCTATTTATTAATATAACTCTGATGGCTAGGATGGCTTAAGGGCAAGTAAATCATGGGACAATTTTCATTTTAAAGTGAACTAATCCTTTAATACTTATTTATACCTGTAATGTTTGACCCATTTCCGCCAATGATCTCTCTGCTTAATTTTTAGCTCTGTCTCATTGATCATGAGAAGCTCCTTCAGCCTGTCAATCCTCTTCAGCTGCTTGGCAACCTCTGGCTGATTGGCTACCATGTTGAACATGCCGGGATTTGTCTCAGCCATGGAGAGAATCATCGCCAACTCACTAAGAATGGACACAGAGTATCAACAAATGAAAGAAAACCCGTAAAGTGCTCAAGGTCATATTTTTACATCCTCAGGTTGGTGGTACCTTTTTAGAGCTCATAATGCTTAATTTTTATGCTTCAGTGTTCAGCTCTGTTTTAAAGGTCAAAAACCCAATGCAAATTCATTCAGTGAACATACCAGTTCTCTTGCCTTGCTTTTCTTGCAATGTGCTGACGGCATCACATTAAGAGAAAAATGCAGAGTACAGGGGAGTTAATTTTTCGATTAACAGAATAGATTCTAGATTTTTTTTTAAAGAAACACTTGACTACACTCAAAAAAATGTTTAAGCCTTTTCTCAAGATTTACGCATTTCAATTAATAGTAAAATTCCATAAGTTTGAATTGAATAATCCACATATTATGAATTAAGAATTTTAAATGAGTAAAAAAACTAGAGCTTAAAACACTTTGTATAAATTTATAAACTTATATAAATAAACCTATCTATAAATAGGATGGTTTGTCACCTTTAGTTCCTCCAGCGAGACACAGTGTTCCACGATCAGTTCCACTACTGAGTCTGTGCTGTCTCTCTCTGCCTGTTCACCGACAGGACAAGACACGGCACTCAGCAGACGAAATGTGTTCATGAAGTCTGCACCTGGCAATGGAACAGGAACATATTATATAATACATTTGATAAAGGGTTTGTTCATTTACATTCTGTCATCAATTGCTCACCCTCATGTCGTTCCATCTTCGAAACACAAATGAAGATATTTTTAATGAAATCTGAGAAATTTCTGTCCCTTCATTGACAGTTCACACAACTACGACTTTGACTCTTTAAAAAGTTCATAAAGAGATCGTAAACCGCTAACCGTTTTATATGACATATTGAATTTACGGCTTTTATTCACATATATTCACATAAACAGAAGCTCAACCGTACTTGCTTGATGCGTGAAAGCAAATCTTATTGGTTCTTGCGAAAGCTTAAACCAGATCCATTGAAAAATTATTTATCACTCCCCAGAATAAAATGCTGTTGTAAATGTCGTCAGCGTTGTAATCAATGCAGTCAATGCGAATTAACATTATACGTTAATAGTTGCATGGACTGTAAATGGCGGGACAGAAATCTCTCAGATTTCATTAAAATATCTTCATTTGTGTTTCAAATATGAACGAAAGTCTTGCATGTTTAAAACGACATGAGGGTGAGTAACTGATGACAGAATTTACATTTTTGAAGTTATTTTTTTTACAGAAAAGCTAAGGTACATGTTTTGTTTCTATTCAACGGAAAGGTGGAAATATTTCCTTCCTCTCACTGTACCTGTAATGTGCATGGTCTTCAATAAATCAGCCACCAGTTCCACATCCTCTGGTGTTCGTTGTCTCAGAAGACCCAGCTTCTTCCTCATGTTGTCCAGGTAGAAACCCTCATAAAGGCTCATGAACTCATCTAAAATGGCCCGAGCCTCTGTGCCAAGAGCCTCTGCCAAACGTGCCCAGTTCCAGCGGCAGACATATGGCTGAGCTTCATAAGAATAACGGCCTTTCTTATCAGAGGCGTTGCACACAAACTCAGGGTCAAACTTGCAATTAACAAAACACAATCATATACAAGCATTTTGATTGCATTTGTGATGTGCAATTTACTCCACCGTTTCCGTAGCACTGTAAATGCTAAACAAACCTGTCCATGAAGCCAAATGGGCCGTAGTCTATAGTGAGCCCCAAGATGCTCATGTTGTCTGTGTTGAGAACGCCATGGCAAAATCCCACACTTTGCCACAGTGCAACCAGTTTAGCAGTCCTCACGGTCACCTTGCAGGTCAACAGAATATATTAAGCCAGGTCAAGTCACCTTTATTTACATAGCACTTTATACAACACAGCAGTAAACAAGAAAAAAACATTATTAAATGTTTTTTCTTCAATTATTTCTTCAGTTCTTCAATTATAAAAAATTCAATTTTAGCTGTAAATCAGCTCTAAAAAGACAAGAGTGTCATTATTCAGCTAAAGTCGGTTCAGTGTTGATTCAGTTCAGTTCAACAGTAAGTGCAAAATTCATCAAATTATGAAACTAGCTTAATTCAGTTATAAGCAGCTCTACTGAAGGCAATAGTGTTGTTATTCAGCTCAAATCAGTTGAGTGTTGATTCAGTTCCGTTCAATAACAATGTTGATGTTGCAGAGTTCATCAATTATGAAACCAATTAAATTCAACTATAAAGCAGTCAAAAACTGCTAAGGGGTAATAATGGAACAACAGTTTTAAACAATGATTTTTCCGCTAATATTTACCACAAGATCTGCATTTTCATGGGTTTAAATAAAATATTTTTGTTATGAGAGACAATAAAAACAATTTTGTGCATCAAAATCACTCAAATTTAAAAAATTAACTTGATTTTCAAAAGTAAACAAAGTGACAGCTGAATTTAACATTTTTGACAAGCCAAACATGTCAGTATCTGAGTAACATGTAATTTATTTAACCCACAAAATAAACAGTAGATAAAATAAAATAAGTAGAACAAACTACGCAAAAAACATTAAGAACAGCACATTTTATAATTACCCAAAAATCAAACATAGTTTACCCCTCATGCACGTCATGTCCGTCAAAAACGTAGGCTGGCTGTCGGTTGGAATATTAAAACTAAAAACATTGACATAACACACTCATGGGTATCAATCACTTCACTGAATACTTGTTGGCTAAGAAATAAATAATTATTACCTTACAATCCATCTGTTTTCAAATCCACATCATTTGAATATCACTACATCAATGTCTGTCAAAAAATAACGCACAATACACAGTAGTATTTACGAGAAGCAGAGGTCCAGCGAGTCACGCATTTCCTGGAAAACCCACATTACCAATTATTTTGACTACGTCATCGCTTTCAGAGAAGAGCGAGAAAATGGAGGCCTGAGCGGTTTCAACATACTGTCTGTCAGAGACCATAATGTACATAGTACATAGCCTACATAATTGACTCTTATAAGCATAGATTCAGGAACTTGACAGGTGATTTTTATAAAATGTAGTTTGATCACTTTCTTCTCAGATTAGAATCAGACTATCAAACTTTCCAAATTTTGTTTTATTTTCCAATAAAAGATGATACATTTTTACATGATTTGTTACACTGAATTACCCCTTTGCAGATTGAGCCATTCTATAGAAGACAACTTTCATTATCCAGCTCAAATTAGTTTTGTTCTCATTCAATAGTGTCAATGAAGTCAAATTAATAATATCACTGAATAGTAAGTGTCTTTTAAACCTTTACATACATACATAGCCTTGGTTTAATATAATATTGATAATAGCTAGGGGAACCGTCAGGGCCCTCTAGGCCCTCAGAGAGTCAGAAATAATATTTACAAACTTTTAAATAATAGTCTAAAAAGTAAAAACGTTTTTTAATAAAAAGACATCAGTTCTAATGTTATTTTGGGAATTTATAATTTGACAAACATTTTTTTCATTATTTTTGAAGAAATAAACCCTTCAAATCTGCCAATTCAGTTTGTGTTGTGTAGACGTCCGTTTTCTCCATATTAGGATTTTTCCACCTAATGCTTTCAGCTCTGTGATTGGTGGTCCAGCTGTGAAATTACAGAGTGCCAAGCCATAGCAAGTCAATGAGACGAATTTGAAATGACAGGAAAATTGACCAAACACATCGTCCCTCTAAATGGGTGGGGCTTGTTATCGCGGTTCTGCCCACTGTGAGGAACTCGATCGGGGGGGAAAACGCTGATAAAATAGCTAGCACTATTCACTATGGAAACCGCAAGCAACAGTCAAGTTACGTGACTGATTTTATTCTGGCCGCCGATGCCACGGTTTTATGTTAAGATATTTTATTTGAGAAAACAGTTATTTTGCAGAATTACTGGTCAATCTGTAAATTTACTAACTTAGCGACCAGGCACATTTGCTGTAATTCTGCATAAATGCTCTGATTTTAGGCTGAGTTTACTTTTTCCCGATGAGGGAAGGGGTTGAGAGGGCCACGGGTCAAGAGTCACGATTCGCTACTGCAGTACACCATGTTAAACAAATTAACTAGATCTATGTATTAATGTGCATTCAAAGGGTTGGAAACTGATAGAAAAAAAATAAACAGCCTTAAAATATTTTTTATGCTTTTGATCCCTCTAATAGAAAACATTAATATCACAACCTTCATCTTTCAATTGAAATGGCTGATAGTTCAGAATTTGCTGTTAGCCTCTAGAGCATCATAAATTCATGAAACCAAGCATGCTTGTTCAGAATGACTTCTCTATATGTACAAAGTTTTGAAAAGTTTGGACTTTGCGCACACAAGGCATAGACATAACAGTCATAATTGGTCATACCAGACATAAAAAAAACTATCTCCTAAATGATTTAATAGAACAAATTTCTGTTGATAATTTGATAACCATGGCCGCAGACTGGAGGTGGACCTGTACTGTGGCGCTGAAGCGGACTTAGGCTGTGGCTCTCTGATATTGAGGGACATCACGGTCATTAAAATAACCAGACTGGTCTATAACACAGGTGAGATGTTCTACCTGCATGGCTTTTCAGCCTGATGCACCTCCTCCAGTGCCATTAGGTTAGCTGCAGGGTAGCCACCGTTCACCGATGTTTCACCCCCAATACCAGTACATCTCCCGGCGGGGGGGCAGTGGCATTTCAGGGATGTTTAATTGTTATTTGGAGCATTGGGATTGCTAGACGAGGGCTTAATGAACTCATTTTTGTGAAAACCTCAAATTCGACCAAAATTTACATGCAGTTTTGCCTGTAGCTCATAATTAGCTTGTGCGCATTCCGACTCATTTTGCCAGAATGGGTCACATAATAAATTGTGTATAATTGATAGTTAATCGAAATATGACAGAAAGAGTTTACTAACACCACAATTTGCTACGGGAGAATTGAGATTTCATCTGAAATACATAGGCAGTAGGCCGTGCATAAAGTCCATTCATGCACTCAATGGTCGCAGCTGTTCTTACATAGTGGGATATTGCAGGGAATACTATGTTTTATAAATACTATGAATTCGAACATACTATATAGTAGGGAAGTAGGCACATTCAGACTGCGGTCATAAAAGGGACCTCAGGGAGCGTTGGCCATGAAAGGGGAGACCTCAAGTGGCATTGGCCGTCACAGGGACCTCAGGAGGCAATGGCCGAGACAGAGACCTCAGGGAGTGGCGACTGTGACTGGTTTCTCAGAAGCCATGGCCAAGTCAGGTACATCACGGACACCAGGAGTGACAGGAACCTCAAGACAATATTAAAGTGCATTACTGCAGTACTACAATTCTAAATTTAAATAGCTACTTAACTCTATTCTGGCACTTACTGTATACAATAGTTTAGATTATTTTCATTGACATTTAACCCTTATATCATTCTGCCTGTTTCTTAGACTCTTCTTAGAAAGCTGTTGAAGTCTCTAATATGTCTAGTGGCCTTGTACTGAGAAAACTGTAGGTAACTGCTTCCCAAATTTGTCCTGCAATCTTAATCTTCCGAACATTGATGGTCAGAGCCTTTTGTTTGACAGTGCTGCACTGTATGCCAGTGGTTTGCGCCCCTTGTTTTTCCTAAATCTTTTGAGTTTATTACTACAGTGGATATAAAAAGTCTACACACCCCTTCTTATATTGTTTAAAAAAAAAAAAAAAAACGAACTGCAAAAAACACCATACATACAGTGAAGCATGAAGGGAGCAGCATCATGCTTTGGCGCTGCTTTTCTTCAGCTGGAACTGGGGCTTTAGTGAAGCCTCCAAGGAGTTTCTCAACTACCTCCGGATCAAGAAACTCCCATTCACACAAACCCTAACCATCCATTCCATTCTGGGTAAGCCGCTGAGCTGATCCATTACACACCCACTATCACGCTTCGCATAGGCAGCCTGCATAGGGAAGAAGTCTCGCTACTGGTGCTAGAGGGATCTACTGCAAACATCATCCCATCTGCCTTAGAACAACTAAGGTAAGCTTGTTTCTTCACTAAGCTGGACCTGCGTAGCGCACACAACCTCATCCGGATCCGGAAAGGAGATGAGTGGAAAAACGCCTTCGTAATACCATCAGGGTACTGACAGAGTACCGGGTCATGCCGTAGGGGCTGTCCAACTCTCCTTCTGTATTCCAGGGTTTCATGAATGAGGTGTTCTGGGATGTCCTCTATCGTTTGGTTATTAACTACATAGATGATATCTTAAATCTACCCCCGGAACATGGCCGACTATCGCCATCACAGTGCGCAGGTCCTTCACCGATTCAGAGACTAACATCTGTATTTGAAGCTAGAGAAGTGCGAGTTTCACCGTCCATCCATCCACTTCTTAGGGTACATCATCAATGGACAGTGCATTCAGATGGACCAGGGGAAAGTCCAAGCTGTCAAGAACTAGCCACAGCCTTCTTCAGTCAAAGATCTTCAACGTTTTCTAAAATGTATTGCCAACTTCAGTCAGATTGCATCACCTCTCACATCTTTGGTCCGTCAACGGCCCAAGTCTCTGTCCTGGAACCTTGATACTGATAAAGCGTTCCACCTATTAAAAGAAGCCTTCTGCACCACTCCTACTCTCCAACACACAAATCCTGAATTACCATTTGTGGTCGAAGTGGACACCTCCACCTGTGACGTTTGGAGCGGTATTGTCTCAGTGGCAGGGGGAACAACCACAACTCCATCCATGTGCCTTCTTTTCCAGGAAGCTCTCCCCGTCGGAGAAGAATTATGACATCGGAAACCGTGAGCGCCTAGATCTCAAACTGGCTCTCGAAGAGAGGAGTGCTCAACACCCCTTTCAAGTGATTACAGATCATCGCAATTTAAGATTATCTACGAGATTATCTCTCAACCCTCGACAAGCCCGGGTGGGCCTTTTTCTTCACCCGTTTCCAGTTCAATTATTGTCCAGGACACAAGAATTTAAAGGTGGATGCTCTCTCATGATTATACTCACCAGAACTCACACCGC
This sequence comes from Coreius guichenoti, assembly GCA_039654105.1. Taxonomy (NCBI): domain Eukaryota; kingdom Metazoa; phylum Chordata; class Actinopteri; order Cypriniformes; family Gobionidae; genus Coreius; species Coreius guichenoti. Next base: position 4,918,982 of record CM077182.1, on the reverse strand, counting down.
TACAGCCTGAACCCATTCTCCCTCCAGCCATCATCATGAGTCCCATCCAATAGGCATTAGACAACTAGATTCATGCCACTCAGGTCCTGAGGGATGCATCTACGTACCATCTGCCCTCCGAGTGTCCCTCATGGACTCAGCCCATTCGTCTCCGGGATCTGGGCACCCAGGTATCCAGCATACCCTCTCGCTCCTCCGCAATCATTACTGGTGGCCCAGTATGACCCAGGCTATCCAACAGTATGTCAAAGACTGTCTCATCTGTGCCATCTCAAAGACCCCATGACACCTTCCGGACCCTGGTCCCATCTGGGGGTTGACTTTGTCACCAACTTACCCCCATCAGATACCTACACCTGCATTCTGGTGGCTGTAGATCGCTTTTCAAAGGCCTGTCATCTAATCTCCTTCAAAGGTCTGCCATGGAAACAGCAGTCATTGTTCCACCATGTGTTCTGAAACTATGGCTTAGCAGATAAAGTGTCTGACAGGGGTCCCCAATTCACCTCTCACGTATGGAAAGCTTTCTTCCAGCTCCTAGGAGTGACAGTGAGCTTGTTTTCTGGCTACCATCCCCAAACCAACGGCAAAACCGAATGCAAGATCCAAGAGATAGGCCGATACCTGCGGTCATACTGCCACAACCATCAACACAGGGAGTACACACAGAGGTATAAGAGCCAGTGCCAACACAAGAATATATAAGAATAATATAAGCATTTCACAGATTTCTATGTTCACAAATGCTATAAAACTATACTGTCAGTACACCAGTGGGGAACCGTCAGGGCCATCTAGGCCCTCAGAGAGGGCCTAAACTATTGTAAAAAATAATATTTACAAACTTTTAAATAATTTAAAAAGCAAATATTTTTTTAAATAAAAAGTCATCAGTTCTAATGTTATTTTGGAAATGTATAATTTAACAATAAAAAATAAATACATTTAGGCCTAGTTTGTGTTTGGGTCTGTCTGTTTGGGTAAGTTATTTAAAATCTAATAGGTTACGTGACTGATTTTACTCTGGTCACTGCTGCCACTGTTTTATATGTTAAACTTTATTTGAGAAAATAGTTATTTTGTAGAATTACTGGTCAATCTGTAAATGTATCAATTTAGCGACCATGCACATTTGCTGTAATTCTGCATAATAGTTAAATTTTTCCCAAATCACAAGTTTAATACGATCTGTTACATGCATTTAATCGGCTGCTGTGCCAGTCAAATGATATGATTTATTATCAACATGTGGAAGTGTCTGTCGCTAACGTGCTTTGGTCTGAGTGCTGTCATGATGCGTCGGCTTACATTCAATTTTGTTGGTTTTGTGGCCAGTTTTCACCATATTCCGCTGAAATGACACACCGATTGTGTGATGATACAATTCTTTGTAATGATGATTTGCATTTTATTACTTTTTGTTTAATTTTGGTGAACTCTCACGCTCACTCTAATGTTTGAATTTTTTGTCAAAGGTAACTTATGCAGTACTATAAAAGAGAACACAGTAAGCTAGGCTAAATTTCATTTTTTTTCCCGATGAGGGAAGGGGTTGAGAGGACCAAGGCTACTGAGCTATAGGATAGATATAGATTATATATATATATATATATATATATAAAATTGTTAAAACCTCTCTGAAGAAGGTAGCATTCCTCTCTTGGCAATCTAAATGTCTTCTTCGTATTTCAGGGTAGAATGTTTCAATGACATAATCCAGAAGTTGTGCATGGATATCAGGCCATCCAACACTAGGGCCCTGTCTACCTGTGAAGTCAGCCCCAGGGTGGAAGATCTCAAACGAGCCAAATCTGATGAGAAATATGGATAGAGTCATGAGTGCAAACATTTTAAAATACTTAATGAAACAAAAAGTGAGGATGCATTTCAGTAGATCTTATAACTCAGAGCCCTGAATTGGTTTTAGTGATACATTTGGCCAGTAGATAGCAGTATATAGGCACAATTTTGCATGAGTAACTGATGAGCTTTAACAAGAATACCCATTTTTAAGACTGTACAATAGTAATAGTTCCTTTGTTTTGCAGACTTCAGGATTTTGAACATTCTTTCACTTTTACAACTTGGCATTATGAAAAAGTAATGTTTTAAATAATGCATCCCTTTCTCTAGTCTTAATGCCAGTCACACTGCACATACAGACACTGACCAATGCAGACAATCACCAGATTACAAATTTACACCTCAGACATTTCACAACTCAACACGTTGATTGAATGTTTAATCGGTGAAAACAAGCACCAACCAATGGCAACAGATGCAAACAGAAGTGCCATTGCCGTTGGTCTGTGTCTGTAGGTTACTATGTCTCTGAGGAGGACAGACATAAATAGCTCAACCTGATAAAGGTGGGTGCTATTCTGAGAACCACCGAGCACCTCTCTGGTCTGGGATTGCCATTGTAGAACACATCCCTCTGGACATAAAGATCAGATGTCACCAGTGTGTGGGAATTCCCAGGGCAAACATAGCCTCACTGCACAGGAACTCCCGAATGCTGGAGCGTAGCACTTTACGCCCATCAGACTGCCTAAAGTACACAAATATATTTGTTTAATTGTTTAAAATAAAAACAAAGCATGTGGGAATTTTTATCCATTTTTGTTAGATGTGTTTTTCCTACATGCTTTATTTTCCTTTTTTGTGCATAAATGTATGCGTCATTCTGGCATTAAAGGTGCAATATGTACGATTTTTGCAGTAAAATATCTAAAAACCATTAGGCCAGTTTTATATATTTTGTTCAGTTTAGTACTTACAATATCCCAAATGTGTCCAACTATTTGTAAATCATGAGAAAATTGAGATTTTAACCAAGAAACCGGGACGTGTGAGGGAGTCGCTTGTCAATGGCGTCATATCCGCGTTACCCTCGGTTTCTGCTTTTACTGCTGTAGAAACCATGGCAACAGACGTGGACAACTGCGGCACGCTGTTGTAGTTTCGTTCAAACACTATGGACCATGGCAAACAGACTTTGGAACAAAAAGAGAAATCAAAAAGGGACCAGTATCGACGTGACGTTTTCGAGATGGCGAGAGCTTCGCAACAAACTTCGACTTGACAGAGATGTCGTTCTTTTATGTGCTTTATTACAGGTGAGCAAATGCACATAAAACGAATCAATGTTATGTAGCTCAACAAGATGAAATATTAGAATATCATCAGTATGATGTTCTAATGTTGATGTAGCTTACTGCTAGTTTGACACAGCCAACAAACTAACGCACAGAATAACATTGTAACTTTCAACACTCAAATGCAGTTTAGATAGTGTAGACCAAGTGAAAGAGCACTGCGTTTCCTCACAGTTTTAATTCGTCAAATAAACTGACCTGTATGAGTAGCAATTCAGCACTTGCGGGTAGTTCGGTAGAATGAAATGTCCTCATTTCTTTACATCCCCCGGGACTCGCGTGTGGCGCTGATATCTGTCTCTTATTAGTAATCGCACCCTGCTTCATACCATAGTCATGTTAAAAAACATGAATGCATTCACTCATCCATAAACATTATTTCCCCATAAACATTATTAGAGTCATCGGTATGACAACAAGTTCCATGATTCCACGCTCATTCACTGCGTCATCAATCTACACCTTTGTTATTGTTTTGAGGGTTAGCGAACCCTAGCGGCGAAAAAATACATAGTGTAGCTATAAAGGGTTAGTTCACCCAAAAATGAATTACTCATGTCGTTCCAAACCTGTAAGACCTTCATTCATCTTCGGAACACAAATTATTAATTATTTTTAATGAAATCCGAGAGCTCTCTGACCCCTCCATAGACAGCTATTTAATTACCACTTTCAAGGCCCAGAAAGGTAGGAAAGACATTGTTAAAATAGTCAATGGGACTACAGTGGTTCAACCTTAATTTTATGAAGCGACAAGAATACTTTTTGTGCGCAAAAACCCCCAAAACTAACTTTAAGGCTACGTCCGAAAACCTAGGCAGCTGACTTGTTGCCTCGCTGCCTTATCAGATAATGACTTGTAAGGCAGCGTTTGTGCATGAAGGCACCTCACGAAACTGATTTTGGACATACTTCTAAGGCAGTGTAACAGTTTAATGATCTACAGCAAAATAGAGAGAGCTTTGGTGAAAACTAAACAAATATTTAATTACTACAGTAGTAATTTCTTGCTAGAAATGACATCAGAAGTGGAAAATGTTACACAAATGTTTACACAAAACTGACCAGCAAACGCAACTTTCGGACGGCATCTTTTTTTTCTAGCTCAACTGTCACAGAATGGAACGCACAGGATTGTGGGATATCAAAGGCAGTGAAGGATACATTTATGCTGCCTTCAAACCTTCATCTGATCGAGTTATCTCAGGAGACAGGAAGTGAAGCTAACATTAGATTCGGACGTGCCTTGATGCCTTCCTACCTTGAAATGTGTCTTCCGAAGGCAGCATTTTCCAGGTTTTGGACACAGCCAAAAATAACCCAAAAATAATAAATAACTTTATTCAACAATCTCTTCTTGTCTGTGCCAGTCTCCTACGCTGTTGACGTAGTAAATACAGTGCAGCTATGTCAAAGCGTCAAAGCGGTACGTCAGAACGCTGGCTTACCATCGGCCAATGCTGTTCATGTGATCAGCACAACACATGCGTGTGATGCTGACGCAGGAGCTAGCCAATGGTGAGCCACCGTTCTGCCACTGTTTACACTACGTCAACAGCGTAGGAGACTGGCACAGACGAGAAGAGATTGTTGAATAAAGTCGGTATTTTGTTTGTTTTTTGCGCAAAAAAAGTATTCTCGTCGCTTCATAACATTAAGGTTGAACTACTGGAGTCACGTGGAATATTTTAACGATGTCTTTACTACCTTTCTGGACCTTGGAAGTGGTAATTAAATTGCTGTCTATGGAGGGATCAGAGAGCTCTCGGATTTCATCAGAAATATCTTAATTTGTGTTCCGAAGATGAACACAAATTTATATTATCTTACGGGTTTGGAATGACATGAGGGTGAGTAATTAATGACAGAATTTTCATTTTGGGGTGAACTAACCCTTAAAGGGTTTCAGTAAAAACTCAATATGAATGCATCTAATTGATATGGGTTAATGGTGAATTTATCCTAATTTTTCATGAAAGAGAGATCTCTACCTGAGTTAGAGCATTGTTAAGATTGAAAATCCAGTAGGCCTAAAACAGTAAAAAAAAAAAAAAAGATATCTTTGCAGTGCTTTTATGCATCACAAATCTCTTATTTTTAACAAACAAAAATTCCAAAAGCTAAAACCTTTTTTGTTACTTAAGTTATATATATATATATATATATATATATATATATATATATATATATATATATATATATATATATATATACTTAATATGGTATATACTAATATATTATTAGTTAAATGCAGTGAAGCCAAAGTAACGGTACCGAGAATAAGGCGTCCGTCCAGCGCCTTAACTTGAATTTTCCACCGACCACAGGGGCTTGTGCTGGTCGGGTCAGAAGTTTGCTCAGCACCGGTCTCCACCTCCCCCAGATAACACACAGCACCGTCACCCAGCTGCCCAGCGAACTGACCGAACTGGTGTCCACAGTAGCAGTGCGCAGCGGGTTCAGAGCCCGGAATCACCCGAGACCCGTCCAGATATTCTGCCCCGTGCGGGTCACGTAAAACTTCGCCTGCGTTCAGTCCTAGTAAAGCAAGTGCCAGTTCGGATAGTGCGACGATTGTGGGCTTGAGCAGCGGCTGCGGTTCGACACGGGAAAAACACGCTGCTGTCACGGTCCGTGAGCCCGGTTCTAGTGATGAATCCAGCGGCAGTGTTTTTAATGCAACGTTGTTGAACTTTAGCCTTTGCAGTGGAGTGAGACTTTGGGCCATTCTGATACTAATGAAAGTTTGTCTTGCACTGTGAACCGTCTGCAGCTGCTCTGAATAACATAATCCTTCAGGGTATTAATGACTCAACACCACATGCACACAGTAAACCACAACAAATCCATCCATCAATCCTTATGTATGTTTATCTATCTACCTCAAATATTCTTCCTATTACCGTCTGCCATAGCTTATCACTGGCAGCCTAATACATTTTACAGCAAGAGTCATCTGAGGAATCTAAAGGTTTGCCGGTTGAGAAGGCCTTCAATCCACTATGTGGCAGGTCATTAAAGAGACAGCACCTGTCCCAGATTCCAATGATTCATCACTTGCTTGTAAATTGCAGCAGGGGTTGAGATAAAGAAATACAGACCCTCATAAATAAGCTTGTTTGAAACTGCAGATTGTGGTTCGGTCAGCCACCTTTGAGGAATCAAAACATAAATTTGTGCATAACATAAAACACAAAAAAGTGTTTATCCATTTCAGAATGTACAATAAAATGTACCACACAACCAGATGAAGCTGTGCATACGTGGTTTCAGTGGATTGTGTCTACAAAGTTAATTGTTGTTTTTTTTTACATGACAAGCACATTCGATGTCAGCTGAGTTGAAATATGTTATTTTTATTTTCTCATATTATTTTTATTTATTTTTTATTTGGTGCTTTTTAAACTTACATTCAATCTGGATGATTGCATTTTTCAGGATCCAATCAGTTCCAATAAATAAAAAACACATTCCGCCATGCATATTTCTCCTTTCAGAATATTAAATGAAATGGGTTGCAAGCAACAATTCACAATTATGAATTATATAGTTATTATACAATCTTTTTTTTTTTTTTTTTAGAAAGTAGTCATATTTTTGTCTTTTTTTCTTTTAAATGACAATATTTATATAATCAATGTACAATTACAATTATCTGCCAGTGAAGCATTCAATAGCAAAAGAATTTAGAAACCTTATAATGAATTAAACCCCATGGACTACAATCAGTGTAACATTTCTAATGGGTTATTATTAATAGAAAAACTATTTAGAGCAGTGGTTCTCAAACCTGTCCTGGGGACCCTCCTCCAGTGCACATTTTGCATGTCTCCCTCATCTAACACACCTGATTCAACTTATCAGCTCATTAGTAGAGACTGCAAGACCTGAATGGGGTGTGTCTAATGAGGGAGACATACAAAATGTGCAGTGGTGAGGGGTCCCCAGGACAGGTTTGAGAACCACTGATTTAGAGAATACATATTAAACAAGGCATATAGACTATTTCTAACTTTTTTTATACATAATATACTATTTTAGTCAGTAATCGAATGAAACTGAATGTCTACAAACATATCACAGAGGTACCATTCACATCTACATATCATATAACTCTTAACTTTGTTTTACTTCGGATAACTACTGGACAAAAACACGTCATTCAGAGTCATGCAACAATCAAAGAATGCATGAATATTTAAAATATGCTCTACCTAAACATTTGCAGTATTTTGGACATTTATTTATTTTTGCATTTGTCCATAAAACGTTGACTGATTTCTTCCTTATAAATTGATCTAAACACAAGACACTGCAGCAAGTAATACAAAAGCCCAGGCAAAGGAAAATACACAATGCTTTTTATTTCAACGGGCTTGTCTTCGCGGTCTGGGCGAAAGACGATTGGCAAGCAGACATGCGAGAGCTATACCTGCCACCTGGATGAAAGCAAGGCCCAGGACTGTTGCTGCAATGTGAAAGACGTTGTCATTTACCAAGCTGAAGACTTTGCGGAAACAACCGCGAGCATGAATCCCTGCTAGCTCGATGTTCCTGTCTCCATTCTCTGGCAACGGTCTGTTGCGGCAGCCTTTGCGTTTTATGCAGCAACTGTCTGGTAAAGACACAGCGGAGGAATCATTCCCCAAACTTCCTGTTGAATACACAGCATCTTGGATAGCCCAATCAGACATTAGCCAATCACGCCAACCCTCAGCGCCACAGCACTCCAGCGCCCTCTGAAGGCTGTCCAGCGCGTCTGCACGGCCCTCGTCTACTCCATAGTCCAATACAGCTTTCTGAAGTCCGCTACGGAAACCTTCAGCAATATCCTCCCTGTAGAAGAGCCCCGAGAGACCCGCCGCTAGTCCACCTATGAGTGTGACCAACTGGAATAAGCCATACGCCCGCAGAAGGCAAGGAAGGTTGGCAGCCACTCCCAAGCATCCTAAAAAGCCCCAGGCGGTCACAGCAGCACCTGTGCCTAACAAGATGATGGGTGCGTTAGGGTAGCGGTTCGCCGATAGTAGCATATAGTCGGACAACGAAGCCTGCGCCCATATGCCCAGGGTGAAGATCGCAAGGCCTGCTGCCCAAAAAAGGAAGCTGAAAATCAGGAGTGCAAGGCGCAGCAAGGGCATGACTCCCACCGCCCTACAGCACGGTGGGGCAGCACCAACTGCAGGCACAGGGGGTGCCAGCGAGGCCTCTGAGCACAGCGATAATGAAAGACGTTGCTGCTGGTCAGCGTAATCTTGGGAGGGTGAGAGCAGATAGCCAGGGAGTGCTGAAGGCCGACGGGAAACAGAGGATAGAGACGGTCGTAGAGGCGAAGACAGTCTTTGATTAGCGTGCAACTCTCGCTCCCACTCCTTTGTACGGCAGGGACTTGGCCGAGCTGACAGCGAGTCATAAGGCGGCGCAGAGCTCATGGCCTCGTCTTTATCTACCACCATTTCACTCTCTCTCTTTTACTCCTCCCTTTGTTTCTCCTCTCTTGAATAAGTCCTTCCTCATCTCTTCCGCCCGTGCTTTATGGCTGCTCATCAACCCACCAGTGCCTATTCACACCCTCATTTCACCATAAATCTTCTTTGGATGAACGCATGGCACGCTTATCTTCGTCTGCAGATTTTCCGCCTTCTCTCAGCAGTATTTCGATGTTTATTTGCAACATTTCTTACACTCTCTTGCTGCTGCAGTGGTCGTCTGCCTGTACTGCGTCTCTCACAATATGTAGGGGGGAGGGGGGGTTTGGTGATTATATGGCTATGATGCTGTTAACCCACACCACCCTGATCTCCCTCTACTGATGCAGGAGCCCCACCGCCCCGGTTCAGGGTCATAAATGTCTGTTCTGATCAATATGTGGCCTTAATAGGCCTTTAATAATCGAATGTCTTTACAACACTGGTATTGATTTAGTTTTTAGATTAAATCTTGTAGATATTCAGCACTACTCATTCATGCTATAGTATGTGTGTTTGTGTTTATATTCAAGGACAAATTTTATATTATATATTGATTGACATGAATATTACAATTTGCTATCCTATGATAAATATGCAGGTAACACATTACTTTGCAGTGTCCTTGTTAAATATGTTACATTACCATATTAATAACAGAAAATTATGAAAAATTACCCTAATCCAAACCCTAACCTAACCCTATAGTAAGTACATGTTGTTAATTAATATTACTCAGTAGTTAAATATATAATTACACTGTAACAATGACACCTTAAAATAAAGTGCAACCGATATGCACATTCTCTGTGGTTAAATCATAAACAGCATTGAGTATGATGACTTGGTGCCTGCTTTTCCCTCACTATCTGCTCCGAAAAAAATCATTTTATTACATTTCATACATAAAAACGTAATACAGTTTAATTTAATTCAAATTAATTCAATTTGTTTTATTTTAATTATTACAAAAATAAATAAATAATTCATACATAGGCATAATTTATATATTTGTCTAAATAACATATTTGAAGCATTTAAGCACAAACATAAGAAGGAAGATCTACACACCTTTACTTTTTCCACTGACGTGGTCCATGTACTCCAGTTCATCGAAACCATGCAAAACTGCAAAATACAAAATTAACAGGCCTCACTACTAAGCTGATGAAACATCTTCAAGCAACACAAAATTCTCTAACCTCCTCTCTTGACAGCTTATAATAAAATTACATGATCCGTTCCATATGTCCTCTTTCTGAATAATGAAGAGCATGACATTTCCTTTAGGCAAACAACTTACCTTGCCTGAACCAAATTAACAGTTTATATATATATATATAGCTTGAACTGATTATGTAAGCAAAAACTTTTTAAAATTAACAGTTGATATTTTTGTTTATCCTACACACTTTGTCAGCCAGACATTGACCTTTTGCATGCATTGCACACATACAGATTCACACAGAGGAAACACTCAGTATCCCCCCTTAATGGTGATGATCCATATTTATAAAATCCATGAATGGAGCAGTATCTCCCTCAACAGACGTTTGAAAAAGCTTGGGAAATGTGGCTCCCCTTTTCTATCATTCCTCCTTCCACAAAACCCTTTGTTTCTTCCTCAAATTAATGTTTATGAATGGAGGTATCTCAGAAAATACACCTGCCAGTAAAAGGCAATGATGGGCTCTCCGAAAAGGAGAGGGGACAGAAAATGTGAGAGAAGAGATCCAATATTCTGGTTGATTGGAGACTTTATTTTTTATAATTTATTTAACATTTTTTTTTATTATAACTGTATGTACTGTATCTTACAACTGCTTTGAAATGCTATCAGTTATTTTTTAAGTAAATCTGAAATATGCATCTTATGTTGTCTTCTATTTTCTATTAATGTGCATTTTCTGTTACATTGTTTGATGGTACTTACACATTCTTGTTGGAGAAAGCTGGACTTTACGTATCATATGTATCCTGTAAACACTTGCAAAGCTATAAATGGACACATTTTATTTTACAACAGGTGGTAACGTAGGACACTGCATCCGCCAGACCTGATGCGGTGTCGTGCACGGTACGTCCAAACGTTATTAAAAAAAAAACCGCGGAATAAAGACCCACTTCCGGCTACTTCCGGTATCCCTGTCGAGCGTTGTTGTTCGTTGCTTCGGTCAACTTCACGACAGTCGTTCGCCAGTGCGTTTAACCGCTAATATGGTTTAAGTCAGTGACATAAGGCGCCGAGAGTTTGACTAAAAGACAAATATAGATTTTGTCTCACCTTAAACAATGGAAATCCTTAACGTAGAGAGTCGCGAGATGGGTGAGTATTTTTTAGCTTGTGAGCTAAATGCTAAGAGAGTGAAGCTAGCACAACCAATCCTATTAAAGTTACTCACACACACACAACTCAAATTACACTTGTTTTATATTATTATTTTAAGAAGGTCCTGGTAAATTAAAGTAAATTACTGTCATTTGTCATTCCTGAAACTACTATTGTAGAAAAGTATTTCTAAATAGTGTTAAGCTGAATAGTGGCCATTAAAAAAGTTTATTATTATTATAGTTTATTAAAATACATTTTCTGATTATAGTTCTATTTATAGTATTAATTATAAGTTAAAATTAAGTTGTTTTAGTTAAGTTTAATTCTTAAGTATGAAGTTTTCAGCATGCATGTAAAGTTTAATGTACAACATGCAAAATTATCTAGAATTTGCACACCTGTTATAGATTTATTTAACATTTAGCTGAATCAGATTTCTTCTTTGACGTGGGCATGGAATAAAATGTATTATTGTTTATAACTTACACAATGTATCTTTTTTATAGGTATATCTGACTGTTAACTTCTTCCTAAGAACAATAATTCTTGTATACTTGTACATCCGAATTACAATTAAATGCATCACAACAACTTTTTCCAGAAATATGAAGATCTCTTTATTTTGTCTACTGATAATATAACTCGCTTTACATTTATCTGCATCTTTATTTTCCTCTTTTTCCCTCAAGCACTCCCTGCTCTCCCTCTCTCTGCCCTGCGTCTGGTTGTGCCGCCTCTTCGGCTGATGTCAGCGTTTCTATGGCAGGTTATTCAACGTCGTAATGTGACACAGTACGGGAAGCTGGAGCAATTTGTGATGCTGGTGACCGAGACCGTTCCAGACATCATGAGTCGAAGTCTGGTTAATAAACTGATATTTCACCTGCGTAAAAAGGTAAGTCTTATTTGAGCTTTTTTCTTTTCTTTTTTTTAAATATTGCACAGGTAACAAGGGATTTTTTTTTTCTTTTAGGTGATTTTGGAGCTTTGTCTGAAAGATAAAATGCCAGATCTGTGGATCATTCAGGCACATCTTGATTCTCTTCGAAATCTCACACATAAAGTAATTTTTTTTTTTTTTTTTTTGTAATTGTTCTAACCATATTCAGAAATTCTATTTCAGTTGCATAAGTATCAGTGTCTTGTTTCTTTGATTTCAATTTGTTGCAGTGTAAAGATGTGGAAAGTGAAATCATCAATAACAAATTCATTAGAATGGTCCACGGCATTTTAGAGGACACAGAAAAGAAAGAGAATTTCATCCAGGTTAGGCTTTTGCTGTATCTTTAATGACTTTCCTCTCCATCTTTCTGTAAAAACAATGCATGAAAATTATGTCTTTCCATGTTTCACCTCTGTTTCTTTCTCTTCAGCATGTCTTCCCTGTAGAATATGGTTCAGGATATGATGCCGTATTACAGAGCCTTGCATGGGAGTTCCTGTCCCGAGTGGAAGATCTGCTGCCAGTGCCCAACCTTAAAGAGGTGTGTCCTCATTCAAAGTTGCATAATGCATTATGCATAGCATGTAGATTTTTTTGGTCCAGTTACAAGATAAGTAGAGCAGGTAAAACCTTCTGTCCATTCTCAGGACACTGTAAAATTCAGGGTAACTGATCTGAAATCTGATGACTTTCTCAGACAGCCTCACGGCTTTGTGGTGGCCTCTCGATGATGGAGGAGATTGTGCAGCCACTCTCAGATCCAGTTGAGATAAAGGATGTGCTCCAGCACTTCAAAACCAGAAGATTGCATGCAAAAAACAATGAGCACTCTCCGGGAGATATCAATGAAAGTGAGCTTTACTGTTGCTACTGTACCACATTTGTTGGCATGTATTGAATAACTGAATCAAACATTGAGATATTTAATTCATATGAAACTTAAAAAACATTTCTGGGTCATTATATTTATTTTTTTGCATTGTGACATTAGTTTGTGACAATTAAGCAAATTGTAATTTATAATACTTTATTGTCTTTTATTATTTTAAATGTGCAGTAAGCGATTTCTGAGAAACACTGTTGATATTTGAAATCAACTAAAACAAAGACACCCCTCCCTTCATTGCTCTGCCCCTAAAATGCATGCAATGCAAGAGTAGATGTCTCTTTATCATAGCTGAAGCGAAGCAAAATAATGCTTCAATGACACTCAAAACTGTCCTGTTACTATAGCCAACATTACAACAACAGCTTATCTTGGTTCTGTGAAACAGTAAAACAAATGTCACTCGCGTATGGGAGCAGAAACAATGCAACCTCGACGTCCGTTTTCAGGCCTTCCAGCTTAGGTCTCTAGAAAGCTTTTCTAATATTAATGTGGGTCCTAAAGCTCTTGCCTGACCTTTTCTCTTTTGTAATGTCTCTCTGTCATCTCTCTTTCTACAGTCTTTCTTCAAATCTCTCTCTTGCTCAGTCTCTCCTCCTACATCATGAGCAGACAAGCCCCCTACTGCTGATTGGCTAAAAGTGTGTTGTGGTGCATGGCCCGATCCACTTTCAAGGGCGTTTCTCAGACATCGCTTACTGCACCTTTAACTTAAATTGTGACCTGAACATGTTTTTGTGAGATTCATCCATAAACACAATAAAGCGGTATTGGTTTTAATGCTATTATTGTAAAAACATCATTTGAATATTTTCTTTTCTTTTGGTCTGTACAGTGTCCATTCCTTCTACAGCTGAAGTAGTTTGTTTGCCTCATCCAATCGTACAAGAAACAGTCTCGCCTTCCATTACCATTGAACACGAGGAACCCCCCACTTCTATTGCACAAGAGACAATTATCATTGAATCAGAAAGCACCGAGAATCAATCAGAATCTGATCACGCGGCCATTGCCATAATGAGCCCCTCTCAGAGTTACACAGAAGAGCCTGAGCCTTTAGCTGACAGCGAGGAGTTCACAGAGATAGCTGCCAATGAAGAAGCAGAGGATGGTTTACAACAAGAAGAGGCACTTTGTGAAGAGAAAGACTCCGGCATCTGTGAAGTACAGCAGATCTACCTCACTGCCGACGGCTCTGCCGTGGTGGTGTCAGAGTTTGAGAACGAGGGAGAGGAGACTCAACTGCAGTTCCTAGAACAATCCGAGATGATGGAAACGTCTGGTGTGAGGCAAGTCAGTTTAGAGCAGTGGATCTCAGAATTAACTGGAAAGGGCGTCTCTCTACCAGTTTTGCCTCCAACTCCTGTTGAGATTGTGAGGGAGGAAACAATCTACGTTCCTGTCATAGAAAGACCACCATCTGTAAAGTCCATCATTCACAGAAAGAGCAGTCCACCTCGAGCCACTCTTTCCAAAAAGGCAGCGGCCGCTCCTTCTGATTCCCAGACAACGCAGGAAGAGAAAAAGCACGCATGTCCCGAGTGTCACAAAGAGTTCCGTTTCGAGTGCCTGCTGAGGAATCACATGCGCACACACACTGGCGAGCGGCCGTTCCAGTGTTCAGACTGTGGCAAAAGCTTCAGGTGCCTCAGCTTCCTGACCAATCACATCAAAACACACTCGCTCGCCAGACCTTTCAAATGCCTGCAGTGCGTCAAGACCTTCCGCAAAAAAGCGGACCTCATCAAGCACATCCGTGTGCACACTGGCGAAAAACCATACAAGTGTACCATCTGTGGAAAGAGCTTCTCCCAGGGCTCATACTTGAAGATTCACCGCGAATGTCACACCTCAGAGAACCTGCACCAGTGTCCTCACTGCGACAAGAGCTTCCCGACGGCATTTAAGCTGTCCATCCACGTCCGCTACCATTCCATGGAGCGCTCGTACCAGTGTAACCAGTGCGGGAAGAGTTTCATCTATGCCAGCCTCCTCCGAAGACACAAAGGTTATCATGCAGGCGAGCGCCAGTACTTATGTTCCATCTGCGGCAAGTCCTTCGTCTACATGTTCGACTTGAAGAAGCACCAGCGCAATCACGAGAGACCCCGGATCAAGATCCCGTGCACCCTTTGTCACAAGACGTTTGCGGGACCAGAGATGCTGAGGTGCCACCTGCGCATACACACCGGAGAACGTCCATTCCGCTGCAAGATTTGCGGAAAAGCCTTTTCTCAGATCGGGAACATGAAGAGACATGAACGCGTGCACACGGGCGAGCGGCCGTTCACCTGTGAAAGATGTGGAAAGACTTACAAGCACTCGTCTCACCTAAAGAACCACATGCTCAGCCACACGGGTGAGCGGCCGTGGCAGTGCTCTCATTGCGGGAGGAGCTTCAAGTTCGCTGGGCCTCTGAAGAAGCATGAGAGAATTCACCTGAGTGAGCGAGGCAATCGCAGAAGGACCTACGACCAAACTCGTGGCCGTGTAAAACTAGAACCCAAAAGCCCTTGACTGAACATGCGAATCTGCACATTTAAAATGACTAGTTAATTTCATGTCAGCTGATCAATGCTTTAAAAAGGTAATGTTTTGTTTTCCAAACCATGCTTGTTTATGCAACCCAAATTTGAAACTGCACATGGAAATACTTTATAGATTTGTACTTTACATAAAATTTAAGTTGCTAACAGTTGAGTTCTTCAATCCAGAAGGCTTGTTGTCATATAGTCATTGTGATGGCTGAATCATGCTGGTCAAGTCATTTCAACAAACAAATAAATAATCTGTTTATTGCACAGTAAAATGCCTAAGAACACTCAAAAACAAAACAAAAAAACAATGGTTGTCCACCTTGGACAATTGAGAAGCATATTGGATAAACTCACTCCAGATTATTGTCTGGAAGAGCTGTAACAATTACACTGTCCACACTTTCACCATCACCGAGCAATGCAAAGTGTTTTTGTACACAAACTTCCTTTACTGATTCTGATTCTTAAAGGGATAGTTCACCCAAAAATGAAAATTCTGTCATTTACTCACCCTCATGTTGTTCCAAACCCGTGAGACTTTCATTCATCTTCAAAACACAAATGAAGATATTTGAATGAAATCAGAGATTTCTGTCCCTCCATTGACAGCTACG
Organism: Coreius guichenoti; assembly: GCA_039654105.1. NCBI lineage: Eukaryota > Metazoa > Chordata > Actinopteri > Cypriniformes > Gobionidae > Coreius > Coreius guichenoti. Next base: position 4,903,044 of record CM077182.1, on the reverse strand, counting down.
CAACTACCAATTTAACGCATCAAAAAGTTCATAAAGAGATCATAATCCATATCAATCCAGCGGTTTAGTCTAAATTTTCTGAAGAGACTCGATCGCTTTATATGACGAACAGATTTTAATTTAGGCTTTTATTTACTGGTGAACTCTTTGAAGCGTCAAAGTGTTAGTTGAGTGTACTTTCAAATGGAGGAACAGAAATCTCTCAGATTTCATTAAAAGTTCTTCATTTGTGTTTTGAAGATGAATGAAAGTTAATTCATTCATTTTCATTTAACCCTTTAATTTGGCTCATGCCAATACACATTGGGTACACTTTTTAGATTGAGATTTAGGCAATAACCTTTGGCATCTCCCTGTGTAACAGTAACTTACATTTGTATAATATATATATATATATTAATATTAAAATTTGTTAAATCTAGCAAATATACTTTAAAAGCTAATACTTTTGTACAAAATGGAAATTCTTTTCAGTATTTTTTTTTTCACATAGCACAAATTTGTTTCGTTTTATGATACAAATATACAATATAAATCCATTTTCTGAAAGTTTCTTTTTTGGGAAGATTATGCACTCGGATGAGAAATCAGTCTGCACCAGGAAGAATTTCGTCCAGTTATTCCATTATGTTCTAAAATAATTCAGATAAGGGCTAATTTGTTACAATGAAAAGCCATTCCGTGCCAATCCAGGCCGGCTGGTGCGGTTACCGTTTAATTTTCCACTGTGGGGCTGATAACAGCCGCTCTTTGGAATGTAATACAAAAGCGTCAGTCATTGCCTTGGTAACACAACAGTTTACTGATGATATGAGATGTAAATAATGACCGCGTTATGAAGAATGATCAGATATTTCTTTTAATTTTATTATTAATTAGAGAAACTGGTAGCCAGGCAACAGACAAGTGACCAATCCTGAGTGGCGACGTCACTTCACGGATTCTACCTGCATGGTTAGACAACCGTGCCGAGAATTCCGGGCAGAGAACGGTTTGTGCCGAACGAGGCTCAAGTGAAAACTAGTGCTGGAGAAAAATTATTCATGATTAATCGCATCCAAAATAAAAGTTTGTGTTTACATAATATATATATATATGTGTGTGTACTGTGTATAATTATTATGTACATATAAATACACACACATGCATGTATACATTTAAGAAAAATATAATTTTTATTAAAAAAAATTTATATATAAGATAAATTATATATACTTTATATACATGCAAATATTTCTTAAATATATACAGTGGGGAGAACAAGTATTTGATACACTGCCGATTTTGCAGGTTTGCCCACTTACAAAGTATGTAGAAGTCTGTAATTTTTATCATAGGTACTCTTCAACTGTGAGAGACGGAATCTAAAACAAAAATCCAGAAAATCACATTGTATGATTTTTAAGTAATTAATTTGCATTTTATTGCATGACATAAGTATTTGATACATCAGAAAAGCAGAATTTAATATTTGGTACAGAAACCTTTGTTTGCAATTACAGAGATCATACGTTTCCTGTAGTTCTTGACCAGGTTTGCACACACTGCAGCAGGGATTTTGGCCCACTCCTCCATACAGACCTTCTCCAGATCCTTCAGGTTTCGGGGCTGTCGCTGGGCAATACGGACTTTCAGCTCCCTCCAAAGATTTTCTATTGGGTTCAGGTCTGGAGACTGGCTAGGCCACTCCAGGACCTTGAGATGCTTCTTACGGAGCCACTCCTTAGTTGCCCTGGCTGTGTGTTTCGGCTTGTTGTCATGCTGGAAAACCCAGCCACGACCCATCTTCAATGCTCTTACTGAGGGAAGGAGATTGTTGGCCAAGATCTTGCGATACATGGCCCCATCCATCCTCCCCTCAATACGGTGCAGTCGTCCTGTCCCCTTTGCAGAAAAGCATCCCCAAAGAATGATGTTTCCACCTCCATGCGTCACGGTTGGGATGGTGTTCTTGGGGTTGTACTCATCCTTCTTCTTCCTCCAAACACGGCGAGTGGAGTTTAGACCAAAAAGCTCTATTTTTGTCTCATCAGACCACATGACCTTCTCCCATTCCTCCTCTGGATCATCCAGATGGTCATTGGCAAACTTCAGACGGGCCTGGACATGCGCTGGCTTGAGCAGGGGGACCTTGCGTGCGCTGCAGGATTTTAATCCATGACGGCGTAGTGTGTTACTAATGGTTTTCTTTGAGACTGTGGTCCCAGCTCTCTTCAGGTCATTGACCAGGTCCTGCCGTGTAGTTCTGGGCTGATCCCTCACCTTCCTCATGTTCATTGATGCCCCACGAGGTGAGATCTTGCATGGTGCCCCAGACCGAGGGAGATTGACCGTCATCTTGAACTTCTTCCATTTTCTAATAATTGCGCCAACAGTTGTTGCCTTCTCACCAAGCTGCTTGCCTATTGTCCTGTAGCCCATCCCAGCCTTGTACAGATCTACAATTTTATCCCTGATGTCCTTACACAGCTCTCTGGTCTTGGCCATTGTGGAGAGGTTGGAGTCTGTTTGATTGAGTATGTGGACAGGTGTCTTTTATACAGGTAACGAGTTCAAACAGGTGCAGTTAATACAGGTAATGAGTGGAGAACAGGAGGGCTTCTTAAAGAAAAACTAACAGGTCTGTGAGAGCCGGAATTCTTACTAGTTGGTAGGTGATCAAATACTTATGTCATGCAATAAAATGCAAATTAATTATTTAAAAATCATACAATGTGATTTTCTGGATTTTTGTTTTAGATTCCGTCTCTCACAGTTGAAGTGTACCTATGATAAAAATTACAGACCTCTACATGCTTTGTAAGTGGGAAAACCTGCAAAATCGGCAGTGTATCAAATACTTGTTCTCCCCACTGTACATGCATGTGTGTGTATTTATATATACATAATAATTGTACACACACACATATATTATGTAAACACAAACTTTTATTTTGGATGCGATTAATCACGATTAATTTTTCCCCAGCACTAGTGGAAACACAACTGGAACCGTTCCTTACCATTCCAAGAACCATTTGGCCCGACAGTGGAAAAGCGGCTAAAGAGTTTTGCTACAAATTCAAGATTGTTTTTTCCAATTCCTGTAACTACTTATTTTTAATTGTTCAGTAATGGACCTGTGGTTTCAGGATGCAGTTCGCATCTTGCTATGCAAATCCAATACTACCATCCCAGTCACAAACTATGGAAGCTGCCAAGCAGCCGAGACAGATTACATTTCAGTGTTAAATTTTACCCAGTGAAAACGTGTGATCAACTGCGACCACGACAACAGCACCATTAGGCTAATTGTCTTTCCGATGTACATAAATATTAATGCAGTGCCAGTGCGCTGCTTTTTGAGGCAGACAGAACCTGAACAGCTAAGGTCCTGTATTTCAGTTGCTTGATATTGGAAGTGTTGGATTTTTTTTTTTTTGCGTCAAGTTCTTGCTTGGATTTCAGACGATTAAAGGTTTGTGTGTGTCCTTAATCCATCCTCTACAGTCCACATGACAGAAAATACCTCAGTTAGATCTGATTTGTATTCCTAAGCCCAGATATCCAGGAGAATTTGAGTCTCGCTCCCCCTCCAGCAGTGATTCAGGGGCACTAGTGTAGTGTAGTCAGACTAAAAAAGTGCAGAAACAAAATACGGTTGATCACCAACAAGTAAAATGTGTTTTTCTCAAACATACACTACCGTTCAAAAGTTTTAAACAAGTCTGAAATAAGGATGCATTTTCTTTCAAGAAAAATATAGTAAAAACTGAAATATTGTGAAACAATTTAAAATACCTGTTTTCTATTATTTTTCAGTGTCACATGATCTTTCAGAACTCATTCTAATATGCTGATTTGCTGCTCAAGAAACAATAACTATTATCAATGCTGAAAACAGCTGTGCTGCTATTTTTGTGGAAACATGGATATTTTTTCCAAGATTCTTTGATGAGTAGAAAATAAAAAAAAACAGCATTTATTTGAAATAGAAATCATTATCTATACTGTCACTTTTGATGAATTTAATGTGTCATTGCTGAATAAGACTATTAATCTCTTTCAAAACAAATCATACAGACCCTAAACTTTTGAGTGGTAGTGTATATTTCCTGGTAAAAAAAAAGAAATACGTTTGCATATACACAATAATGACAAAATACAAGTGATGTACATTTTCAATGTTAAAATATATTCTCCTGATTTTCCATTTGTAGTCCAAATGTGTGCACATTATTTTCACTGTTCTTTTTGGTGGAAATTACACACTTAACCTCAAATCAAATCAGGAAAAAACTAAACATTTTCACAGTTCAGATTCACCTGAGCTCTGTGCTTTTGCAGACCTGCTAGGATTTTTTCTCCCAACTGCCTCTGGCTCCTGAGCCGTGGTGGTTTCAGTCTCATCTAGAGGGTACTTCTCAAATATTTTATTTAGCTGCTTGAAGAACTTCCACTCCACCTGCTCCACTTCATTTCTATGGGTTTAGAAAATGTAAAAAAATATATGTAATTCTTATATTTAATTAGTACATTTAAATATTCTATTTTTGAGGTCAATGTTGTTGTATCTACCTGTAATTATCAAGACACTGTCGGTAACTGGCCTTCAGTCTTTTTATCCTGGAGCGACACTGTTCGTCTGTCCTGCTGTAGCCCTTCTCGGCCATGACCAGTGCGATCTGCTGGAAAACAGGTTTGCGTTTGACGCAGCCTTTCAGCCTCTCCTGGATAGGGTCGCTCCCCCATATGGATATAAGTGTGTGCGTCTCACTGTCACCCCATGCCAGCTTCGGCCCGTCCACAGTCGGAGGTTTGGAGAGAGCTAGAGAGTCTGGACATGCAAACACATTTCACAAGTCCAAATGCATCACTTGCATATCTTCACAAATTATATTCAAACTTTTTGATATCATGAAGAACTTGTATAGAGATCCCAGTTAGAAAGTGAGACTATGGCTATAACTACATTAATCCGGATACATTTGAAAACGCATATTTTACCTTCCATCCACGCTGAGATCGCGGCAAAGGCATTTTAAAGATGCTCTTCAAAGTGGATACATTTCAAAATGAAGTAGTGTGGACAGAAAGCATTTTGCAAATAAACGTGTATCTGGATTAATGTAGAAGTGGCTTATATTTAAATTTATTAGATTAAAAAAAAGTAAAGTAAATAATTTGCATGACCAATTTTCAGACTGATACCTGAATCAGAATCAGTTATGGACTCCAGCTCACTGATGTCCTGATCATCAGATGTTCTGTCCTTTAAAATAATCTGCTCCAGTTGATCATAGAATTTACACTCCTCCCTGCTGAAAAACACATTAAAAAGTAGAAACAGAATTGAAAAATTATACCTCCATGTTCAGAATAGCAGTCTACCATACTACACAACACTGTGCAGTAAACGGTACACAATTATTGCATTCTGAACATGACCTTTAAGAACTAGTCGTCAATGTACTAACAGTCTTCAACTCACTTACCCATCGTAGTAAAACTGGGACTTGAGTCTTTTTACACGTGAGTGGCATTGGACGCCTGTTCGGTTGAAACCCAGTGCCATCATCCTTTTTGAAATATATCTGTAGATGTGCCTGTTTTTGGGGCAGGACATGAGGCTGTGCTGCACACGGTCATCACCCCAGATATCCAGCAGGGCCTGCGTCTCCTGGTCTGACCAGGTCATCTTCCTGCCTGATTCAGATACGGCTAACATGGCTGCCTGCTGGTATTCTGAGGAAGGACAGGTAGATGAAGAGTTTAAGTTAATAGAGAAACAAAAGAGAGAAATAGAAAATGCTGCAGGCGGCCGCTTCAGCTTCTTCCGCTCATGTGTATGTGAGGTAACGCAGCGCTGTTTTATCATATTACACACATTTGAGTGTGTTATAATGTTATAATGCTACTCTGTGTGTTCGCTTGACGGCTACTATAAGACACTTGTTCACACTGCAGTGAGCTAGATCAATATTAGGCATGGTAAAACATGGTACTCGCGGTAAATCAAGAAAATGAGATTTAAACAATAAGACTAACTGTGTTGAGCTATATAACAATGATTAGTTTTCTGTCGATGAATGTCTCCAAACAGTTGCTCACCTGTCTAATAAAACACATAATATATTAAAGCGAGGGTAACGGGGGTATGATATGATGTCATTGATAGGTGACGCAGGGACACGGTCCGTGTCCTGGTTAAAATTGCTTATTTCTCTGGATTTAAACATAATTTAAGTGCACAAGTCAACAAAATATATAACACTAATCTAGTGGTTTATGGATATTTTTAATCCAAAAATCGTACATATTGTGCCTTTAAGCACAATTCCCATTACCGTAATGAAAAAAAATAAAATTAAATAAAAAAAATGTCTAAAAGAGTCTTGATTAAAATTTAAAACAGAATTCCTAATTTTTTGGGAGGGTGAAATGTGACCTTTTGAAATTCACCCAAAATGTGTGTACGTATGTATGAACGTATGTATGTATGAATGAATGAATTTCAAAGTCACAAACCTGCATCCTGATCATCTTCATCAAAGACATCCATGGAAAAGGCCTCATCACCCAGAACCTGCTCCAGTTTATCATAGTATTTACAATCTACATTCTCTAAGCCACATCTAGATGAGAACAATATGGAGGACATTATTAAACCTCAGATAAAAACACTTTAACATATCATCCATTTTATTTTCAAAGTCAACAAGCAAAAATAAAGCCAAACTTACTTTTTCCTTTCGTAACACTGTCGGAAATTCTTTGTCAGGTTCTTGATCTTCCATCTGCATTGCTCTGGTGTTTTGACGAATCCTTGACTGTTTAGCTTCTCTGCTATATCAGCAAACACGTGGCCGTTATGGACGGATCCTCTCAGGGCTTCCTGCACCTCATCTTCCGCCCAAATGTCTATTAGAGCTACAGTTTCAGAGTCTGACCAGGATGCTGTCTGGTCCACCCTGCTGCAGGTGTCTGACAGAAGGAAACATGTTATTTTCAACTGGATTATCAGAAACAGGTATTACTACAATATAAAAATTCATTTTGGGGGCTGAATTTCTAGCAAAAACAAATATACCATAATATAAACCCTTAATTCTATGTAATATGTTACACATATCAAATTCAGTTATCAAGAACAAAAATAATACACATTTCATATCTGGCACATAGACGTTTAAAGGGCACCTATAATGCCCTTTTACAAAGTCTTCATTTTGTTTTTGGGCTCTACTAGAATAAGTTTTCATGCTTGAATGTTAAAAAACACCTTATTTTTCACATATTCTCCATTGTTGCAGCACCTCTCGTCCCAGTCTGTCAGTAACGCTCTGTTTAGTTTCTGTCTTTATGAAGCCCCTCCTTCTAAAAAGCTCAGTGTGCTCTGATTGGTCAGCTGGACCAATATGTTGTGATTGGTCAAGCGCCTCGAGTGTGTTTGGGAAATGTCCCGCTCCTTACCATAACCCCGTGTTTTAACACACTACAACATTACACACATTACACACTAAAGAAAGCTGAAAATATAAAAAAGCCCTAATAGCACCCCTTCAATAAAAGTACCTGATTTGATGCTATTGTTGGGATCATTATCTCCTGACACTTTGGATGAAGCATTCTTTCGAAAAATGTCTTCCATCAGATCATAGAACTTAAATTCTATGCGTTCGGCTTCAGGTGAACTGCACAGGAAAAAAAAAAAAACACAAACTGAAATTATAAGAACATTCCATTAAAAACTATATTTAGTGCTCAGGCCATATTCACAAATAATGTGCTAATGTGATTGCTCTCTTATTTGGTACCGCATAACATAAATGCCTCTTGAATAAGTTCGGCCACTGACCTGATGCTGTCCCTGCACTGCCTGTAGCTGATTTTGAGTCGTTTGATTCTGGTATGGCACTGCTCAGCGGAGCGCAGGTATCCGTGAGCGTTCAGCTTCTCAGAGATCTCTGAGTAGATGGGGCCGTTGTGAGGGCAACGTTGAAGATTCTGCTGGACCTGTTCATTGCCCCATAACTGCAGGAGAATCAGCGTCTCGGCATCGGACCAGGCGACCTTCTTTCTATCATCCATGCAGTTCATTGCGGTTTCTGTGTTCGGTGATGACAGGAGGACATGACACACATGTTTAAGACACTTTTGGACAATTCTATCATGCTTAAAAATGTATGAATCCCCATCCATGGAAACTGAAATGGTAACAGGAACAAACAGATACCTATTTCCTGGTATTTGTACACCTGGTATTCGATGTCCGTTGACTCCTCCTCTTTGATCTGTGATGAGCGTGATTCTTCATTAGCCATAATTCTCTCCATCTGTTTATAGAATTTAAATTCAACTTGCTCTTTGCCCTCAGTGCTGCAAAAAGAATTCAAGAATAGCACTTTCAGTTATTTAAAATAATATAACAGTGCTCTGTACATTAAATTATATTCACTAGATTCTTCTGTCAGCTGAGTTTTGATGATGTCGAAGATGCCAAAGCACTCACTGTTTACTCTCGTAAGACTGTTTGAAGCACAGCTTCAGTCTTTTCACTCTACTCTGACATTGCTCTGCTGTTCGGACGTAACCGTGAGCGGCCATCTTTTTTGAGATCATGGCAAAGATGTGTCCGTTCTGGAGAACCCCTCTCAGCTCTCGCTGGGTTTTGTCTTCTCCCCAGATCCTGATGAGGGTTTGCGTCTCCAGGTCTGTCCATGGGATATTCCTGGTGCCTTGAGAGGGTGTAAGTGAAACTTTGGTTAACATTACAGAAAGTCTTATATAGTTCATATACAGTCAAACCAAAAAATCATTCAGACACCAGATATAATTTTTTACTAGTGGGTGCAGGACACTATAGTTCATGTAAGTGAGGATAGCAAAATAAAGTAAACTGTGACATATTATACCCAAAAATTCTTCATACAGTGACTACCAGTAAAATTGATAAAAATTTGGGACCAAAATGATTCAGACACTTTGACCTGACCATGTTCTCCTTAAGTGTTTTTTCTTTAATTGCTAATGCGACCTTTTACACCACAGACTGAACAAAATGAAGCATTGTTTGGTCATTGGTTGACCTAAATTAGTATTATCTAATTTAACATCTGACAGCTGATTGGTTGATTGTAATGCATTACATACCTTTCTATCAAAGTTATCTGACATTATTAAGATGAATTTGTTCTGACACAGTTTAACTCTGAGTTCTTGTCATATTTTGTTACCATTTTCTAAACTATAGTGAATAAACTGTGATAATGTGAGAAAATGTTGAAGGTGTCTGAATACATTTTGGTTTGACTGTACATCATGTCCAGAAAATCTGAGTACCCTCTAGTCCGACATGACCAAGAACATCCCAATCAGTGTCATCTTCTGCCTCCTGTCCTGAGGACTCTTCTGCAACGCTGACATCATTAATACTGTCTTCCTGTTCTGTAGAGTCTTTACGGCAGAGAATTTTCTCCAGAACATTATAGAACTTCCATTCCGGTCTTTCTCCTCTCACACTGCCAAACAAACACAGATTCAGTTTAGTTAAAATTAAAGAAAAGAAAAAAATCAGAATTCAGTTTTAAAGGTTTCTTACATTTCAAAGATTCATATACACTACTGTTCAAAATTTTGGGGTCGGTAGGGTTGCATTTATTTGATAAAAAATACAATAAAAAAATGTATATTGTGAAATACTGTAACAATTTAAAAGAACTATTTGAATATATTTTAAAATGTAATTTATTCCTGTGATCAAAGCTGAATTTTCAGCATCATTACTCCAGTCTTAAATGTCACATGATCCTTCAGAAATCATTCTAATATGCTGATTTACTGTTTAAGAAACATTTCTTATTATCAATGTTGAAAACAGTACTGCTTCATTTTTTTGTGGAAACTCGGATACATTTTTTCAAGATTCTTTGATGAATAAAAAGTTCAAAAGAACAGCATTAATTTCAAATAGAATTTTTGTAACACTATAAAATGTTTCTTTACTGAAAGATAAAAGATTTAATTTTTTTTTTTTTAAATCTTACAGACCCCAAACTTTTAAAGGGTAGTGTATGTCATGTCAATGTTTTATGTAAGTCAACATTAAATGACATTCACAATAATAACAACAAGACCAAAAACATTCATTAAGGAAATAAAGAGTCTATTTTGATTTCATGTTGATTTCAAATCAAGGTTTTTATCATTAACTAAAACTATTAAAAACATTTCTGTTAATTGAAATAAAGCTGATAAAATATAAATGTTAGTTTAAAAACTTAAACTAAATGATAATTAGAAATGTTGCCTTGACAATAAACTGAAAGTTTCAGTTTAAGCACTAAAATGAATAACTAGAAGTAAATAAAACCTAAATCTTAAACCTAAATAAAAATTCATTAATCTAAATTGCAATATTTTTTTTAAACTGCTAAAACGACAAAAGCACATAACGAAATGACTAAAAAATGTAAGTAAAATTAACATGAAAAACAAAAATATAAAAATAAAATCTAGTTCAACATATTAATAAACTATAATAAAACGAAAAACAAAACCTAAAATAACAGTTTCTGAATTAACTCACATGTTATCATGGCATTGTCGAAAGCTCATTTTCAAGCGCTTTATCCTGGTGTGACACTGCTCTGCTGTTCTGGTAAACCCTCTCTCGAACATCTTCTTAGAGATGAGGTTGAAAATGTGTCGGTTACGGGCACAGTCTTTTAGACTCCGCTGGACGCTGTCTTTCCCCCATATGTCGATGAGGCTGAACGTTTCTTCCTCTGACCAAGGAACTTTTGAAGCATCAGAGGTCTGGTAGGAAGACTCTTCTGAGTAAATGAAGCAGAAAAGCATGTAAATCAGCTCTTAAACTAGATTTTTAGCAGTGCTTGCACAAGCTAAAGTCATCTTCATGATGCTAAGGTGTTGTGGGTATAAGCCAAAGTGTAATACTTCGCATAAAGCCTTAGCAAGCACCACTAATAAATGAAAACAGAGAGACATTTAAAATGATGATTTAAAGAGGAACTATAATGCCGTTTTACAAAGTCTTGATTTTGTTTTTATCTATTTCTATTCTATTCTATTCTATTTCTAAAATAGGTTTTCATGCTTGAATTTAAAAAAAAAAAAACTTAGTTTTCACATATTTGGTCTGTCAGTAACGCACTGTTTAGCTCCTGTCTCTGTAAAGCCCCTCCTTCTGAAAAGCTCAATGTGCTCTGATTGGTCGGCTGGAGCAGTGTGTTGTGATCGGTCAAGCGCTTTGAACGTGTTTGGGAAATGTCACGCAACTCGCAACCGCGTTTCAACACACTACTAACTAACTCAACCAGGCTCCGCCCCTTTATTTTGCGTATGACTTTGGCAGGAATTATTTAAATGAGGATTACTGTAACGTGTTCGTTCCTGGAAGAAAACTATAATGGAGGCGTTTCAGGGAGTTCAGAAACAGTGTGCAATGATATAGAGAATAACTGCTCAAACAGCAACATTACACACTAAACAAAGCTGAAACAAACAGCTGAACATGTAAAAAAAAAAAAAAAAAAAAAAAAAGCATAATAGGTCCACTTTAAAATGAACTGACCTGTGTATGCCCCCAAATGATTAATAAATGTGAACTCTCTGGACACTTCTGTGCTGTCGTCTCTTTTCCTTTTAGATGATTTTTTGGAGGTTTTTTTGGTGTGTGTCTGAATCAGCTCTTCACCAATAGAGCTGTCATTATAACTGTTCCTCTTTCCTCTTGATAGGGCATCCGTGATTGGCCAGTTCTGATCATCATCATCCTCTTCATCTTCTCTCTCCTCTGTCTCTATTTTGAATTTTCTCTTTTTAGACGTGCAGCTGGACGTATCTGGATCAGTGTGGCAATCATCTTTGTCTTCTTGACCATCTAAATCGGCTCCCGATCCCGGGTCGCCAGATTCTGTGTGATCGCTGGATATGACGACTCGAACCAGCGGAGGGAGAGATTGAGATGAAAATGTACAGCTGTTATGAGCAGAGTGAAGAGACTCTGCAACAGAGAAACACAAAGAGACAAATGAAACCTCAAATTAAAGATCCAGGTGTCGGGTGGCTCGCTAATGTACACGATACATAAGTAAGCAACCTGAACCAAAGTGCTTGTGGGGAGAGTAATTAATTGAAAGTACATAAATTTGAAAATAAAATGCATTTTTGATTGCATTTTTAATGTTTATTATGCAATACTGTTAAGACCTCCCAAATGGTTCACCTTAATGAAACTGTCCCTTTGTAATTCAGGTTTCATTGGTGAAACCGTTCTATTGTCATTCTGACTGTTTCATCTGGTTTACAATTTCATAAACGCAGATGCAATTGACTGAAACCGTCAAAATTGTACTGTATTCACAAAATGCAACTGTGATCTGATATAATCTTTCATATAAATATGGGACTGTTTAACGTAAAAACTACCATTGTCCTGAAGATTTCCATTAGCTTTGTGGTGTTCAAGCAGGGTCTTCATTTGCTTCGGGACCGAAACTGAATGAATGCATTCCTCCAGAAGAGACGGGCAGGCCCTGAGCCAAGAGATAGTCTGAGGAACAAAATCAGACTAACAATAAGAGAAATAATACAGTAAAAGTGTTCTTTACTGATGTTTATTGATGTACCTGTGAAAGGTCTGGGACTGAAATCATCCGGTCCAGCTGTAGGAGGAAGTCTTCCATAAGTGTCTGTAGGTTTTTGTCAAACTTGGGTCCATATTCGTCTGGGAAAATGTTCTATTAATTGCACAGGGTTGGGGAAAAATTCATTTCATGACACGGGAAGAAAAAGAGCAAAAACGAAGTGTGTTGAGACCATGTGTTTGTAACCTGGAAGAAATGTTCCCTCTCTTCGGGGTTGCTGATGAGGGTCCGAATGAGGTCCAAGGAACAAGCCTCAGATTCCTCCATGTCTTCATCAACAACCTGCAGAAATATACTTGAATTTTAATCTAAGCCCAAGACTGTTTCAAACAGACAACATGGGTTCCAAATGTGGATGATTTGAACTCACTGACCTCATCGCTGTTGACACAACGAGCATGGATTCGATCCATGTGAGGCTGAATTTCTTCCAGGTCGATCTGATGTTGACCACGACACAGCTCCAGAAGACGCTGTGCAAAAGAACAGAAACAATACTGGAACCAATCTCCTCTTTAGAAACTGAAAAGCCATTAATCTTGTACATGGTGGATCTGTTTTTGTGTACTGTCATTTCGTACCCTTGCTCTTAAGCCAAGTATAAGCCGGGCTCTTTGATGGTCATGTAGAAGCTCTGGCACAGTCTCGGTCACCATGATTACAAACTCCTCCAGCATCCCATAGTGCTTCACCTGTCTCTGTTCTGTCACCTGCCACATGGCTGCAGACAGTAACCTCAAAGGTGGAACAATGAAGCGAATCAATGAAAGAGGGTCTGATAAAGAAAAAAACAAGACCATTAGGAAACCATTTTGACCTTATAGTCTGGATAGTCTTGGTATCCTTAAAAATAAATAAATACAAATAAATAATTAGAATCTATTTCAAAAAGACGATGCACATTATACACGTAAAAATCAGATCTTACTGAATTCATTACATTTCATTCTATTATTGGTCTGTAGTGTTTTATTTGACCAAATCGGAAAAACAAATTACTCACCTTCGATTTTTTTCCACAGAGCTTCCATTGTTTACAACTTCAATCAACTTTAAACAATCTGGAAATTAATATTTTCAACAGCTGTGTAACATAATTCACAATAAATGCGCTATCAAACGGAATATTTTTTTAATTTCGGTGCGCTTTCCACCTGACCATTTCGTTCGTTTCAAAACACTGGACTGAACGACACAGATTCCGGTCTAATCCGCTTTGGTCTGGTCTACGGTGTAGTTCGAGTTCTCCCTCTGGTGGTGCAAAACCACATTATACACATTATACTAGTTTTGCGAGGCCATCTCACAAACCCAGCTCCCAAACCATTCTTTCGACTCGCGGTTGTTTTGTATGCTTTTTACTGTTAGTATGGTTTCATCTAGACTGGTCTGGGACGAGGAGTTCAGAAACATGAACATTTATGTTTTAAAATGGGTAAAACTGAGGGGCTTTTAATATGAAGGACGTGGCCATGGATTTAGCTCATGAATACTTAATTTTATCCAACTTTGCTTTGGTAACCTTCCTGGAGTTTCGATCACGTGTTCTTATTAATATTCATTAGCCAGCACATTAACGCCTGTCATTGGCGAACGACGCGTTACGTAATAGATGTTCATGAGTCATAAGATTTATAATTCAGCAGTCTGCAATTTAAATCCCTCTGTAGTTTAAGAGTCAAGTAAATATAATTCAAAGATAATTATCTACAATTATGGCACTTATTATGAGCAGTTTGGACAACAATAAAAATGTTGTATTTTGTAGATACAGATCCCTACTTGTTTTAAAAGAAAATATAATAACTTTAAAGGGATAGAACATTTTGTCATTACTTACTCATCCTCAAGTTGTTCCAAACTTGTATGAGTTTCTTTCTTCTGTTGAACACAAAAGAAGATATTTTAAAGAATGTTGGTAACCAGACAGTTGAAGGTAGCCACTGACTTCTATAGTATTTCGTTTTTCCTACTATGGAAGTCAATGGGTGCCGTCAACTGTCTGGTTACCAACATTCTTTAAAACATCTTTTGTGTTCAACATAAGAAACTTATACAGGTTTGGAACTATGGAAGCATACGGGTAGCAATATTCAATTTGAAATGTTATGTAATATGCAAAATGGCAATGTAATGTGTAAAAGGACAATGTATTTCTGTACATATGTGCAACGTTTGGTCCAAAATGAAAACTCAATTATATAATTCACTTTTGCCATTTCCTACACTAGTTTTATTATGTAAATGAAATACATATTTTAACGCTTTATAAGTTGCTAAATTGCTAAAATGAAAATGTATTACCCAAATTGATTACATATATTTAACATGTCCAAGCAAAAATTTTAGCAAAAATATCATTTAAATGTAATTTTTCCTAAATGCATTAAGACTCACGGGTAGGACACTAGGGATTGCATTTTCATCATACCACGTGATAATTGTAGCAAAATGCAGTGTAAATTCGCATTACATTGAAACATAAAAACTAGTGTAGGAAATGGCAAATTTATTGTTGCTACCCATATGCTTCCAAAAAACATGAGGGTGAGTAAATCACAGAATTTTCATTTTTGGGTGAACTATCCCTTTAATGTCATTTTTAACGTTACTGCTTATATATAAACACATGAGCAGTTAATATATACGTACAAAAAATAAATAGTAATCAGTTTCATTTCCATTTGTACATAATTAAGCATTAAAAATGTTTGTTAATGACTTTAATGAGAATTATACGGTTTAACAAAAAAAGAAAAAATTAAGATCAGAGACACTTTTTTTTTTAATAAACTACTTTATTTCAAATCGTGGAAAAAAAGAAAATGGCTACAGATGGACAGAGAATGAAATAAACAGCACAAAATAATTGGTCTTTATGTGATATATGTAAGACTTAACTACAACTAACTTAACTAAATTGGGAGTACTGTAAAATCCAAAGGTTAAAATAGCACCAAAGACAAAATCCAAAAAACATTGTATCTCACATTTTTGTAGGTCAAGGTATTTTACAAGCTTCAAAACATTTTGCTATAATGCACAGCACAGAGACAATTATAGTAGTTTGGCTGGGGTTGTCATTTAGATAACAGTCTGAGGATTTTTTCAAAATGTATCAATCTGATTTCAAGAGCAATAACAGCAGACTGAACAAAAGCTGCAAAACTACAAAACAATTTGATTAACCAACCATGACTCCTTTCAATATATGCCTGGCGCACACATATTCTTATACTTGGACATGTATTTGGTTTTTAGAAAGAAAATGCTAATCTAGGACTAACAGAACTAGACCCTTCTGGGTCTATGCATGAAGCTCTAAAAAGTGAACCAGGGACTCTCTTTATGGAACTGAGAGGTTGTGGCCCTGAGAAACCTCCTCTACACAGCCAAATGCAGGGTAATAGGACAGTGGTCACTTCCCATGGCCGAGTTTCGGATCTTGCTGTCACACAGACCCGGGAGCAATGCGGCCGACAGCACAAAGTAGTCCAAACGCCAGCCGACGTTTTTGGCTCGAGAGTTCATCATGTAGGTCCAGAAGGTGTAGGCATTGGCTTGCTCCGGATACAGTTCCCGGAAACTGTCGGTGAAACCGGCCTCAAGAAGCTGCGTGAAGCCCTCACGCTCCTCGGGGGTGAAACCTGCGTTTTTGCGGTTACCCTTGGGGTTTTTAAGATCTATCTCTTGATGGGCCACATTCAGATCACCACACAGCACCAGGGGCTTGCGCTGGTCCAAGCCGCTCAGGTAGGCCCGGAAATCCACGTCCCAGGTCTTGCGGTAGTCGAGCCGCACCAAACCACGGCTAGCATTGGGCACATACGCTGTGACCAGGTAGAAAGATGGAAACTCGGCAGTGATAACACGGCCCTCTTTATCATGTTCCTCTTTGCCTATTTTCAAGCAAAAAGAGATATTAAGGTTACGAAAAACTTTTTTTTTGGAGAAGAGTGTAAAAAAATTAGATTAGTTTTATATAACACTTTTATATTTTTTCAGGAAAATGTGAGGAGTGCATGAATAGCAACTGATGAACAATACAGCACAAAGACAAATGTGGGTTACCAGGCATGTAATCAGCTCTGAAAAAAAAGAAAACCAGTTTCTCTCCAATCCAATCTGACAATATAATAATACTATTACAATTATAAGATTTGAACCAACAAAGAAATATATTACTATCGCAATAATATTACTGTACTATAAAATAACAACCAGTATTTAAAGGGATAGTCCACCTAAAAACGAAAATTCCCATTTCAAACCTGTATGCATTTCTTTCTTTTGCTGAACACAAAAGAAGATATTTTGAAAAATGTTAACCAAACAGTTTCAGTTCCCAATGAGTTCCATTGTATTTTTGTCAATACAAAAGGAAGTCAATAGGAAGTGAAACTGTTACATTCTTCAAAATATCTTCTTTTGTGTTCAGCATAAGAAAGAAAGTCATGCATGTTTGAAATGGCTTTTCATTTTTTTAAATTTTCATTTTTGAATAGTCTGTACCTTTAATACTACTAATAAAAAAAGAATACGTTTTTTTACAAGACAACAATACTAATTACAATACTATTCTTTGCTCTCAAACGCTTTATCTTTGGCGGAAAACAGCACGGATACCTTAAAGCATCTCTTTTGTTGACAACAGATTAATAAACAATTCTCATTACAAATTTATGGTTGCATGTGTTGCATTTTCAAATGTACACTATAAGCAGCACAAACTCTCAGTGCTTGCATAGACAGACATTATGCAACTCACATGGGTCATACTTCTCAAGTTTGAATTCTGTATAATTTTGCATCCCTTGTTACACTTACCAATCCCGTAGGTGACACTGAGGGGTTCAGTCTTGCAGAGCATGGCCACTCCGCTGTAACCCTCCTTATCCTCTGATCCAGCCCAATACTTGTGTGGATACTCGGGCATTTCAGTGATGTTGGACGGCAGGGCTTTCTCAGCGCACTTGGTTTCCTGCAGACACAGCACGTCTGGGTCCTCCTTACGTACCCACTGCACGCACACAACAACAAAGGAGTGGAAAATGGTCCGTATTCCTAGTAATCTGACATAGACACTCACACAAATGCTAAATAAACAGACAGAGATGGGTTAGTGTGTTCAAGACAGAACATGATAAACACGTAAAACACAGTCGATTATGTTTTTTCGGATATTACCTTTCATGTAGTGTGATATAAAGCCATTTGCGAATGTACTGCGCTGCAAAGTTTCGAAGATCAAAGTGCAGATAAATGGAGTTATTGTCTCTCAATTGAAATAACAGATTCTGAGGTGCCTGAAACGAGTCGTCAGTAATTCCAGTCTCACTTCCAGCACAAACCTACGTTGGTTTGTAACAAATTTGCATAATGCCAGCCTATGGTTTTCATTGGCTGCCCGTGAATGTCTACTTTGACCCACCCTCAAACACTGTAGCTGTAGCTGAAGCCTAGAAGAGTTGGGTTTGTGTAGTCAAGTCAACATGTCGAGAAGACACTGTTTTCTACGCTGCAAAAGCAAATCCACTTTGCATACACTTCAAAAGGATGAGATTGATACGGTAAAACGATGCGGTAATTATCAAGCGCTGAGTAAAATCAGGAGCTGACATTCAGATATAGTAATGGCTGTTTTGTTTCTGACACACGCTGTAAGCAGTAGGCCAATTACAGCAGACTGGGTCATCTGACTAATCAGAGCAGAGTAGACCAATCACAACAGACTGGGCCATCTGTCCAATCAGAGCATAGTAGACCAATCACAACAGACTGGGCCATCTGACCAATCAGAGCAGAGTAGGCTCTTGGAAAGGAGGGGTTTAGAGAGACTGAATCCTTTATCGAACCGTTTCAGACACTGTGAGAAAAAAAGTTAAGTGCTTTTTGACTCTGGATGCATGACAATCTATAGGAGACATCCAAAACAAAAGTATGAACCTTAAAATTAGCATTATAGGGGCACTTTAAATGTTGAGTGCATGAGTCATGTGATCTCTTACATCAAGGCCGTTCTTTTTGACCCATGCACGCAGACCGTCCACATTCCAGGAGGTGATTTTCATGTTGGCTGCACGGCCATCCTTACTGGTCATCTTATCTGGAGGGTCTTCATACAGGATCGGGGCCTCTGGCTCTTTCCCTTTTTTCTCTTTCTTTGCAGGTGCTGTGACAGATAGGTTAATGTTATCTGATGTAATCTGTGAGGATGCCAGCTCTTTTTCTTACATAGGTATTAAAACACTGTACCAGTTCCATTGCCAGTCTCCCCATCCACAGCTTCCTCGTTCTTCTTGGCTCTTTTGGGCATGTTTACAGTTGTTTTAAGACCACACACACGAAAGAAACTGACAGCACACACACGTATACCTACAAGAGAGGACATGCGTAATGGAATGTGTAAATGTTCAATGAATCCTGCGCTGCAAGCCATGCAGCCGCCCACAACAAAGACCGTAAGAACGTAATTAATTTGCACACAAGCGCTCAAAAAAACTTACATAAACAAAAATGCATGTGCTTACAGTGCGCTGAAATAACGAACAAACATAAATTAGCTAATTGACTTCACAGGCTGCAAGTTGGCCAAAAGTGCGGCCTGAATGAATGAAACAATAAAAACCAATCTCTCGCACGCTCAGCTTTTGTTTACATTGGTTGCGTTGAAAAGTCATTGAATATACATTTGCATTGCATTATATACAAATAGCTCTTTCTTACCTAACACTTTAATCTTTGGTTGAGATTGCACTGAAAGCTCAATCTATGCAGGACTATGAAGAAGACGAAGCTTTCGGCAGTGTGAGTGTACATGAGGCGCACGCTTCCCCCAATAAGAGGTGCCCGAGATATCGCCTGACTAAAATAAGTGTTTTAAAATGTTTGTTTTAAATACCATACATTTATTACATTTATTTTCAGTACATTAGAAATTAATGGCCATTTTTTAGATTTAAAATACATTCATATAGCTTTAAAAGTTTATTATCCCAATTATGCCCATCAATTTCATCCAGGCATTTTGTAAACGCCATTTTAACTGTTGTTATGGTCTTACAACCAACGAGTGTGGTAAGTGTGAAGAGGATGTGGAAAATAAGAGATTAAACAAGGCAAAAGTATAATATTTAGTATATGCATTATTATAAATAACCAAAACCATGATAATCCCTAAAATGTAATCAATATTATTAATGTTCAGGCTCTTTTATCCAACAGCATGTCACAGAGCTCCGTGACAGCTAGACATCAGCAGATAGAATTCATTAAAAACCATGTATAAATAATATACAGTTAATGCACATATATATAATAAGATTAAGTGTATATTTGAAACCTATTAGTTTAATATTACATTCACAACATAAGAACAGTGCAGTCCTTTTGCAGGACTGACATTAAGACTTGTATAGATATTGATTTTGAGGAAAAAATGGTAACATAGTATTTTTTAAAATCAGATGATTCCTGTTTCATTCTCCCAGCAGACACCATGACTGTGGTGATTGGATTTGAAGGCAGTGCTAATAAGATTGGTGTGGGTATCATCAGAGATGGGGAGGTTCTGTCAAACCCCAGGCGCACGTACATCACCCCACCTGGCCAAGGTGAGCTCATCAGACCTCACAGTATTTCCTGTCAATCTTTAAAGGGATAGTTCACCCAAAAATGAAAATGACCCCATGATTTACTCACCCTCAAGTCATTCTAGGTGTATATGATATTCTTCTTTCAGACGAATACAATCGGAGTTATATTAAAAAATGTCCTGGCTCTTCCAAGCTTTATAATGGCAGTAAATGTCAGCCCAAAATTTGAAGCCCAAAAAAGTGCACCCATCCATTATAAACGTACTCCACACAGCTCCGGGGGGTTAATAAAGGCCTTCTGAAGCGAATCGATGTGTTTGTGTAAGAAAAAATATCCATATTTAAAACTTTATACGGAAGGTGGTCTGGCGAAAGCTAGATATTTTACTTTATAAAGTTTTAAATATGGATATTTTTCTTACACAAACCCAGCGATTCGCTTCAGAAGGCCTTTATTAACCCCCTGGAGCTGTGTGAAGTACTTTTATGATGGATGGATGCACTTTTTTTGAGCTTCAAATTTTGGGCTGCAATTTACTGCCATTATAAAGCTTGGAAGAGCCAACTCCGATTGTATTCGTCTGAAAGAAGAATGTCATATACACCTTGGATGGCTTGAGGGTGAGTAAATCATGGGGTAATTTTCATTTTTGGGTGAACTATCCCTTTAACTCTAGTGAACCGTGTCACCGTGCTTTCTTAGTACTATTTTAGTATTGCTTTCTTATGATCTTCTCAGGGTTCCTACCTGGCGAGACGGCCAAACACCATCGCGGTGTGATTCTCACTGTCCTCCAGGAGGCGCTTGATGAAGCTGGGCTGAAACCTGCAGACATTGACTGTGTGGCATACACTAAAGGTGAATGTTTTTACTTACCTGTAGTACGGCGTGCATTTTTCCACAGCGCTTATCAAATGTCTCCTGTTTTACAGGGCCCGGAATGGGGGCCCCTCTGGTGACAGTGGCAGTTGTGGCAAGGACAGTCGCCCAGTTGTGGGGCAAGCCATTGTTGGGGGTGAACCACTGTATTGGGCACATAGAAATGGGCCGTTTGATCACCAATGCCCAAAACCCCACTGTACTATATGTGAGTGGAGGAAATACTCAGGTGAGAATTGAAAACTCTTACACATTGAACAAAAAAAAAATCAAATTTTGTTTTTTAAAATCAGTGTACTATAATCAAGTGCAGACAATTCAATCTCATACATCCATCTTCATTACATTTACATTGCCATTCTCACATTTCTTGCGATTTATATGAACATTAATTCTCTACAGGTTATTGCATATTCTGAACGACGTTACAGAATATTTGGAGAAACTATCGACATTGCTGTGGGAAACTGCCTGGACCGGTTTGCCAGGGTCATTAAGGTCAGTGCTAAAAGGGATAGTTCACCCAAAAATGAAAATTCCCCCTTGATTTACTCACCCTCAAGCCTTCCTAGGTGTATATGACATTCTTCTTTCAGACGAATACAATCGGGGTTATATCCATTATAAAAACTAATCCATACAGCTCCAGGGGGTTAATAAAGGCCTTCTGAAGCGAACCGATGGGTTTGTGTAAGAAAAATGTCCATATTAAAACTTCATAAAGTAAAATATCTAGCTTCCACCAGACCACCTTCCGTATTTAACTTACGCAGAAAGTGTAACGCCTCTCGCAGTTCAAAACGCTTACGCTACGTCCGACGTCATCGTCACGGAAGGCAGTCCGCCGGAAGCTAGATATTTTACTTTATAATGTGTTAAATATGGATATTTTTCTTACACAAACGCATCGCTTCGCTTCAGAAGGCCTTTATTAACCCCCCGGAGCCGTGTGGATTACTTTTATAATGGATGGATGCACTTTTTTGGGCTTCAAATTTTGGGCTGCCATTTACTGCCATTATAAAGCTTGGAAGAGCCAGAACATATTTTAATATAACTCTGATTGTGTTCGTCTGAAAGAAGAATGTCATATACACTTAGGATGACTTGAGGGTGAGTAAATCATGGGGTAATTTTCATTTTTGGGTGAATTATCCCTTTAATATACTTCAAAACACATATATAGAATCTTATGTTTGTTTGGTTGATAACCTTGTACGTTTCTGTATTTTTTTTGTCTGTGGAGGATTGGAAAATATACTTTGATGGTTTGGTTTGTATATTCACAGATATCAAATGATCCCAGTCCTGGATACAACATTGAACAGATGGCAAAGAAGTACGTTTCCATGCACTTTAATGATACATGTACAAGCATTAAATATCTAAACTGTGTAAAAGCATTTGGTTGATTTATACATGTATATGTATGTATGTATGCATTCTTAAGGGGAACCAAGTATATAGAGCTGCCATATACAGTGAAGGGTATGGATGTGTCATTTTCTGGGATTTTGTCTTATATAGAGGTGAGATGAATGACTGGGAGACGCATTAAAATTCTGTTCTTTAAAAAAAAACGTATTTTCACTGAAGAATTTGTTCACATGCAGGACGCTGCTAACAAAATGTTGAGTACAGCTCAGTGCACACCTGAGGATTTGTGTTTCTCCCTGCAAGTACGTACCTATGCGCATCATGCTTCCAATAAGACACATTATTTTATGATTATGAGAAGTGACTAAAAATAGCATGCGATTGACAGGAGACTCTGTTCGCTATGCTGGTGGAGATCACAGAAAGAGCCATGGCTCACTGCGGCTCTCAGGAGGTTCTGATCGTCGGTGGAGTTGGCTGTAAGAGCTACACTTGAAATGCATGTGTGGGTCTCTGTATTGCAGTTTTATCAACGTCTGAATGTGTGCTCTTTGAAGGTAACCTGCGTCTACAGGAGATGATGGGTGTCATGTGTAAGGAGAGAGGTGCTCGAATCTTTGCCACAGATGAGAGGTGAGAAAGATCGCCTTCTTTCAGGATGTCACTGCTGATAGAACTCAAGACAGCTTGTTCTCATTACATTGTAAGTCCCTTCATGTGATATGGTGCCTTCAGTTTTTGTATAGACAACGGAGCAATGATTGCACAGGCCGGTTGGGAAATGTTCCGCTCGGGTCAGGTCACAGAGCTGCCAGACTCCTGGATTACACAGAGGTAAACAACTTCACAAATACATCAATATCACGTATCAAGAAGCTATACACACACACATTCGGTTGCTTTGTGCACAAATTTTGCTTCCCATAAAAGATAATACTGCTATTTTATCATTAGGCCACTGAATGTTCTATTGCATGCTGAGATAAATATAGACCCGAGATAACAGTCGTTTCTCTTGTTTAACTGTGATCATTCATTAACAGTCTATTGTGTTTTTCAGGTACAGAACAGATGAAGTAGAGGTCACATGGCGAGACTGATGTTTATGAATATAATTGGCACTAAGTTGTAATCCATTTCTTTTCAATAAAGTCCATGATTCCATAATTCAATATTCCTTTTTACTTCATTGACAAAAAGCTTTATATCCCAGTTGAAGGCAATTTTGTCTAATATTTTTGTAAAAACATTGACCTGTAGGCTTAAATCTTTTGATTACACATCATGTGCTGTAAAAAAAGCATAATACTCACAATCATGCATCAATAACATTAAACAGATGGACAATGTGGCAGCAGAATTTAGGTACTGGTGGTGAATTAGCAAATGTTAATCCAATATTAGTCAAAACATTATGACCAGTCATAGAAGTGAATATTGCAAACAATCATCATCAGTTTGCATTACTGAAACACCCCATGCAGACATGCGGTTTATAAAATGAATTTCTAAAAATACTAAATATCCATCTTTTTATTTCAGATACATTTCTGGGTTGTACAAAAACCAGAAGACCATGAAATATTTTAACAAGTTTATTCATTTTTATTATGCAACACTGTTCGATTAAATCTCTGAACACCTTCCAGTGTAAATTATTTGTATGTTTCTAAAAAAAGAAAAAAAAAAGAAAATGAGGTCATACACAGCAACTGATTCCTATTAGGATTTATGACCGACATTCAATCTGGGTGAAATATATATATTAAAAAACAGCATTAAGACCAATAGACATTTGAAGGTGCTGCCATAACGTGCCAGCTGCACCTCTGTAAACTTCATGAGAACAATTTGTGTGGGAAGAAAGGGATTATTGTGGGAGGGAAGACTGATGAAAAAAAGACTTGGTTCTAAAAACGAGCTCAGTCTTTAGAGAAAGGGATGACATGTTCAACTACAGGTCAGAAAGTGCTTGATTTAACCAGTCGCACACAAGTAGGAACAAGGGAGGAATAAAAGGGATTTCTTAACTGTAAAACTGCAGTTCACTGAAATAAAATTGCAGCTTGATAACGCTTTTTTTTCCTTAAAAGAGACAATTCTCCACCATTAAAATGACAGAGGTATGCAGAGGGACTCTGCGCCTGAGGCAGACTCTGTTGTAAGGCAACCGAGAAGTCCAAAGACATCGATCTTCAAAGGGGAACAAGTCCAAAGTGTCTCGATAGAAATGTTGAGGGGACGATAACCTGAGTGCGGGGTGTGTCTCGAGTATGTGTGTGTGTTTGTGAAGCTGTGTTAGTGTGTGCTAGGCAGGCGACTCCAGGGTGTTCTTGTACCAAACAACCTTTGCAGGGTCTGAAAAACAAAGAGACAGTCTGTTAATGATCATTCTGATCTTTTATTGAGATTAATAATAGTGGTCAACCGATATAAATCACCAAATCAGCCAATATTTGGCATTCTTAACTACTGGTTTTGACAAGTCTTCTGTTTGGCTGATGTGTCGGAAGTGGGACTTTTATTTTGACAAACACTTGAGCTTCTTAGCTCCTATTCTCAGTCTTCATTAGTTTACGGTCTCTGTTTAACAGTTCTGTCTAATAAATTATTATAAAGAACCGTTAAACAAAGATAGTAGACGTTATATGCAAAAAGTATAACTATCAATTCTTTTCTATTAGTAACAAAGGCAGATGCTTTAATACTTAATCACCTACTGTCAGCATTCAGCAAATTAACATCTAATAAACATTTCACAAACTCTGGCAAATCTATCTGTGGGATCTGAAGTGTGCATTTGTAGACTCCATAAAAACGTGTATTGTGTGTAATGGTTGGTTTGTGTGTGATGAATGCGGACAGGAGAGTTCAGCTTCACTGGAAAAATTTTAAACCCTTGGTTTCAAACTATGCTGCATTAATCAAGTCCTGAAAAGTGAGGCCAAAGCGCCTCGATCACCCCCAGGTGGTTGGTCCCAGTATAGCTCATAAACCCTGCCCCCTCCATGTATTCTAATGGGACGCGAGACAAACTAAACTACACTTCAAATAAAGGTTTTCCAAAGATGGTTTCTGTCATTTAAGGTAGTTTTTAAAAATCACACTGATGTAAGTTCAAGTGTTTGTTTTTTAAAATATGTTTGGTTTTAGTTATTTGATGCTATAAAAACAGGGATGTGACGTCATGATTGACAGCTGTGATTGACGGCTTCTCTGAGCGAAGTTGTCACTGAGGCACCAACAGACTTTTTTCAGGATTTTTGGGAAGAGATTGGAGCTTTAGCTTTAATTTCTACATTTCCATAACTGTTTATTTCACACATATATAATGAGTTGCTCTGCAGTAAACTGTACTAACAGATAGTGCGGGAGTGTGGGCAGGGTTTTGATATCGTGGCTCTAATTCCTGCAGGTTTTATGGAGGTACATTTTTTTTAAGTTTCATAGTTTATTCTATTATTGACTCTGCTTTAATAGTTAAATTAAATTTTACTGACTTTCGTTCATCTTCGGAACACAAGATATTTTTAATGAAATCGGAAAGATTTCTGTCCCTCCATTGACAGCTACGTTTCAAAAAGTTCATAAAGAGGCCGTAAAACTAATCCATACAAATCAAGCGATTTATTCCAAATTTTCTGAAGAGACTCGATCACTTAATATGATGAACGGAAGTCTTACGGGTTTGGAACGACATTAGGGTGAGTAAATGAATTTTCATTTTTGGGTGAAATATCCCTTTAAGTGTACTGATGTACTTTTGATTTATTCATCCAAAATTTGACAAATTCTGTGACATTCTGCATTATACAGTAAATTCCATTTTTATGAATGGATTCTGCAATTTCGTCCACATTTTCTGCATCACAGAAATCATAGGGCCCTAATTTAATGCCATGATATTGAATTTAAGACTTTTCAGATCCAATTTAAGACATTATGGCCTTAAATTGTGGAAGGTCAAATTAAGACTTTAAGACCCGCGGAAACCCTGTCTACTGTGCAGACTCAGGTCCCAAATCAACGCCATATTCGGATATTGACTGCTTTCTACAATGGAAGATAGTGAAGGGGCATTGTCCATCTTTTTTACAGTCTATGTCTAATTCATGTCATATTTGTGTGCTGTGCGTAAAATTAACGTTACCCATCTTTAAATGAGATGTTACCAGATTACTGAATGCTTTGTTGGTTACAGTGTTTACTTTTGATTTATTCATTTTTCTAACAATTTCTTTGTTGCAAATATATATTAGGATTACAGAATCAAGAAGTTACCATATAAAGAATAAAATATTTTAAAGATTTATCCATCAAGTTCAAATTAGTTTTCATATAATTCACCTGGATACAATTTGCATATCAGCAATTATAATGAAAATGTTCATATCTTTAAATAGTGAGAAATAAAAAAAATAAAAAAATAAATTATATATATATATATATATATATATATATATATATATATATATATATATAAAAAAAACTCCTGCTCTATAAGAGAGAAAAAAAAAAAATTCAATATCGGTCAACCACTAATGAATGAAAATTAATAGACACTAACCTTGTTTTTGTCTCCATAACATTGCGTTCCATTCTGTGGAAAAAAATAAAATCAGTGAGAAAGCAGTGTGGTTAGACAAACAATGCCTTGTGCAACCTTAATTATATCGTCTTACCTTGTGTGTGATACTCCAAGGCTTCCTCAAGATGACGACAGCTAAGCAGCAGCTCCTCCGAACTTTCAGAGCCTCTCTGGACCTGATTGGGCAGAGACTCTGAGGGTTTTACAGTAACCTCTCCAGCTACTGGGTGGACAACCGGACTCTTCTCCTGGGGAACATCTGCCTCTGGGCCATCGCTGATGAAACTCAGTCCCCACTGGTTCTGCAGCAAAACCCCGATACCAGGTGGCTCTTCTACTGCTCCGACAGAACCTCCTCCTGCCTTCACCTTGGAGGCATAGCTGACAGCTGGCTGCAGTTTGGCGGGGCTGTCTTTCACGGGGAAAGCAGGTGGAGGTTTGAGCAAAGACAAGCTGTTGTCCACCCATCGTTCTTTCAGACCGGTTCTGGAGTGTCTCTCATCTGAACGTGGCCCTGCTCTTGGGCCATCTCGTCGAAAGCTTCTTGCTTTATTCGAGGTGCGACGCTCTCTGTCACGGCTCGATGTGAAGGTCTGGGTGTGGCCCACCCCATTGACAGAACCTTCCAGGCTACTCGGCGAGGCTTGACGTTTATCCATCCCAGAGGAACAGCCCCCTCCTCCCCCACCGCAGCTGCCAGAGCCGGGAGAGAGGCGACGGTTTCGGATCTGTGGTTCTGATTTAGGGGGTGACACTAGGACGGCCGGATCACACAAGGGGTCAGACTCGCACACTGCATTGCTTGTTTCCCAAGTACCTAAAAAATTAATCATATCCAATTATTCAATCATGAAACTGTTGGGAAACATATTTAGTTGTACAATCTAGGTCTAAGGTTAATGTAAGCCCAATCGTACACATTACATTAATCCATAACATTAACTATGTTATTGTATAATATATAAATCTTAAAAACAATGCATGGGAGGGAGGAATGCAAACAAATGCCCTAAGCAAAGCAATGAGTCTTGAATCAGTGAGCCGTAGCAATAAGTAACTGGAAATTTCTATCTGGCGCCTCATTCACACATCTGCAAACTTGGAGAGGCCTAACCGGAGAAACTAGGACAGCTCTGTAAAATATATCCTACTAAATAACGTTTATCTCGATACGGATTTCAGCGACGTTTTGGATTCACGCTTTTTTTACACCACCGGTATGACTAGAAACGACACTAACGCGCAGATATTGGCACACATTTTATATAGTCTAAATGAGCAAAATAGATGCGTTTGTTGAACGGTTAAAGTCTAATCCACGATTATATCGTTAAATATAAGTCAAATATCATTAACAACGTTTTAAGTGGTATGTGTGTTAAGATTGCTAACGCTAACAGCAGGCCGCTTGTGTTTGGATGTTTAGCGCCCATAACAACCGCCTTCAGCAGAACAAACCCGACGCGTCAGATTAAATAACAGCCACTGTTTGTTATTTCAGATCATTAAAAAATATAAACGACAACACAGAGAGATGTTAGTGACCTCGGAAAGATCCAGAAACACCCAGAATCAAAAGTTTCATAAGTCTCGAGCTCATTCCGTCCCGCTCAAGCACAAACAACTTCGTATTACAAAACACTCCCGCACGTAAACATCCAAATCTAACAAAAATACCATTTAAAAGACGACGCTCACCTGTTTTGATATGCATTTCGATGTGATAAATCCTGTTTTTAAGAGCAGTTTGGACTTTAGTGTGTGTACGTGAGTGTGTCGCGTAGCGGCGTGTGGCTTAATACGATCATACGGAAGTGACAGTCACCAGGGGGAAATGGGGCGATGACAATTTCCGGTGTGCTGGTGGCGCGAAGAAGAGCGGGAACGGCTCGTGAGCAGATTTGAATTTGTGTTATGGATGATGACAATAAAACTCTGGTCATTATCTAGATATCTTTCATGTAGTTTGCCATTACACTAGAAGCAAACTTAAAAAATAATTATGTATAGGCCTATTTATGGACAATGGAAATCAATTATTAATGTGTACAGTATGACATGAAATATGGTTTAAAAGTATCTTAGAAAAAAGTATTAAGTATATTTTATGCTCAGAGAGGAATACAAAAAAAATATATATATAGTGGCTTTTAGTGATCCGGACGTAGTGTCTGTGACGTCACCCGTAGGTTTCTGAAGAGCATTTTTGAAGCCTAAAGTGGGCGGAGCCGGCCGTCGCCATTTTAGCAGCGCGTCAATCCCGGATAACTGAAAATGGGCAAAGAGGCGGGACATGGATGGAGCTGATGTGTCTGGTTGCTGAAACCACGCCCGCCTAGCTCGACCATAGTGGCAATCCACCTGTCACTCAAGTGACCACGCCCTTAATTATGCAGATATAATTTAAATGGATGAGTTATAAAAAAATTCACCCCCCTCACAGTTGTCATGAAGGGCAAAATTAGCTGTAGAGACCAAAACCACTTTTTGTACCAGGCTGGAAACTTATTTTTTTCTGCTGTAAAGTTGGGCATTTTAACATGGGGGAGATACAGATTTGACTCCCTTCTGGAGCCTGTCCCTAGCGGCCAGTCAATGAATTGCAGTTTAAATCACTTCCGCAGAGACCGCGGTAGGTTGCCGCTTGCTTTTAGTCCATGTGTAGCTGTGAGGCCATGCTAATGTACCAAAACAAATGGACCAAAAATATTGATGACTCATCCTGCACTACACAGATTATTATCCGATCAAATGCTCCCTAGAATGAAAATGTCCCTCCCCTTATAACTTGCAACTTACTAGCTAGTTGCACATCATGGTTTACTGCAAGATGGGGTCTTTGATCAAAGAAAAATGAGAACAAAACTGTTAATCTACACAATAAATCTGCATGCATGTAGATTAATGAAAATCTCTGGAGTTTAAACCTTGTCTCACCTTCAGTGTCTGTTCTATCCACTTAATCAATGTGTTTCTTTTGTAGACGCAAGTATGCCATGAGCTCCTGCTTTCCTCTCTGTGTACTTCTTCCCTTATTGCCTTTCCTGGTCTCTTCACAGGAATCTCTCCTGTCTTCATTGCCTCTGAGTTTTTGTTGCTTTCCCTCAGTTGATTGACCTCTTGTCTCATGGAGTGCACGATCAAACTGCTTATCTGTGTTTTTCTGTTTGTATTGTATTTCGTCACTCGCTTGAGGAGGACATTCATATTTGCTGATTGTTTGTGGTATTTGGGTTTAAGTTGTTGTGAACGTTGCCCTTCTCTCTGTGATCAGTCTCTCTGAAACAATCACAAACAACGACAAAAATGTAACACTGATAACAAAGATAAAAGTACAGATTCGTGATATCATCCTGACAGTAACAACAATAAATGCAATAGTGATTCTACAATGCAACAGCTTTCATATTTAATTTTTCATCACCCATTTTTAATATTAAAGAGCATTAAACAGAAACTAAGCATAACCTCAAAAGTATATGGCTCTGTGTATGAGGGAGTGGCATTTTGGTATTTCACTTTAGGGATTGGTTTATTACAGTATAAACTTCGGACCCATGGAAAAGGTTGACATTACACATGTTCCAAAACACACCTAATGATGATTCACTTGTGCCGTCCATTTCCACTGGAAACAAAACTACAATAAAAAAGTAACGTCCTATATGCGAGCCAGTGCCGATGTATTGTGTTTTTGTATTCTGAATGGGAATAAAACACCTGCGTGACAAATTATGGCTCTAAAAGGAACTTCTCAGGATCAAAGTAAGTTTTTTTATTTCTTTATATTTATTGACAAATGTCCTCACAGACATATAATGTTCACAATCATTAATGGTTGTTGTTGGGGGGGGGGAGTGACTCGTGTACCACACAGGTTTTTATATTTATATCCTGTCTCCATTTATTTTACAACACCTGTGCTATTATTTTACTTTATTGTCATAAGTATATTTCACACTTCTTATTTACATACTGTAAGTACTCGCCATTTGAGTCAGTATTTGTATCTTTTAGCTGTGATTTAGAAGTGCAAGTTGGATCATATTGGGTATGGGTATTCTTTATAAACTTTGCATACTTAGATGTGTAATTTCAGGTTATATTTTAACTTCATGTCTCACAGTCTTGTCCTTTTCTTGAATTATTAATCTGCTACGGCTTGAGGACAATAGAAGCACTGACATGACAAAAAATATGTTCTAAGAACGTTTTGCAAGTTATTTCTGAATGTTCTCTAAACGTTCAAAAGTAACGTTTTTGTGCTAACGTTTTGAGATCATTATTAAAGATCAGATAACTCTAATGAAACATTCTATTAACATTACATGAAGAATGTTTGTTCAGAACTTTGAGAGAACCTTGCCAGAACGTTAGCTAAAGTTCTGAGAACATCCCTGTTAGATAGGTATTAACCTGAGCTCTGAATGATATAATGTCTTCTAATCTTGTCTCTTAATCAAGGGAATGTGCAGCATCTGTTCGAGTTGAGGATCATCCTACTTGGAGGCCGAAATTCTGGAAAGAGCTTAGTGGGAAACGCTATCTTAAACCAGGAAGAGTTCGTCCTCCATGAACGGACCACTTGCCTGAAAAGAAAAGCTGAGGTACAAGGGAGAAGTGTGACGGTGGTGGATGCCCCAGGTTGGTGGTGTGACTTCTCCGCACAAGACACACCCGAGCTGGTCAGGAGGGAAATCAGACACAGCGTCTGCCTGAGTCTCCCAGGGCCTCACGTCTTTCTCCTTGTGGTGAAAACAGACTCGGTGTTCATAGAAAAGCGGAGGAGAGCCGTAGAAGAGCATCTTGAGCTCTTCGGAGAAAAGGTTTGGAGTCACGTTCTGGTGCTGTTCACAAAAAGCAAAAACTCAGGAAATAAATCATTTGAAGATGTTCAGGCATCTGGTAAACCCCTCCAGTGGATCCTGAAGAGGTGCAGTGGCAGGTTTCATGTTCTTGATACCCAGAAAACATGCAGTGCCATCCAAGTATTGGAACTGATGGGGAAAATCGACAAAATGGTTGCAGAGAATGAAAGACGATATTTTGAAATGGATGTAAAGGCTTTACAGGAGATAAGGGACAAGAAGAGGGAAGTGGAGCTCAAGGCTCATCAGAGACTGATGAAGATACACAAACAGAGATCTACTCTGAAGGGTGAGTTTTAAAATAAGGTACTAAAGCCCTATTTGGATGGGATTAGTTTTACAAGGGTAGATAAAGTAATGTAGCCTAATTTTACCACAGGATGTCTGTAATATTAATGGCCAATTCGCACAGGATAAGAAATCTCAGTAAAACTTCCAGAAGTGGGAGGGGTAACTACTTTTATGCAGGAAATTAAAGAATATTTACGTATATTTACAGCGTGTCTATTCGCATTGGATTAGCATTACCTGAGTTCATTTTTCCGAACCTTTTTACAGAAGGTAAAAGTCGCCATAATCTTTGCTGACATTGTCCGTAATGATTACTGAGATGGTACATTTGGATGAGACTAAAATCTAAAATCACTGAGAAGCTCAGGTAATAATTACTTTACCCCACCTCTCCATGTAAAACTAATCCCGTCCGAATATGGCTAATAACAATTAATGTCAATTTCAAGACAATTCAGTAATATTATCGATTTAACTGCACTGACACTATCAGGTGCAAAAAAAAATTTGAACTGAACTGAGCTGGGTAATGACACTAACTTTGCAACCAAGCTTACAAAAAATATGTTCTAAGAACGTTTTGCTATTGTTCATGTTAAGTTATTATAAACTGTTATTTATGAATGTTCAAAATATCCAGTTTTTTTAATGTTTTTTCTTCATTATGCAAACGTATGAAAAAAGTAGTAACATAAAAAATGTTATATGAATGTCCAACTAAGCTTCCATGAATGATATATAAATAATATTTTTGTGATAATGTTTTGAGAACATTATTAAAGACCAAATAACTTTATTACCATCACTGGAAGAATGTTTGTTCATAACTTTGAGAGAAGCTGATGCATTTTACAACATTAACACTGTTATTATCCTGTTTCGTATCTGTATAAAGTGCTATATATAGTGGGGAGAACAAGTATTTAATACACTGCCGATTTTGCAGGTTTTCCTACTTACAAAGCATGTAGAAGTCTGTAATTTTTATCATAGGTACACTTCAACTGTGAGAGACGGAATCTAAAACAAAAATCCAGAAAATCACATTGTATGATTTTTAAATAATTAATTTGCATTTTATTGCATGACATAAGTATTTGATCACCTACCAACCAGTAAGAATTCCGGCTCTCACAGACCTGTTAGTTTTTCTTTAAGAAGCCCTCCTGTTCTCCACTCATTACCTGTATTAACTGCACCTGTTTGAACTTGTTACCTGTATAAAAGACACCTGTCCACACACTCAATCAAACAGACTCCAACCTCTCCACAATGGCCAAGACCAGAGAGCTGTGTAAGGACATCAGGGATAAAATTGTAGACCTGCACAAGGCTGGGATGGGCTACAGGACAATAGGCAAGCAGCTTGGTGAGAAGGCAACAACTGTTGGCGCAATTATTAGAAAATGGAAGAAGTTCAAGATGACGGTCAAGCTCACAGTCTCAAAGAAAACCATTAGTAACACACTACGCCGTCATGGATTAAAATCCTGCAGCGCACGCAAGGTCCCCCTGCTCAAGCCAGCGCATGTCCAGGCCCGTCTGAAGTTTGCCAATGACCATCTGGATGATCCAGAGGAGGAATGGGAGAAGGTCATGTGGTCTGATGAGACAAAAATAGAGCTTTTTGGTCTAGACTCCACTCGCCGTGTTTGGAGGAAGAAGAAGGATGAGTACAACCCCAAGAACACCATCCCAACCGTGAAGTATGGAGGTGGAAACATCATTCTTTGGGGATGCTTTTCTGCAAAGGGGACAGGACGACTGCACCGTATTGAGGGGAGGATGGATGGGGCCATGTATCGCGAGATCTTGGCCAAAAACCCTCTTCCCTCAGTAAGAGCATTGAAGATGGGTCGTGGCTGGGTCTTCCAGCATGACAACGACCCGAAACACACAGCCAGGGCAACTAAGGAGTGGCTCCGTAAGAAGCATCTCAAGGTCCTGGAGCGGCCTAGCCAGTCTCCAGACCTGAACCCAATAGAAAATCTTTGGAGGGAGCTGAAAGTCCGTATTGCCCAGCGAAAGCCCCGAAACCTGAAGGATCTGGAGAAGGTCTGTATGGAGGAGTGGGCCAGAATCCCTGCTGCAGTGTGTGCAAACCTGGTCAAGAACTACAGGAAACGTATGATCTCTGTAATTGCAAAAAAAGGTTTCTGTACCAAATATTAAGTTCTGCTTTTCTGATGTATCAAATACTTATGTCATGCAATAAAATGCAAATGAATTACTTAAAAATCATACAATGTGATTTTCTGGATTTTATGCTTTAGATTCCGTCTCTCACAGTTGAAGTGTACCTATGATAAAAATTACAGACTTCTACATGCTTTGTAAGTGGGCAAACCTGCAAAATCGGCAGTGTATCAAATACTTGTTCTCCCCACTGTAAATAAATGTGACTTAACACTAGTATTTTATCATATGCATTTTATTGTAAAACTTAATTGTTTTCTTTCCTCCCATCAGTGCACTCATCTCATCACCAAAACATAAGACTCGTCCTGCTTGGAGCAAAGGGCTCAGGGAAGAGCTCGACAGGAAACAGCATTCTAGCAGCAGGAAGTGACCTAAGTTTTACAGCAAAGAAGCGGACCACACGGTGCACGAAGAAAACGTTCACAATGTTGGGAAGAGAGGTCACAGTGGTGGACACACCTGGCTGGTGGATGAACTACTTTACCCAGGAATCCTCAGCTTTTGACAAACAAGAACTAGTCAGCAGTGTTTATCTGTGTCCACCCGGTCCCCACGCTTTCCTTTTGGTGGTGCGGGTGGACAGGTCATTCACAGAGATCTACAGGAGAGCCATTGAAGAGCACATAGAGCTTGTTAGTAAGGACGTCTGGAATCACTCTATAGTGCTGTTCACCTTTGGTGACTGGCTTGGTGACACAACCATTGAGCAGTACATTGAAAGCGAAGGAAAGACCCTCCAGTGGCTTGTGGAGAGATGTGGAGACCGCTACCATGTGCTAAACAACAAGAGCCTTGGGAATAAGTTCCAGACAACAGAGCTATTGGAGAAGATAGAGGAGATGACAGCAGGAAATAGCGTGAGCCACTTTCAAACAGATGAGAGTCTTTTTAATGAGATTGAGAGAAAACGGCAAGTACAGGAAGACAAGGCAAAGCTGCGGCGTGAAAAGGTGCTGAGACGAAGAGAAGGCTTGAGAGCTTTTAAGAGTGAGTCAAGAAACTTTTCTTCCAGCATCATCTAATAAATTAGATGGTAATACAAAATTTGAGTATGAATCAAAGATACACTATGTAAATTTTGGCCCTCTGGCAGTTAAGAAACAAAACTGCATGCATTTTGCGAAATAACATTGTTTTGGTTGTGCTTCGGCTCTCTGTGACTGTGTTTAGATAGAAAGGATCTCAAGCTGACTAGCCGAAGACTTTACCTATACCAATAATAGACACAGTACTTCTTTGAAAAAAATGTCATTACAGCATTACAACACACCATTATGAAATTACCCTTCACAGTAGATAATGCTTTACAATGAACTCTGTTAGATATGGCAATTTATCTGTTCCATAAAATACTCACCAGTTGAGTAATAAAAACACCTCCGACATCTCCGTGTCACTTTTACAACATTTCAAATCCCTCAGTTCCCGCCATCTCAAAAAAGCCAAGCCAATGTTGATTCTTGTTTTATTAGGAGCTCTGTCGCTTTCTCTTTTTGTCAGCAGACTCTCCTCTGTTCTGCATTTGTTTAAAACGGGTGATTCCCCAGAGGATGGAGATTTAGCTGCTCCATGTCAACCTTTCTCGCTCGTTGTGTCAACTAACCTATGCCACTCCCACACCATACACAAAATAGCCGGAGCAACTTTTCTCTATTTACGCATATGACGAGACACTCATGTGCGAGTGATGTATGTATGCAATTGTCTGCGAAAGCCACTTATAATAGGTTTAACATAGGGAATCAGGGTAAGACAAAAATGCATTTTGGAAGAAGGATTGATGATGACTCATTTAAATGTTAATTTTGATCAAAAAAGTTACATAAGGTACCTTTAACTTAAAGAGTTAGTTCACCCAAAAATGATAAACCAAAAATCATTTACTCACCCTCATTTAAACCCATAAGACTTTGGTTAACCTTTGTAACATAAATTAAGATATTTTTAATGAAACCTGTGAGGTTTCCTTCCCTCCAGTGAAAGTCCATGCAACCAAAACTTTGAAGAGCCAAAAAGATCATAAATGAATCTTAAAACCATATGAATAAATGAAGTCAAGTGAACCCCTAAATTAAATCTGTCAGACTTGTATTAAATCGTTTTGGTTGCATGGACTTTCAATGGAGGGACAGAAACTTATCTGATTTCATTAAAAATATCTTTCTAAGTCTTATAGGTTTGGAATAACATGAGGGTGAGTAAATGATGACAAAATTTAAATTTTTGGGTGAACTAACCCTTACGTTTTTTTTCTCTTAATAGATCAGGTGCAATTACCAACAGCTATAAGAGTTTTTCTCCTGGGCGGCAAGCACTCTGGCAAGACGTCATCTGCATGCTGCATTTTGGATAATGATGAACAAGAGACCGACAGCCAAAAACCCATTAAAGGTACCGTTATGTTCAACGAGACAAAGGTTGAGGTCATCGACACACCAGGCTGGACAACCGAGTATCCAGATATCCCAGAGTTCAGCAGGAAACTTCTCCATGACTGGGTTTCTGGTTCAGCCAGCGGGATCTGCATCCTCCTGCTGGTTGTCAATGCCAGTTCCTCATTCACGCTAAAGAACCTGAAAGCAGCTCAGGACCATCTGCGTGTTCTGGGAGGGAAAGCATGGAGCAGCACCATTGTGTTGTTCACAAACGGAGACTGGCTCGGTGATGTTAGCGTGGAGCAGTACATTGAAAGTGAAGGAGATGCACTTCAGACACTGGTGGAGAAATGCGGAAATATGTACCAGGTTTTCAACAACAAGATCAAAGACGATGGCACTCAGGTCGCAGAACTGATGCAGAAGATAGAGGAGATGGTGTTAGAGCAGATGCTAAACAGCGCAGAAAATCGAGGGAACATTAAACGACCTCTGGTACAGGACGCATTGAGGTTCAGGGGAAGGATACAGATTGGGGAAGCGCAAATGACCCTCCTTAGAAGCTCTACAAACATCCACCATGGTGAGTTATCTTTTTTTTTTTTACCATCATTTCTCCTCAGTTTATTATGGAAGCTTGTTTTCACCACTGAAAAAAGTAATTGCGACTTTAATCTCACAATTATTACTCTTTTTCTCACAATTGCGAGTTTATATCTCACAATTCTGACATTTTTTTCTTGCAATTCCAAGTTTATATCTCACAATTTTGAGTTAACATCTCGCAATGTTTTTTTCTTCATGCTTCCGTTTATTGCATATAGTATTAGTAATTTAGGTTTATATCCTTGCTTGATTCTGGTATTGTATGGATATTTCAAGTGTTTGTAACTCTTTTTGTATCAGGTGACGCTGATATTCCAGGAGAGCATCAAATGTTTGGGATCTCTGAACATTCGCTCCCATCTACATCCAGTGATCCGAGAATTACCTTCACTGACTCCAGTCCTTCGCAAAATGAAAATGACGCACTGGCCTGCAGGAGTGTCCAATTATGTAGGACTTCGTTACCCAGAAACTTTCATCGAAGACTAGTAGTGGTGCTCAACAGTTCAGAATGGTTTCACCCAAATGAATCATGGATTGGTGTGAATAGAACAGATGGACCTGAAACAGGTTCTCTTGCTGTGCTCAATGTTTCACCAACTGAGCAACCAATGAATGTCCAATTCAGGAACGAATCACAGAAGGAAAGGTTTTGTGGGCCAGCCCCTCCATATTACCACAGCAATACACCGTACACAGCTCAAACTCCAAAAGAAAGAGCCTTTATGGATTTTGTCCAATCAGAGAGCCTGCAGAACCTAATTGACCAATGGGGTGACAGTAACATTGAGGAGCTGGAGGCATTCATAGACTCTTATTTTGAGATGATGTGGCAGGAGACTCTGAAGGAGCCGAAATGCAGCAGCATGACAACAATCAACTGTGAGAGTTCAGGCATCACTGAGAACGATCAGGGACATCTGGCCTCAATTGACAGGAAACTGTCAAAACTTGACATCCTGGAGGGAATTCAAAGAGACTTGCAGGAGCTGAAGCAAAGCATCAGGCACTGTAGTAGAATATTTCAGGAACTGGACAGAAGTGACCCCAGCCGACCTTCTGAAGCAACTGCGTCAGCAGTAAGTGAGGAAAGGGGTTGAGCAGATGAATGGAGCTTTCTGAAATGACAGAAATTAACTAAAAATCAACATATTGGTTAAAATGGGTCATGATTATAACTTCACAAAACGGAAATGGAAGTTGCGATAGTCTTGTGACATATATCTGAGTAAAACAACTTCCCAAACAAGAAAAAATTGGAATCAGGAATTGATTGGATTGTTGTGGTTTGCTATTGGTCTATCTCATGTGAGTGACAGGTTGCCCCGCCCTCCCGCCAGTAAACCCGCCAGAAGAGATGTCACTGCTGCAAGAAGGAGGATTAAAGATTACGAGGGCACATGAATTAAAAAATAAATAATAATGATATGCACGGATAAATCATTTGTAATAAATACTGCAATATTCCACACAAAAAATTGTCACTTTTTATTTCATCGTGCCTTTAAAGTGTGACAAGAAGATGTGCATTTTTCTCTCTAACAGAAAAAGAATGCAGAATTAAAATGCCCCAGTTAATAAATCACAAATATAGGTTTAGTCCTTTAATTATAAATATTTTAATACAGCTGGCATCACATAATTCTCCTTCAAAAGTATGATTTGAAATTCTCTTGAACAGCATGCAGACACAAGTGCTGGTGACAGCAGAAAATAAATTGTACTCTAGCAGAAGACCTTCAGATTTTATTTTATATGAAATGTGAAATATCAGTGTGTCTGCCACATGAGGACAGACACATAAATTCTGCGGGAGGAGAAGCAGACAAAGGAAGCCGTTACAGACCAGTGCACTCACTGGTAGAATTTTCACAACTAACTAAACAAAGGTTTGAATGACATTTTATAAAACCTCAAAAATACATTTACAAGAGTACAATATACAATAAATATTATATAGGTTCCATAGGTTCCAACACAAAATCTCTGATGTACAGATTTTATAACAAACATGTTAATAGACAAATTAAATACATTTGTGAGAGTGTGAAAAGTTAAGATCAGTCCACAGGCCCAATATGACTATATATTACAACAAAACAAAAAATCAATAGTGTTGAAGTGTCTCCACCTAGTGGTCAAATGATGAAGCTGCTGTTTTCACATTCAGTCACTAGAGGTGTAGTAGTCTGACATGCAGATGATCATGCTATTGCATTTTCTTTTTCAAGAATCCAAAATTGCAAGGCGAAATACAGCTTATGCGTTGCCTATTTACAGAGCACGTATAAAATCAACAAAACACAAGAAAGTCCAAAAATGTAATAGAATTCTCAGACAAACCTGAAGATCATCTACAAATTACAAGAGTATGTGACTCTCCTCCATTCAGCTAATATCACTGAAAGCTCATGACAGAGAATGTAGCCTGTGCTCAGGGAGCAGAATGCAGACAGATGAACCGTGAACGCGCACAGACCCCTTAAAGGCGCGTGACAGCTTGACGCCGCTTCCCTTTAAGAGCCCGTTATGCGTCACCTGACCAGGTCCACCGACCACCGACAAGGCAGGACCTTAACCTGCATTACCAGAAAAATAAGCAACTAAATATCCAAGATCTACACCATATATCAGTGAAACGAGAACCATTGCTTGCCTTCATACTCTCGCCCTTGAGAAGGCTTGACAAAGACACGTCATCATCACCATCATCATCCGACCGGACGGGAAGGACACGCGGGCTTTGACCGAATATTACCGAGGCTCCGGAATCCCGAACAGGTTTATAGTAGGGGATTAATCAACGGAACTCGTTTTTATGCGTTTATTTAATTAATTCTATTGAAAAAAGAACCGGTTCAACGCGAAACGCTCTGTCCTTTCGGTTGGATTGTGTTTTTAATACATATACTAATCAAAGGTGACAGTTTACCGTATTAATTTGATTATTTATTACTCACTAGAGCCGGAAAATAGCTCGGCGTAGGGCGTTACGTAACAGGGGCATTATCCATGGTGCTGAAACCAACCCATGCATAGACGCCTACATCGAGCACATTTTATAGAATTAAACTTCAAACATACATTTTTGTGCTTTTGAATACGTCTTTTCATTGGTTGGAAACCAAAAGGAGAAATTGACATTGTCAGTTTCTACAGAGCCACCTTGGATTCCGTGTCTTTTTTTTGTCGGCGAATATCATATGCATTTTGACTGTCCTTCCCCCTGAAGTTGATTCTTGAGGTGGTTGTCGACGCTACTGGGAGAAAATGTCGGGACAGACTCTGACGGATCGCATCGCCGCGGCACAGTACCAGCTCACCGGATCCGATGTGGCTCGTGCCGTTTGCAAAGCCACCACGCACGAGGTGATGGCGCCCAAGAAGAAGCACCTGGATTGTAAGTGAGACATTTTTGACTCACCCTCATTCCTCGACGCCTTCAGTCTCACTCAGACCTGGCGCTGTCCACTTCAGCACCACAGCACAGTCCAATGCGTACAATGATCAATGGCTTGTACTCAGTGAGGTTGTTTGCTACTAGTTGCAATTCTGTAAATGGAAAACCTGCCTTTTAGGGTGCATGTAATATAAGGAGCTTATATTCTAAGAAGTGTGTCAGTGTGTTAGGCTGATTGCATGCATTGTTAAGGCAAACTGACAGCACAGAACATACCCTGAAGTGTCTTTATGTGGGTGGTGTGGTCTGGAAACTGAGATGGAGAGAAATCAATTGCATTTAGACAGGACGGAGAGGCTACAAAGCATCTTCGTGTCGCCCTCGAGCTCTGTGTCCTGCAGGAGAAGGCCTTCTGAATTATAAATCGATCAGCCAAAGCATGCATGTATTATTTACAAAGCCAAAGGTGAGGACACTGGCATGCAAGCAGGGGAATCTTGTTGTGTGTTAATATCAGCAATCCCTTCATCAGGGAATCACACATGATGCTCCCAAAATCCCAGGCACTCCCAAAATCCATAGATTCATAAATCTGCTTGGCACAGTTTAGCATTGTTGGTCTGCCTACAGACACAAACTTGTTTAACTTTTGTAGTATCAGGTGTTTTATGACAAGAAATTTGTTCTTTTTCTCATTACTCCAGTCATTTGTCTGTTGAATAGGAAGGCGTGAGGGGTGGTGGTGAGGTTGTCATGGAAACTGAAGTAGATTATTGGGGAAAGGGGGAGGGGCGAGTGACATCATGATGACATAGTATCAGTTTGCACGAAAGGGTCTTCATACCAATACAGACAGGCAGCATTTGCTTTGAAATTGCAAGACAGCAAGAAAGTCGCAAATTGTTATCTTAGATAGTTTAACGTGGGCTTGACAACGTGGGCGTTGTTGTGCTGCTTCATAGGAGCTTCTATCACTGTCTTGTTAGATGCATTTGTATGATCTTGCATCATGTATTTAAGAGACCAAAGCACATGATTGGCAGAGAATTTAGTCATGTGCTCACACTGTGTGCGTGTGTGTGTTTGCAATGTGTCTGTATTTACACTCTGTAATCCGGTCACATGAGCAATGCCATAATCCCAAAGAGCTGCACCTGCTCACATATTCATAACCTATATGTACAAACTCCCAAAACAGGGACTGCTATGCCATATGCTTCAATATATTGTGACGTTGCATAGCAACATATTGCACTCGTGGTAACGCACACTGTATCTCAGTGTGTTCTAGTCTGGACTATTCTTGGCTTCTTAACTCCACTGCAGTGTTCTTATGACTAACATATTGGCACCCTGAGCACAACGTTATATGGAATTTAAGACGATCTCCTGTTGGGACGTCTGTCCAGAGAATGTCAGGGACATATTGCACTTCCAAATCCAAAGAAACAAAAAGAACTTAGATTTTGTTTAAATAACTGTTTTAGGACCATTGGGATTTGTTTTGCATTGTTACATTATTTTCATGACAGTTCCATCAAATTTCCCAACACGAAAAATAATGATGTATCATTTAAGTTGTAAGTGCCTTTAATTCATGCTAATTTTTATTGCATTACAGTATTGAGAATCTAATGAGAATTATCACTGAGTAATGAGTATAATGAGAATAAAGTACTGAGTATTTAGGGACAATGCCATAATGCAAGAAATCTTAATGGTCCTAAAACAGGCTTCATTTATTTATAAAATTTCTTATTTAGTTTTTTTTGGGGGGGTTTTCATGTGTTCCAGTGCTCAACTGATATTGAGTCTGAAAGAAGTTAATTTTACAGTTCTACTTTGTGTG
Source organism: Coreius guichenoti (assembly GCA_039654105.1). Taxonomy (NCBI): domain Eukaryota; kingdom Metazoa; phylum Chordata; class Actinopteri; order Cypriniformes; family Gobionidae; genus Coreius; species Coreius guichenoti. The sequence continues at coordinate 4,860,366 of CM077182.1, read as the reverse complement.
TGTGTAACCGGTCCTACTCGACCCGTTCTGAGTGGGATTCAAACCGGCGTCTCCAGCGTGGGAGGCGGGTGCGCTAACAATGACGCTGAAGACCGCGGTCTCTAGCGTCAGTCGCTAATGTGCCTCTTGAGGCAATGGGAGTGAGGTCACAGCACCAAATGTAACCGGGTCCCACTCAACCTGCTCCGAGTTGGATCTGAACCACTGTCTTTTTGGTGTGGGAGGCGGGCGCGCAGCCTCTAGCGTCAGTCGCTAGCGCGCCCCTAGAGGCCAGGGGAGTGAGGTTTACACGCACAGCTCTTACTGGCCTACGTTACACTCACCCCCCAAACCTCACTCCCATCCGGGTCATGGCACCAAATATAACTAGGTCCCAGTCAACCTGCTCCGAGTGGGATTTGAACCACCGTCTTTTCGGTGTGGGAGGCGGGTCGCTAACATGAAAAGTGAAGCCAAAGTGTCTCGATCGTCCCCAGGTGGTTGGTCCCAGTATAGCTCATAAACCCTGCCCCCTCCATGTATTCTAATGGGACGCGAGACAAACGAAACAATCAAATTACAAATTTTTTCCAAAGATGGTTTCTTTCATTTAAGGTAGTTTTTAAAATCACACTGATGTAAGTTCAAGTGTTTGTTTTTTAAAATATGTTTGGTTTTAGTTATTTGATGCTATAAAAACAGGGATGTGACATCATGATTGACAGCTGTGATTGACGGCTTCTCTGAGCGAAGTTGTCACTGAGGCACCAACAGACTTTTTTCGGGATTTTCGGGAGGAGATTGGAGCTTTAGCTTTAATTTCTACATTTCCATAACTGTTTATTTCACACATACATAATGAGTTGCTCTGCAGTAAACTGTATTTACAGATACTGCGGGAGTGTGGGCAGGGTTTTGATATCGCAGCTCTACTTCCTGCTCTCTACAGCGCAGACTCAGGTCCCAAATCAGCGCAAGATGTCAGCGGCATATTTGGACATTGGCGGCTTCACTTTTCTACAATGGAAGCTAGTGAAGGGGCGTCATTCATCTTTTTTTTTACAGTCTATGGTTAGGGCCCACACAGACCACAGAGTGAGTAGCACCCCCTGCTGGTCTCTCTAACACCTCCTCCAGCAGCAACCTAGTTTTTCCCAGGAGGTCTCCCATCCAGGAACTGACCAGGCTCAATCCTGCTTAGCTTCAGTGGGCAACCAGTCTTGGGCTACAGGGTGATAACTGATAGCATGTTGTTAAATGCAAGAAAAATGCATAGGCATATTGTTGTTTGTCTCCGTGGGCTGTTTCTTGCTTCCTAAATGCAATTACTGTTATGAATTTCCCCCCTCTGCTAGTTCAAAAATCATAAAATTCTTCATCCCCATTGCAGTGCGTAGCGATGTGGTGGTAAATGTGCATGTGATTTGTGTGCAGATCTGATTTCAGCCACCAACGAGACAAATGTGAACATCCCTCAGATGGCTGACACACTATTCGAGAGATCCACTAATGCCAGCTGGATAGTTGTGTTCAAAGCTCTAACCACGACCCACCACATCTGCATCTACGGCAATGAGGTGAAGCACATTACTATTTAAACTTTATTCCTTTTGGTTTCTTTTTATCAAGTTTAAACTAAAACTCACAGATGTATTTACTAGTTTCATTTGACATAAGAGAAGAAAACTGCATGCATTTGCTTTTATCAAGTTCAGAGTTCATTAGGCATTTTGAGAATATGCAATAAAGTGCACCACATCTGCATCGACGGCAATGAGGTGAGGGATACATGACTGATGAATTTACTATGAAACTAAGGGTGCGTCTCAATCAGCTCCCTAGTTCAGTAGTCAGGGCACTGATCAGGGAGTCTGACATTTTAAGGGCTCAATCACAGAATCCTTCCCGTGCACTGAAACATTCGCTCCCTAAAAAGTCTCACAATGCACCGCAAAACCCAGGGTGCATCGATGCTCACTATATTCCCTTAACGGAAGTTCTGAAGCGCAAAACATAAATCACACGAGCCAACTCACTACACATAATGACACGCGATAGATGGTTTTAAAAAAACAAGCCATTATTTAATTATATTTCAGCATAAACATACATCGCTAGACAGGTAATGAACATTATCTAGCTAACATTTATAGTTAATTTACAGCTGAAATGTTGCAGGTATATGCAAAAATCGAAGTATTTATCATAATGTACTTTAAATAACACGTCAGAAAAATGTCACTTCTGCCCTTAAGGGTGCGTTTCAATCATTACCTGCAACATTTCAGCCGTAAATTAATTATAAATGTTATAATTAATAATGGTGTGATCTGTCAAAACATCTATCGCGTGTCGTTATGTGTAGTGAGTTGGCTCACGTGATTTATGTTTTGCGGTTCAGAGCTTCCGTTAAGGGAACAAAGTGAGCATCGATGCTTCCTAGTTTTCATGGTGCACTGTGGGACTTTTTAGGGAGTGCACTGGAAGGATTCTGCGATTGAGCCCTTAAAATGTCCGACTCCCTGATCAGTGCCCTGACTACTGAACTAGAGAGCTGATTGAGATGCACCCCAAGTTTTACAAGAGAATGCAAAAATATTGAAATATTTTTTTCTCCCATCCCATATTTTTTTAACCACGATGTCCCTTTAGGGGCTCTGTAAAAAACTGCATGCAAGATTGTGTTTGCTTTTATCAAGTTCAGGGTTCATTAGGCATTTTGGAAAAAATAAATAAATAAATACATAAATAAAATAAAATACTGTGTTTCAAGATTTGTCCTTTTTAAATCCCTGCAGAGATTTATCCAGTATTTGGCCTCAAGGACTTCCCTGTTCAATCTCAGCAACTTTATTGACAAAACAGGCTCCCATGGTGAGTTTCTATTCATTTGTGTGTGGGTTAAATGGGTAAATTCACATTAGCGTCTATCAAATGGCACTTAATTTGTGTTTAATAATTCACAAAATGTGATCTAAATGTGATTAACTAAGGCTGTTTATTTCTTTTCTGTCTCCAAGGCTATGACATGTCTACATTCATCAGGCGATATGCACGGTACTTGAATGAGAAGGCATATGCTTACCGCGCGATGGCCTTCGACTTCACTCGTGTTAAAAAGGGGTACGTCGATTGCTTCTGGGAATAGAAGGCCACATTGGCAACATTTAGACACTTACTCCAAGTTATTCAATATTACGTCAGAGCACATTTTAGATAGCATGTTGTTAGAAACACTTCAGACTTTACTCCCAGGGTTGTTACATTTAGAGATCACAAAGGGAATGTCATCTCTGAGTTCGAGCGAAAGAAATGATGGTTTCTCAGGACTCAGCAAATATATGCAATCATTCTTAAGCACTGAACTGTTTCTCCTCTCTGTCTGTCTCTCTCTGTGTGTGTGTGTGTGTGTGTGTGTGTGTGTGTGTGCGTGCGTGCGTGCGTGCGTGCGTGCGTGCGTGCGTGTGTGTGTGTGCGCGTGCACTCAGAGCTGAGGGTGTGATGAGGACTATGGTTCCTGAGAAGCTCTTGAAGGCCATGCCTGCCCTGCAGACTCAAGTGGACACACTGCTGGAGTTTGATGTGAGTTACATCTCCCACAACTTCTGGGACCTTCTATGAAGCAACCCGTTAACTGAGATTGAGCAACACAGGTTCAGGCTTGATGATTGTGGTGGTTTCACCATTGATTTTTTGTTCTTTCACCAGTTTTGTTCACTTGATTGTATTTATTTCAATGATTGCTCTTGTACTGTTTTTGTCAGGAACACAAGGCTAAACCCCATTGTTCACATTATGTTTTAAATTCTCCCTTTTTCTTTTCTTTTCCCCCCTCAGGTTCATCCTAAAGATTTGAATAACGGCATCATAAACGCAGCATTCTTGCTTCTCTTTAAGGATCTGATCAAGCTCTTCGCCTCCTACAATGATGGCATCATCAATTTATTAGGCATGTGATAAATAATTTAATATAGATGATCTCAATACAATACATCTTAATATATTTTAAAGAATTCTTAAAGCCTTTATGTATAATGCATTATAAAGGCATTCATAATGTACGTTATAATGCACTAATTATTTTCATAAATAATTGTAACCAAAGTTAAAATGCATTATAATATTTGCAGATTACTTGTTGCATCTGAAATTGGTTGTTTGTCGTGTTTTAATGCATTACATTTTCTAAAGGTGTGTTCAATGAATAGATAAGTATTATGACTATGGTTACAATTATTCATGAGACCATACAATGCATTACAAGGCATAATTAATGCATTAAAATACTTTTATAATGGATTATATACAGTATTGGGTGTAATGCATTACTAAGTAATTAATTACTGTAATTTAATTACTTTTCCCTTGAAAAAGTAAAGTAAGGGATTACTCTTAATTTTTCTGTAATTAAATTACGGTTACTTGTGATGTAATTGCATTAAATACTGTATTGGCTATAGAACAATTATATATAAAGCAATAATGGATTTAACATCTAATGTTAAAATTTATGTTTTTAATGTAACCTTCTCCCTTTAAATACTTTGGTCAGTTCAAGAATAATTTATGCAATTTTATATTATTTATTTGAAAGAATTAAAAGAGCAGTTTCATGTCTATCCTTGTATTGTTCAACTGATCGGGGTTGATATGGGATTCAGAAAGTAATGAGTAATGCAGTACTTTTTAGAGAGAGTAATTGCACTGTTGAAGATGTAATTTTGTAGCTAGTAATTAATTACTTTTTTAGAGTAACTTACCCAACATTGATTATATATCCATTATAAAGCCACTTTTATCCTAAAACAGTGTGCTGTGATCTGTTTTTTTGGTTCTACAGAGAAATATTTCAAAATGAAGAAGTCTGAGTGCAAGGATTCTCTGGAGATTTATAAGAAATTTCTGACCCGGGTGACCAAAATCGCAGAGTTCATGAAAATTGCTGAGGTAAGGCCAGAAGAAGAGATATTCAAAGTGAAATATATTTACAGAATATCAATTCACTTAGACTATGATTATTGCGTTTCTGTTGCAGCAAGTAGGAGTGGATAAGAATGACATCCCTGACATCTCTTATGTAAGTTATTATTGTAATAAAATAGTAAAACATTTCATGTGTGCCATTAGAATCAGGTCAAGTATTGATTCCTTGATGTCAATGGATTGTGAAAACTTCAGAGCACGGGTAGATGAATCTACCTTTTAAAATAATGAAGTAAAGCTGGTTTGAGTGTGAAAGCTTTTCATCCATCCTAACCGAGCGTCATTAATAAAACGCCTTCCCATGGGAATTCTCAGTGTCTGCATCCCGGCGTAGTTACCGACCTGGCAGATTCAGATAATGAAGACTGTTCCTTTAAAGACTGCAGCAACGAAGAGCCGGTAAACATGTCGACTGATATGGGACGCAGTATGCATCTCAGTGCATTGCTTTTACCTGCTTGTTCAGAAGCCATTTCTTCCTGAGCTAGTTATTCACAAAACAGTATCCCTGTGTCCGAAATCACATACTGTATAGTAGGTATTTTATTTTATTTGAAACTTGTTTCACGACTGTTAAAAAAGTATCACTGTCACTGTCATGTGACCTACCAATGTCACTTCCATTCACAAATCCTCTCCCATGGCCTCATGGAATAGTAAAGTGTCAATCAAATGAGGACTTCGGAAATAGTAGGTCTACTTTTCGCCTGCTTTTTTAATGAATACTATGAATTCGGACATACACTGTAAAACTGATTTTACGAAGTTGTAAATAAAACCAAGATAACTGGAGTATGTTTTACAAGAAAATAAAAAAATTTCTTTGTACTTAAAAATTTCATGTTTAACTTCATGGGCCCTATCATACACCCGGCGCAATGCAAGTGTTTTTTGCTAGTTTCAGCCCGACGCGGTTATCATTTTCACGTCCAGCGCCCACATTGTTTAAATAGCAAATGCACTCGCGCCCATCTGTTTGCCCATGGGCGTGCTGGTCTGAAAACCAGGTGTGTTCAGGCGCATTGTTGGCGCGTTACTATTTTGAGGAACTGAAAACGACTGTGCCATTGACCAACAAAAACCTGGTCTAAAGTCTTATTTAGTATAGTATGCGCAGTATTTTTTGTGTTATTTAAAGGGTGTGTTAGTAATATGCGCCTATAGAGACGTGCAGCAGCACACAAACATGCCAAATAATAAAAAAATAAAAGGATTACAATGTAAAAGATCATTATTGTGTACATAAAGATAAAAATGCCTACATGTTATAATGGATAGTCATTGCATGTATCAGAAATACCTATTTGCAGTAATGAAGAATGAAATTGGCTAATTATTTGACCAATCGTGGCCATACACACATATTATTTAAACTGACTCGTCAGGTTGAGGGTGTCTATATTCCACCATGTAAATAGCGAATCACCCATGGTGCAAGCGCAACTGGCTTTTAAAGGGAATGGGAGATGAGACTCTGATTGGTATATTGCACGTTACTCCCAAAATACACCCATGAACTAATAAGAGAATAGGTACAACCCTTTTGGACCATGCTCCTGGCACGCAGACCATTTTTCCCGTCGTTAAACTAGCAAAAGTGGATTCAGACACGCCCTAAGTGCACCTGCGTTATGCGCTTCAGAAAATGTGCTTAGATCTTAGACAATGTGTTATGTGCCTTTTCTTTTTAATTGTATTTGTAAAATTTACTAGTAATTTCTGAGTGAAAATTGTTAAAAAAGTAATTCCTACACCAAATTTGTTTCAGTGTACTACTCGGCTCACATACTGAGCCTACTGTATAGTATGAAAGTAGGCATATTCGGACGCAGTGGATTTTTTCTGTATGGGCTGGTGGTTTTAAAATATTAAGAACTCATATAAGATGAGTTTCTGCCTTTCCTCTCCTAAAAGGTGCCATTAAAAGGCAAATATTATGTATAAAATAATATTGATCTGACCGTACTGACACTATCAGAACACAAAAACAAAAAAGAGCTGGATAATGATATTTTTAGCTGAAATAAAAAACTTATATAAAAGTTTTAAAACGTTTATTGATGTGAAACTGCTTTAAAGCAATCTGTATTGTATAAAGTGCTGCATAAATAAACGTGACTTGACTTTCTCTCAAAAATGAAAAGGTCACATTGCGATTAGCCTTTTTGTTCAGAAGCTGGGTGAAGCAATGCACTGAAGTCCAGTTCCGTCCCACAGTTTTTGCGGTGCTGTGAGGAGTGGTTTGAGTAAAGGTTCCCAGCTGGTTTTGATGTGGTGTTTTACTCTTTAGATTTGCTGTGAAACCTTGAGAGATATTGACATCACATGTGCTCTGATGGTTTTTGTACTGTCTTCGCACTGCTCATCATGTGTGTGTTTAATTTGCTGTTCTCAGGCTCCCACCAGTATTCTGGAATCTCTGGAGACACATATGAACAGTCTAGAAGGAAAGAAAGGGTATGGGACCACTGAACTCATTCTAAATCACGTTAAATGTCAGACGGGAAGTAACTCTGAACTTGTAAATCAAATGTTGCATGCTAGATTTGATAGAGAATCCTGAGCAAGGCACATAACCATGGCTAGTCACTGTGATTTTGCCAAGTAAGACATGTTAAGTTGATCCTGGAACAACATTCCTGTCCGAAAACATAGTCCTAACCCTTTTCCTTACCCCTAAACCTAACACTACCCTTAACGTATCCCTAAAATCAGAGGGAAATGATATAACACTGATGTAGAAGCACTTAACCCTGGTTGTAAGTCTAAACTTGACATAAACTGTAAACTTAAATGTGATTGGAATGTTTATTTAGGTAAAACATATTTTACTTGGCTTGACAACCATGGCTTGTCTCTGCAGTTATTGTACTGTGCGTCTCTTTGGATAAGAAATAGAAGGTCTCTAAATAAATATGAATCCTAATTTATGTTCTTTTTCTCCTTCTGCAATGGTTTGTTCAGGGAAGGGTGAGTATGCTTTAATATCATTTTCATCAGTTTTGTTCTTTTTTATATAAAATCATCTCAATATCTCTGCTTGCGTCCTTCAGGTCACCCACAAAGGTAAGTCGGCGCTTAATTTGTTTAACATTTCTATTTTTTTCATGGATGTCATACACATATTTGCTTAACCTGTAGCTCTGTGTTATGTTTTAGGGATCACCCACCAATAACGTTTCTCCAACCTCCACTCCCGCCAAATCTGCTGCTGCCGTCCCCACTTTGGGGCCGCCGCGCCCCGAGGCCACACCTGCTGCCGAAACTGCCACTGAGTGAGTGAACCATGTAACCTCTCTTCACTTCCTGTCGGATAAAAAATGCGTATCAGAATATCCGACCGTACAGCTTTCAAAAGTTTATAAAAGTGTGCGTCTCTGTCTCACTGTAGTTCTCTTCTGGATCTGGACCCGTTGTCTTCCTCTGGACCTTCTGCAGGAGGAGCATCAGCTGCTCCCACATCTTGGGGAGGTACAGTCTAAACATATACACACACACATACACACTCAGCATGTGAACATGTGAATTTCGAGACCAAACCAAAACCAATGTCCTTTCCGAAGGAGTAAGCTCAGATGCATGGCTATGCTGAGGTCTGACTCAAAGATGTTCGATTATATGTGCCAGTGTGCTCAAATTGGGTTACTTTAATATTAAACCATAAAATATTTATGATAAGAGTAAAACAGTAGAGTAAAACAGGTCATCCAGCAAGAAAAACCATTGGGCTGACTGATTAAATCATGAATGTGGTCTCAATGACATCAGCCATAAAGAAAAGTTTGCTTTACGTTTGATGAAAAATTATGAAGAGAACATTTGCAATAACATGTACCAGTTATTCACAAAAGGAAAAGTTTTTGTTTTAAAGAGGACCTATTATGCTTATTTTCAACTTTCTTTTTTGTGTAATGTTGCTGTTTGAGCATAAAAAGCATGGGAGTTATTCTCTATATCAGTACGCACTGTTTCTGAACTCCCTGAAACACCTTTACGAGTTTTCTTCTGGAACGAACACGTCACAATATTCCTCATTTAAATAATTCCCGCCCAAGGCATCCACAGAATAAAGGGGCGGAGCCTGTTGAGTTAGTTAGTAGTGTGTTGAAACTCACTGTTATGTTAAGGGGCAGGACATTTCCCAAATGCGCTCGAAGCGCTTGACCAATCACAACACACTTATCCAGCCGACCAATCAGAGCACATTGTGCTTTTCAGAAGGAGGAGCTTCATAGAGACCGGAACTAAACAGAGCGCTACTGACAGACCGGGAAGAGAGGAGCTGCAACAATGGAGAATATGAGAAAAATAATGTTTTTTAACATTCGAGCATGAAAACCTGTTCCAGTAGACTCCGAAACAAAACCAACACATTAAAAAAAAGGCATAATTTGGCCTCTTTAATAAAGTAAATTGGAACTATTTTCATTTCATATTACTCCATGACAAAAACCAAAATTGCAGCAAACCCAAAATAATATGAGACTGTCCAGAACACAACCTAAAACACGAGTCCTTTAACACACAAACTTCCTACCATAAAGCACCTGTTTGACATTCCTCATTATAAACTCTTAATGAATGCATGACTTAATTTGATAACCAGATCTCTTTTTCTATCTGTCTTCGATGGGCCTCTGTCACATCAGATCTGCTCGGGTCAGGTAAGCGTTGTTGGCTTTTTATTTTATGTTAGATGTGTTTTCATGTGATTTGATGTGTTAAATGTCTCATCCATTGTATTAAACCTTTAGAACACTTGTTATAGTTCATCTGGAAAAATTGAAATTACCATATGACTTTTAGAGTGAGAATCAATCCATTTAACATCTCTGTGTCAATCCCTCAGTCTTTGCTCAGTAGAATCTTTCTCTCTCTCTCTCTCTTATGCTCTTGCCCTCTCCTTTGGTTCCTTTCCTGGTTATGTTTATTTACGTTGTGTTTATATTGGTCTGCTGGGGGGCGTGGCTATGCAGAAATGGGTTCCCTTACAACAGAGACTCTCCTTCCTGACCCAACCCTTGCCGTAGACTCCAACTCCTCAGCCACGCCCACCACCACAGCCGCTGAGGCAGCCGTTTCTTTGGCTCCTCCTCCTTCCGCTGCCGGTGCTTCCTCCGGCTCAGCGGATCTCCTCGGAGGTCAGTAGTTAGGTTTCTTCCTTAAGAAGATTTTTTCTGGGAGAAAAGGCTGTGCCACATTCTGAAATAGAGGAACAACCCAGCACAGAATTTAAAGCTCAGATCAAAATCACAGTTTGTGCTGTTTCATTTGTGGCATTTGTGATTTGTGAAGTCTGTGGTCATCAATGCTCCATTTCTGTCAGCAGTAGAAATCTAGAGCTTCTCGTTTCCTTTTCTGCTTTATATCTTCCATGCTGCAGTCAATCAATGCTCCGCATGATCTTGTGTATTAAAATTACATATATGAATTATAGTCATTTGATTATTCTTATGTGTAGCTGCATTTGCAGACTGCACAGTAAGATTAATCAGGTTTTCATTTATAGTTTTACATTCAGGTTTAAAGTCAACATGAAAACTGACCCATTTTACTTTCTAATACATGTTCCTAGAGCAAGTTCTGTTAACTCTTTCCCCGACACCGCCAGCATTTTTGATCATTTTCACAAAAATTTCATGGCCTCCAGAATATTTTGTTGTATGAATATCTGCACATGCAATATCAAAAGGAAAAAACAGACCCTCTGCTTTTAAACAAAAAAGCCCATTTTATTCTAGCGTATGCATTCTTTTTTTTCAACACTTGAATGTGGGTAATTTTCATTAAAAAAAGCAATATTTCGAACAAAAAGCTGAGAAAATCTTTTTTTTCAAAGACTACAACGTGCATAAGCAATGCTTTTATCGCTTGTTTCTGCTCCTTTTTTGACTTGTTTTGATGCAGAGATTCAGTACTCTTTCAGAATATGCGTAATAGCGCCCCCTACAGTATAACAGTGAAAACATGAAAAGCTGGAAAATTCCGTCAATGGTGGGGAAAGAGTTAAAAAGAAAACAACTCTGAAATAACTCTAATTTATGGTTGCCATCAGTTAGGCCGCACAGGCAATTAGTTAATGTTAATCAACAGATATTTAGTAATCATGTGAGTAATGCAGCCATTCTAAAATCTTACAAATTTAATAATAATTTAATGATAAGATCAAGTTCAATCCTACTTTCGTATGGTTAAATATCCTGTAAATCATGCCATGTTACTAAAGTAAAATGGGTTACAAATATTCAATATTAACAAAATTGGTCAGAATCATTATATAGTACACTCTTGAAAGTAAAGGTTCCAAAAGGGTGTTTACAGAGCGATGCTATAAGAACCATTTATGGTTCCTCAAAGAAACTTTCAGTCAATAGATCTTAAAAAAACATTATTTTCTTAGTGTGAAGAACATTTCAATCATCTAAAGAACCTTTTGTGCAGTCGGAGTTTCTATGGATGTTAAAGGTTCTGCCTCTATTTTTAAGAGTGCATGTTATTTTAAGTATGCAGGACATAAAATATTTCAAATGCAAAACCTCTTTTTTTCTGAATTTTGCATGACACTGAAGCCTGTTGTTTCTTTCTCTCTATGCTGTCAACTCTCTCTATTTCCTCTTCCTCCTCTCATCCTTTTCTCAACCCTTTGTCAACCCTTTGGCCCTTGTGTACGGTACTCCAGATGTGTTTGCGGCCCCTGCGGCTGAAACAGCTGCTGCAGAGGGTGGGGCCACGGCAGCTACGCCCACCCCTGCTGCCGATGGCAACGCGGCAACTGGTGGGTGACAACAGTTCAAGCGCATATATGTGTATGTGAGAATGTTGGTACATAATGGGTGAGAGAGGGTGAGAGAGAGAGAGAGAGAGAGAGAGAGAGTGCTTGCTTGTGATTGTTTTCATTTATCGGTTTTAAGAACCACATAGAGCCACTTATGCAGGCTCTACCCCAATGAAGCCTCCCCTGGTCAATGTTGAGCTTTTCGAATAGGCATCGGTGTTGCCATGGAGATTGCTATCTGTGTTGCTAGGGCAATAGTCTTTGAAAATTGAAGTTCGGTTCTCTGGTGGGCAGAAGCAGATGTCGACTTGTTAGAAACACAACACTCAGCTCTAATCAGCTCTAACTTCCACAAAGAAAGGAGAGTTCTTCTGTTTTTCTTTCTCATTCTTCCTTTTCTTTCTCGTTTCATCCTCAGGGCGACTTTCTCCACCTTATTTTTCATATAAGAGCAGGTGCGGCTATTTGTAACTTGAATGTGCGAGGCTTCCGTAGTCATTCGCTTCCAGTTATTTTAACTGTACAAAAACAGTCCGTTATGATGTTTGATGTTGCAAACTGCTATTTGTCATCACATTATTTTAATTAATTATCATAATCATAAACACATTGGTTTGTAGCGCAATATTACACCTTGTTATTCTTCTATACCCACTTAAAAGGGAACGTTCTCAGAAGGTTCTCTCAAAGTTATGAACAAATGTTCCTCCCGTAACGTTAATATAATGTTCGTTCAAAGTTATCTGGTCTTTAATAATGTTCTCAAAATCGTCATTTATACATTGTTCATGTAACGTTTTTTTCTGAACCGTTTCAGTAACCGTTTAGTTAATGTTTTTTAAAATGTTACTGCTTGCTTTAGAATGTTCAGATAATATTCAAAAGTAACATTCCCATAATGTTTGAAGAATAATAAAATGTAATGTTTCCATAAAGCCACAATATGTAATTTTTTGCCGCTAGAGGTCGCTTATTCAAAACAAAGGCGTAGCTTGATGACGCCTTGATTTCACAGAGCTTTTATTATGCCGCAGACGAGCACTTCCGCTTCTTCCGCTCATGCGTATGTGAGGTAACACAGCACTGTTTTATCATATTAGATACAGTACATTTGAGTGTGTTGAAAGTTATGTTATAATGCTACTCTGTGCGTTTGCTCAGCGGCTATTATGAGACACTTGTTGCACACTGCAGTAAGCTAGATCGATATTAGGCATGGTAAAACATGGTACTCACGGTAAATCATGAAAATGAGATTTAAACAATAAGACTAACTGTGTTGGGCTATATAACAATGATGAGTTTTCTGTCGATGAATGTCTCCAAACAGTTGCTCACCTGTCTAATAAAACACATTATATATTAAAGCGTCTTTGGTGTTTCCATGGTTTCTACAAAATAAAACCGGAAATCGACAGTAACGCGGGTATGATGTCATAGACGACGCACGGAATATATAACAAAATATATAATATTGTTCTAGTGTTTTTTGAATATTTTAATCCAAAAATCTTACATATTGTGCCTTTAACATTCGTACAACCAAGAAAAAAACTTTTTTTGAATATTCGTAAAAAAAGATTTCATAACTTAATGGGAACGCTAGCAAAACATTCTATATATTTTTGTTAGCAGGGTAGTGTTAATTAATCGGTAGTCTCGCACATTAGCAGACAATGGCTTATTCCCGCTTTGCAAAATAAGGTGGATATAATAAATTACAACAGCCTCAGAGCCTTGAAGATGTTTTTCGTTCACCCTCTTCTCCACCATAGATCCCTTCGCTCCAGCGGCTGGTTCTGCTGATAACTCCCTTCAGTTGGATCTGTTCTCCCTGCAGCCAGTAGATGACAGTAACGCTCTCTTTAGCTCAGTGGCGCCCACTACTGGCCAGTCATCTGTCTCCACCACCACTAGCGATGCTTCCCCAGCACCGACGATAGACCTGTTTGCTGGTAAACCCCTTAGGCCAGAAATTTAGCATGTCCCACTTTTTTAAATCTCCTTTTATGTTTAAGTTTTGTTCTTTTTGGTTTGGTTTGTGTTGTGTATTGTATTAATATGATTTGTTTATGTTTGTCTTTATAAATGTCCTCTTGTTTTTAGGTTTTTTTGATCCCATGCCAGATTCATCTGTTCCCAAAACAGACCCTAACCCCAGTCTAGACCTGTTTTCAGCAGGTACACAGTACATCTGCAGTACATCCATCCACTCATTCCCTGCCTCGCTTGTACATTGTTTTTCCTCCATTCTGCCCTTGACTGCTCAAAGTGAGCCAAATATACTTCTCTCCTGGGGCGGTCAATGGAACTGTCTGTCCGACACACTCCCTCACCCCCTTCACTCCTTTTTCTTTCCCAATCTGTGTTTTTCTTGAAGTGTCTCCAAGGCCCATTAGTTACATTATCCCCACTTAGAGACGTATTTATTTTCTCTTGTACCCTTGGGCTTTTCATATATGAAGTAAACAGGTTCTGACCTAAAACTGATGCATCTTAAGGGCTCAGTTGTGATATTTTATTGTTCCGTTTACATGCATAAAGTTACTCTTCAAATAATGGATGTTAAACGAGTAGGGCTTTAGATGTCAACTAAACTCGTTCCTGTGCTCCAGATGTGTTTCGTCCTCCTGCCGCTGCTCTATCTGCCCCCATGAGCTGGCCAGACAGTGGGGCAAATCTGGACCTGTTTGGGGGTTGGTAACAACCCCAGTGTGCATGATTTGCAATGGTTTGATTTGCATGTCTTGCTCAGATGGTTGCTGTGGATTCTGTTATTGGGAAATAAAGCTGTTCTGATGGTTGATGGACACCAGACAGCAGTTGTGAGAGATTCCCTGACCTGACAGGAAGGAGTGAAAAGACTTTAATAAGGTGTATGTGTGTGCTTTTGTGGTTCTAAACACATTTGTGGCTTTTATTTGCGTGCCCAGCTAACACAAATGTTCTAAGAACGTTTTGCTAATGTTCCCATTAAGTTATGTAAACGTTTTTTTTAAAAAAATTTTTAAAGGGGCTATATGTAAGAATTTGAATGTATTAATTGCTTTTTTATTGCCAATGTGTGAACAGCTTGTAGCGAAACTTAAAAAACGAGACCTTCCCCGATGTCCTAGGTTGTCTATGACAGACTCTAGACATTTTTGCTGGGAAAATCAAAAGGAGGTGACATTTTCACGTGATCCCAAGAACCTCTCTTCCATTCTATGACACACTAAATTAATGCATATGCAATGTTTAGGATAATGCAGAAAAAGCTATTCTCTACTGTAATGTCAATGTGTCATGCAAAGAAAAGGGATTAATTCAAACTATAGTCTAACATAACCAGATATACACCGATCAGGCATAACATTATGACCCTAATATTCCTAATATTGTGTTGGTCCCCCTTTTGTTGCCAAAACAGCCCTGACCTGTCGAGGCATGGACTCCACTAGACCCCTGAAGGTGTGCTGTGGTATCTGGCACCAAGATGTTAGCAGCAGATCCTTTAAGTCCTGTAAATTGCGAGGTGGGGCCTCCATGGATTGGACTTGTTTGTTCAGCACATCCCACAGATGCTTGATTGGATTGAGATCCACGTTATGTAAAAGAAAACGTGATTCATTAGACCAGGCCACCTTCTTCCATTGCTCCGTGGTCCAGTTCTGATGCTCACGTGCCCACTGTTGCTGCTTTCAGCGGTGGACAGGGGTCAGCATGGGCACCCTGACTGGTCTGCGGCTGTGCAGCCCCATACGCAACAAACTGCGATGCACTGTGTATTCTGACACCTTTCGATCAGAACCAGCATTAACTTCTCGAGCAATTTGAGCTACAGTAGCTTGTCTGTTTGATCGGACCACACGAGCCAGCCTTCGCACCCCACATGCATCAATGAGCCCTGGCCACCCATGACCCTGTCACTGGTTCAACACTGTTTCTTCCTTGGACCACTTTTGATAGATACTGACCAATGCAGACCAGGAACACCCCACAAGAGCTGCAGTTTTGGAGATGCTCTGACCCAGTCGTCTAGCAATCACAATTTGGCCCTTGTCAAACTCGCTCAAATCCTTACGCTTGCCCATTTTTCCTGCTTCTAACCATTCATCAACTTTGAGGACAAAATGTTCACTTGCTGCCTAATTTATCCCTCCCACTAACAGGTGCCGTGATGAAGAGATAATCAGTGTTATTCACTTCACCGGTCATAATGTTATGCCTGATTGGTGTATATAGTATTAAGTCTCAAATATACTTTATAATTAAATCATAAGAGTGTGATTTTAATTACCACATCTGTCGACATAATGATGGTGAATTGCAGAGCTGGTACAAACATATCCACATTGCTATGATAAGATGCTTTCTCAACTGCAGTTTTCTCACCGCTGTCATTTTTGTTGTGTGTTTTTGTTATTGAGAGGAAAGTGTGCAGCACATATTTACATATTCATCTAAACGTCGCTCTCAGCAGTGTGAACAGCGTAGGGATGTTCATTAACAGTAAATTGCTGCAAAGGTATTTCCAGCTTATTTTTTACTCCTAAGCGAGTAGTGAGTATATCGGGCCTTGAATCATGTTCAGTCTCTTGCACGTTACATGTGCACAAGTGCGAGCGCGACCAATAAGTTGTGGCTGCAGTTCACTTAACGGCCACCGGTGTTGCCAATATCAAGGGTTTCTGAATTCTTCATATAGCCCCTTTGAAGGTTTTTTTTTTTCTTGGTCATATGAACGTTATAGACAACATTAAGGGAATGTTCCATTTTATAATTCTGCTATCATTATGGGAACGTTACCTTTGAATGTTCTCTGAACAATCTGAAACTAAAAAGTAGTAACATTTAAAAAACTTTAGACGAATGTCCAACTAAAATGTTTTTAAAAAAGTTCCATAAATTATGTATAAATAATGTTTTTGTGCTAATGTTTTGAGAATGTCATTAAAGACCAGATAACTTCAAACGAACATTCTATTAACATTACTAGAAGAATATTTGTACATAAGTTCTGTTAGCTGGGTGATAACAATCTCTATCTGTCTCTCTCTCTCTCTCTCTCTCTGGGCTTGACTCTCAGTGTAATGGCTTTGGTTCACTCACTCACTCTTTTACCCTCATGCTGCGTGGATGGATCAGAATCTGCGGGTGCTGGTGAGGCCAAACCAGCCGCCCCAGCCGCAGCAACCGCAGGAGGAGATCTGATGTCAGGTACGTCACCTGCAGCCCTCATGGCTTCTTTCTTCATGTCATTTTCATGGTTCGTCCGGTGTTCAAAACAGTCACGTTTACAATCTTCATAGTCCATAGCATGGAAACTGCAGCATGTTTACATACCCTTAGGATACCCCAGATCTCAGTAGTTTCCCAACAAAAGCAATGAGATTAGATGGAGAGCAAGCCATGCACTTAAAGGTGCACTGTGTAATATTTATGAGGATCTATTGACAGAAATGCAATATAATATACATAACTATGTTTTCAGTGATGTATAAAGACCTTACATAATGAATTATGTTTTTATTACCTTAGAATGAGCCATTTCTATCTACATACACCGCGGGTCCCCTTACAGTGAAGTCACTATTTTGCGCCGTCATGTTTCTACAATAGCCCTAAAAATGGACAAACTGCTCTATAGACCGCTAGTCACTCTCTGCTGTCTCAGACGACGACTTCTTTGTCCTGTGTCGGCCACCGTAGCTTCTCTGTGCTTCGAAAGGGAGGGGTGAGCGGTGGGCGGTTGCAATTCGCAACCTCACCACTAGATGCCGCTAAGATTTACACTGTGCACCTTTAAAGTCAGCATGAAATGGAAAAACCTATTTTATACATACATGTTATAGATCTTATTGTGAACAATTCGTCCATGCATACTGTACGTTTCATTTAGTTAATCAAAATGTCATAACTGGTGAAGACTTTTCTCTGGTGACATATGCAGGACTTCTTCAATCATTTAGTCCGCTTAAACCCCGCCCCTGAAATCAACAACTGATGCCTAGAACAAAGTCCCTGCCCTATTTTTTTTTCTTTTTTGATAATCCGTTACACTCTGATGTAAGTCATGATATGGAAGATATACTTCCATTTCACTGTGACATTACGTCTCCTATCCGATTTTATTCTGAGAAAAGACCTTTGTAATCGCACGAGTGCTTAGATTCGCCACAATACTAAATTTATTCAATGAAACATAACTGAGAACTCAAACTAAGCTATGATTGATTTTTTTATATATATATATCTACATTTTTCCTCTGGGTGTATTTGTCATTTTAACAAAGCAGAGGTGTTTTTATGTGTGTTAATGTCAGTTTAGCGATGTGTGTCTGTGTGTGTGTGCTGTGTATCGAGTCTAGACACGTTACATCTCTGTTGTGTTGTGATACTGACATGTTGAGATGAGATCAGTTTTTCCATCTGTTTCTCTCATGCGTGGCGTTTATGTTAATCTCAG
Organism: Coreius guichenoti; assembly: GCA_039654105.1. Lineage (NCBI taxonomy): Eukaryota > Metazoa > Chordata > Actinopteri > Cypriniformes > Gobionidae > Coreius > Coreius guichenoti. Next base: position 4,842,181 of record CM077182.1, on the reverse strand, counting down.
CTCTACATGGACTGAGAAAGCCTTCTTCCCAATGCCTTGCTGCTTAATTCTGCTCTCTCTTTTCTCTCATTCACTCACTCTCTTTTGTGCTCATCTGATCTGTTTCTTCTGCTTGATGACACTTTCTTCTTACTGATCATGTTCTCTTTCAAATGTTCTTTTTCCAATGTCAAATTCCCTCTTTTTATCATTTTTTTCTTCATTTTCCATATCTCTTTCCATCCATCTGGCTCTTGGGTCATTGCTTGCTTCCTCCTGTGCTACTGGTGAGTTCTGATGCTCCTACACCAGCTGCAATCCCACAGTGCATTGCTGCATTGCAGAATAGGGCTTCAGTGAAAACTGAAAGACTGCTAACCAAGCTAGGAAAAGTGGATGGATGGATGAATGAATGAAAGTTTGTGAGATCCTGTGCATTAACGTGTGTGTGTATAATAGAAAATAATGGTAGAAAAGTTTATTATTAAAAATCAGTGCTCAATATGAGCTGTGCAGTAATGTGGGTTATTTTAGGCTTGTTTCACAACATATGCGTAAGCAGTGGTGCATATTGTTTCCGGAGCCTATTTTTGCTGTTTAGTGGGCAGAAAAAATGTTGAAAATGCAATATAACCCTATTTATCAACACAATCTTTTGCAATATAGCAGCATAAAATAAGAGAGGGAATTAATCACCCATTTAAAAAAAAAAAAAATTTGAATGTCAGGCTTGATTCCACATGCAGCTACACGCACATAAATAGCATTCTTTACTGATAAAAACCCTGTGTAAAAATATTATTTTGCAGTATTGAGCCGCAGTTTGTAGTGTCAATATAACAGGCGCAAAGCGAGCTTTTGGTAGTAGTAAGTGCTGCTTATGCATGCTGTGTGAAACAGGTCTTACACTTACACAGGTGTTTCAAAGACGTTAAATGTTATGATTGAATGAATGTTTAATGTGTCCGTGTGAGTGTAGTCATGGTGTGTCTTATAACTTGATAGCGCTCAGCTCTCTTTCTTCCTGCTCTCATTCTTACACCATAGCTGTGTTCGAAATCGCCCCCTATACACTCATTCACTATTCCCTACATTACTCCACCAATATAGTCCACTTGAAGGAGTGAATGAAAACGAGTGAGCCAATTCAGACACTGAGTGCATCGGAAGGGCTGCCGCTTTTGCATTGTTTGTGCTTGTGGTTTAATGATCATTTGAAACTTAGCAAACGGGCAGCTCCAGTAGTAATGAAAAGATTTATCTTGAACTCTGTCATGGAAACTAGCATGTATAAACCTTAATTAAACTATTTAATCAATTAAAAAGGAATTTATACCTGTATTATATTACGGATATTACGCTGTGCCCACATTTGACCAGCGGTTCGGAAAATGTATGGGTGGCGAGATGCGGGAATTCATTCGGGAATGTGGGTATTCTCTAGCAGTTGTACACTCGGTGCATTATGGGATTGAATGAGTGCACTCGATGACATCCACTATGGTTTCAGGCACCACTACAAATGGCTGTCCCCTCAAATAGTGCCCTATTTAAGGGTATAGGGGGCGATTTCAGACACAGCCCATGCCTACACCGGATGTGACCATTGTACACACCGGAAATGACAAAGCGACCATTGCAAATCCTTTTGTTTTTCATATCAGAAGAAGCGAGAACGCTTAAAGTACGTCAGAAATAGAACAGGGTTTCAGAATTTGTTGTGTCGTGCCACATCCAGTGTAGACAACATCACTGATTATAATGGGTTCTATTTGCTTTTGGTGCGTCGCATTGTGCCATTCGTGTCTGGTGTAGACAAGATTCTTCTTGTGCTGGTTGCCATAGCGATATACCCTGCATGAGGGTTGTTAACATTCAGTTTAGCTCCCATTTCCTTACTATTACTGAAAAACAAGCTCAATGTGTTTGTCTTACTCTTCACTCCCTGTTAAGCTTTCGATGGAATGGGTGATATGCTCATGCCAGCTATGGCTCCCCAGGCAACAGGGGCGTCACCCATGACCAACTCACCGGTCAAACCCATGGGAGGAGACCTGGACTCAGCTATGGCCAACATGGCCAGCAGTACGTTCACATATATCTTTAACTTGGTTTGCTCCAAAATCATAGCCAAAATAGAATAAAAAATAAAAAATTAAGTTTCTTAAATGCCATCTATAGTCCTAAAAATAAAGGTTCTAAAAGGGGGATTTCACAGCGATGACATAGAAGAACCTATTTTTCAAAGAACCTTCTTAAAAGAACCATTTTGACAAACTTTTTTAATAAGGAACATTTTTCCACTTAAAGAAACTTTTGTGCATTGGAAAGGTTCCATGGATGTTAATATTCTTTATAGAACCATTGATGCCAATAAAGAGCCTTTATTTTTAAGAGTGTGAAACTGTACATTCATAGAACATTTCCATTACACAAAAGGTTCTTTATAGTGGAAAAAGTTCTTTAGAGTAATAAGATGTTCTTCATACGCAAGACCTGTTAATTGAAAGGATCCAATGAATGGTTCCAATGAAACCTCAAACCCCTTTTGGAACCTTTATTTTTAAGAGTGTGTAAGACTAGCTAACAATTGTAAGAATCTAAAATTGTATATTTCTGTTTCTGTACTTTCAGATTTCTCAGTGGGGAACCAGAAACCGTAAGATACAGTAACATCCTACTCTCGATTTCACCAAATTTTCTTGCCCTCTTAAAATACATATTTGTGTATCTGTTCCTCTTCTATTTCTGTCTGTCTCTCTCAGGGGTGAAGCAGCTGGAGGGGCGAACTGGCAAGCGCAGGTACCCACCCCTAGCTGGGGCGTTGCCATGGTAAATGTTGTGTTGTTCTGTAGATGTGGAGCATGGGGGTGGAGTCGCATGGCTTTGAGCAGCATGGCGTGGAGCTAATCACAAGCTTCCCCTTTCTCTCCGCGGAGCTTTCTCATATATGGAACTTAGGGTTAAAATATTGAAACTCTTGAAATATCAACTGTCTTATTTCAACTTATTATAAACTGCGCTGGTAACACTTCACAATAAGGTTCCATTTGTTAACGTTAGTTAACTACATTAGATAACGAACAAACAATGAAAAAATACTTCTAAAGCATTTATTAATCTTAGTTCATGCTAATTTCAAAATTTACTAATACATTATTAAAATAAAAGTTGTATCTTTTATTGTTTCATTGTTATTACTAGTTTATTTTTTTATTAACTAACAATAACATAGATGAATAAATACTCTAACATAGTTATTGCTCTTTGTTACCACTGCACTGGTTATTAGAGAATTATATATTTACAAAAGGATGTATCAAACTGTACATTTATAATCTTAAACATACATACTTACATACAATTGTGTTTGTGAGCAATGTGAACAAAGCCAAACAGTAGCTTCAGATTCAGTCTCGCTTTAGAGCTTCAGACCTGTTTTGGCTTAACAGCCGCTTTCTTCTTTCTCTTTTTGTTATTATAATACTAAACATATATGCATGCATATCCCTCCTGAAACATTTAAATTCACACTTAAATCAAACTGCTAACCACCATCCTACTGTGTGCACTGTGCAGATTCCCTTCCGTGTGTCTGTGTGTTTTAGAGTCATTTTGTTCAGGTGGTGTCCTGTTCTGTGTTGTTTGGTGTTAACCTTTCCCCCCCCATCCCTCCCACCCCGTTAGACTTCCCCTCTCGGGGTCGGTCCTGTCATGGGATCCCTGTCACCGTTTGGCATGGTAAGAGTGTGTGTTCATGTGTATGTGTGTGTGTGTGCAGGCGTATGTGTTTGTTTCTCTTACTGTGTCTCTCTGTGATTGACAGTCTGGAGCAGGAGCTGCTCCCATGATGCCTGGCTCACCGATGATGGCCGCCCAACAACCAATGATGAGGCCACAGTTTCCGGCAGCAGGAGCCCCTGGACAACCGGTATTTTAGTTGAATTTTTCACTTAGACATCATAATAGTGATCATAAAGTAATGCAGACACACGTACTTAATTATTGCTCTCGTCATGTGTGCGTTTCCCCCACAGATGTCTCCAGGAATGGCCCAGAGTCCCAGGAAGCCTCCCCCTTCTAAAGATCCTCTCGCTGACCTCAATATCAAAGACTTCATGTAGATGAGCAGCTGGTGTAAGTTTAACTACAGCTAGAGCAGATGTGCAATCTGACGACAGGACACACAATGAGACACAAGCTGAAATTATGTTCTGATGCATCACGTTTTTAATATTAAGAATGTACTGTAGTTGAAAACAATGTGCATGCAAGAATAAAACATTAACATGAAACATGGCCGTAACCATCAGGGGAACACGGTTCAATCAAAACTGAATCAATATATAGTGATCAATCAATATATATGTATTAGGGTTGTGAGGAGCGATAATAAAACGTGACAATATTTCTCGTAGAGGTGAAATGTCACGCAATATCAGCGTGACCGAGTTGACTTTGTGGCAAAACCTTTTACAGTGCTTGCTTTTTATTGATCGCATTATAATATATGCGCTGCCCATTTCAGACTGAAGCACAAAGCTTTGATTATTTACATGCGTACAGGTTTCTTCCTGTGTCTCAGAGCAGCTCCGTTCACTGTAAATGATGCTCCACACAAACTCATTCTGTTTGTTTGGGTCTCCAATAGGGGTGTAACGGTTCTCGGTAAAAGAATCGAACCGTACCATTCTCCACACACAGTTCGGCACGCACTTGCACTGTGGTTCATCTCAAATCTGATGACGCATTTGCATCTCTAATATGGTTTGAAAATAAATAAAACAGACAGACAGAGTTAGGCTAATGTATGTTTCTGTTGATGGATACGCATTCTGGCTTCCCCTAAACTTTGTTCAATGCAAGTGCCGTATGCTCTATATGAAAATTTATGCCGTCATCACTTGGGTGTTGATAGCTCGCGAGCGCAGGTGAGAACTGAAACGCACACATTGCTATCTGTATTTAAACTAAACTCATTTAAGCCTTGCCAATTTAAACATTCGAGCGCAATACGCGAAAGAGAACAAAATGTACAAATCTGTGAGAAGATTTGTACACTCATCAGAAGCGTGCACATTTTGAGTTCTCTTTCAAGTCTTGCGCTTGAACGGACAAATTCACACAAAAATTGTCAACAAACCCATCTTGGCGAGTATCCCAGCAAACATAATAGGTTATGTCTTAAGTGAACTTAAAAAGTCGAGAAAGAACGCATGTGTTTAGTATGTACTAGATCCGTGCATTATGTCTTAAAGGGATAGTTCACCCAAAAATGAAAATTCTGTCATCATTTAGTCACCCTCAAGTTGTTCCTAACCTGTATAAATTTCTTTGTTCTGCTGAACACATAGATATTTAGAAGACTGTTTGTAACCAAGCAGATCTCGGCAGCCATTGACTTACCATAGTATTTTTTCCCCCACTATGGTAGTCAGTTACTGCCAAGATCTGCTTGGTTACAAACATTCTTCCAAATATCTTCCCTTGTGTTCAGCAGAACAAAGAAATTTATACAGGTTAGGAACAACTTGAGGGTGACTAAATGATGACAGAATTTTCATTTTTGGGTGAACTATCCCTTTAAAGTGACAGCAGATTATTCATGCTGTCTGTGTTTTTAATGTTAATCAAACAACAAAAGACAAGGAAATCACTCACTGCTCTTGACTGAATAGCTTTTGTAACTTAAAGGGATAGTTCGCCCAAAAATGAAAATTAGCCCATGATTTACTCACCCTCAAGTCATCCTAGGTGTATATGACATTCTTCTTTCAGATGAATACAATCTAAGTTATATTAAAAAAGTCCTGGCTCTTCCAAGCATTATAATGGCAGTGACTTCGTTTTTGAAGTCCATAAAAGTGCATCTATCCATCATATAACTGCTCCACACGGCTCCGGGGGGTTAATAAAGGCCTTCTGAAGTGAAGTGGCGCGTTTGTGTAAGAAAAATATCATATTTAAAACTTTATAGACTAAAATAACTAGCTTCCGGCGGTCAGCGGTACGCAAGTCGACTTGCACTAAAAGAGTAACCCCTGACGCGATGTACAGGAGCATCGCAAGCTTTGACGCCTCTCGCGGATAGGGCTGGGCAACAAACTCAAGCTCCTCTTCTCTTATATCGAAATCCTCCACCATTTCTCTTTAAAAATTCTCGTTTTAGACTCTAATTCATGACCGGTGTTTTGCTCTATCCTCTGCGCTTCTGCGTTCGTCAATACGTGTGCGTCAAGGGTTCAAGGGTCAAGGGTCACTCTTTCGCTGTAAATCGACTTGCATACCGCTGACCGCTGGAAGTTAGTTATTTTAGTCTATAAAGTTTTAAATATGGATATTTTTCTTACACAAACGTGCCACTTCGCTTCAGAAGGCCTTTATTAACTCCCATACTTAACCTGAAAGGCACTGTTTATTTGATTTGCATCTTTGCTCTACTGTATTTATTTGTGCTGTTGCTTGTAGTTTGATTATTTGTTCTTATTTTCTTTATTTTTATTTGACAGTAGTCCTTTTTTCCCTGAACATAGCACATACCGAACCGTACCGAAACCGTGAACCTAAAACCGTGATAAAAACTGAACCGTGAGTAATTTGAACCATTGCACCCCTAGTTTCCAATAACCTGCATTTGGGAATGCTTTGTTTCATTAGCGAGTTGTTGCGTCTGAAAACGCAACATGCACCATTTCACCAGATTTGTAACGTAAATCATTTATAAACCTACGACGACATAGGAGAACATATCAATACCTATGTTAAATATGCAAATTGTTGTTCATCACGATTTCAAAATAAAAGTTTAAACCCTCGAGTTGCATGATTTGATGGCCACATGTTCTTATTCAAGAAATGACAGCGGCTGTAGTGGCCAATTGTTAAAGATTAATAGGACATGTGAAATAAATGTTGTTTGCCCAATATTAAACAAGGATTTGATCATGCTGTAAAGTGTAACAACAGCAATCACCAGGCCGCTGGTGCAGGCATTCGTTATAATACATGATGTACATGCGTTGATTGTTTACATTTTGCATTTAATAAAACCATAAAATTACCTGCTTTTGATACTTTATTTGAACCAAAGGCTATTGTTCACTTAGGTCTATAAAAATATTATCAGATTACTCCAATAATCGTATGTATGTAATAGTGTGTATGTATACACACACACACATACATATGCATATAAAATACTAAAACCTCTTTCTTTTTTCTCTATTGCAGTTGTCACACTTATTGTGCAGCCCTGATGAATTCGACGTGTGTACTCTCTTCCGTTCATCACATTCAGGGCCTCCAGTCCCTCCTTCTCTCTTTTTCCCTCCCTCTCTGTCTGTTGTTGTAGCACAAACCGTGAACGTAACTAAGTACATGTGTGTACGTGTGTTTGTATTTCAATGTTCTGAGTTACTTCAGATCTATATATTTAAAAAAAAAAAAAAAAAAAACACTATGAAGAGTAATGGCTGATGCATTCTTGAACGTGCATCTGCAGGTCTCTTATTGATAGATGTGCATTCATTTTTCCTGGCTCGCTTTCCGTGGGGAATCAAATCAAAAGTGTGACGTTTTCTGTGGAAAATGTTTTTTTGTTGTGGTAAATATCACTGGGCCGGCCTGTGTCATCATCATCAGTCGAGTATTAGTCATCTTTTGACCATGGAATAACTTCTGTGGGAACAATATCAACGTATTACGAGTTAAGGTAGTGTCTCACGCACTGTTTCTTTTTATCAATGCCCTGATTTTATTCTTTTTTCATATCTATATTGATTCTGAGTTACATGCAACATGTGACCATTTAATGAAAATACATATGCATTTTAGAACATTTTAAATGACAGATTGTTTTGAATATCTTTAGTCTTTATTTTGAGATAAAAAGGTTGAATATATTTTAGTTATGTCAGAAGTTTACTTTGCATACTACATGGCTAGTTAGTAAATCCCAATTGTACAAAGGTCTGTGTCCATCACAAGGCACGGTCTGAGCCGATCGAGTCCTGCTTGTACGTACAATATAATATCACAGCATGTAATTCCTCTGTTGTGCAAAGGGGACGCCATTGAGCCAGATCAGATTCTATCAGCAGCAAGTTCATCGGCCAGTCTTAAAACGGGACTGAACAGAACTGGCTGCCTAGTGTTCTGTTGTATTGCAAGTGAGTGTTGCTGCAAGTATCAAGGATATCAAAGGGACAAACAGCAGTTTAATGGGACAGTATTGCATTTTATTGATGGCTGTTTTTTTATTTCAATTGAACATTTTGTTGATAAATTTTATTTTTGGATGGAATAACACCCTCTGCCCCTCCCACCTTTGTGCATGTTAGTCCTGTTGAAATGCAATAAACAGTGATCTGGAGAGAAACGCCACCGAGTCATTACTGGGTAAATGTATATGGTTACACTGATGCCTTATAAACTGATCTCATGAAGTTCATAAGAGAATACATTTAATCCCCAATCAGGGTCTCTCTCTGATGTGCAAGTGTCTAATGTCATGCTGTTACACAGCAAACATAAAGCAGTGATCAGACAATCCAGGATGCCGAAGCCAAGATGAAGACGGCACAATGTTTTCATGGCTAAAACAACACTGACAGATCCACAACCTCTGAACAACTGATGGTATGAATGGATATCAGTCTCCCCATAGCTCTTTCTCAGTCAGTGTTTGGCATGACAGAAAATACCTCTTTAATATATGAATGTGTAGTAGAAAAGGGCACTGATGGCTAACAGAGCAACGGACAGCATCATGTTCTTCCTGTTCTCTCCTCTCAGTACCTGCAGCTCCTTTTCTGAAGGATAAAACAAAAATGATATCATACAGAACTGCTCTCCTAAAACTGGTTTCATTACCAAATGACACAATGCATCAAGACATATGCTCATAATTTAATTAGATTTTTTTGAATGATTCATAACAATTTGAGGAATATTGGTAAAGAAGTGTACAAAAACACAAATTTATACACTAGGTATTATTACAAAATTTAGAAGTGATTATTTAAGTCGGCATGAAACGGTAGTTGCGACAGTCTTTTCTTCCCTACTGTGACATATATCCGTGTGAAACGGCTTCTCAAACAAGAAAAAATGTAGTGTGGGACTTGATTTATTCCATTAGGAATTGTTTGGATGGTTGTGGTTTGCTATTGGTTGATCTCATGTGAGTGACAGGTTGCCACACCCATGTGATAGTAAACACGTCATCAGAGAAGAGAAGTTGCAAAAGGGAGGAGAAGTTTAATAAATCCTTATTTTTTTTAAGGAATTGGTTTAATCTTATGAATACGTTTGATAATTGTGGAAATCGTTTAACTTCCGAACAATTCATGCAAACCCACAGTTTCCCTGTGCATTTTAAGGAATTTAATTCTGTTGTTAAAGCTATTTCTCCTACTCTGGTTCAGCTAGCTAAGTCATATTCAATATAACTTAACAATAATGACAAATCCCAAATTAATATTAAACGGTGTTGTAAAAACAAACATATTTGTACTATTTTTCAAAAAAAACAACAAAAAAAAGCACCTAGAGGAATTTTTGATAAGACAGCTTGATTAATCCCCTTTAAATATTGTATTAACAATAAAACTAAAGAAATATATTTTAAAATTTTGCATACCATCTACCCTGTTAAATCATTAATTTCAAGATACTCTGATATTGATGATTTATGCTCTTTTTGTAAAAGTGAGAAAGAGTTTTTGTTTTTTGAATGTAAAATTATCCAAAGTTTTTGAAGGGAATTGGCAAAATTTATCTTTAATTTAGTAAAGATTAAATACTACTTTACATTAAAGGATATTATTGTATATTATGAAAACAATGTTAACAAAGGTCTTGAATACACTGTTAATTTATACTGCTGGCAAACTTTTGTTTAAGTATATAAAATTATGCAAATTCATCCCCAATCTTTAAGGTGTTTATAGTGGAATTTGATTGTTTTATGTCTTCTCTGAAATTGTTAAAAAACAAAGTCATTAACATGTTTAAAATATTATGATAGAATTTTCCAATCCCGTTACCAATTAATTCCACATTTTGTTTTGTACTATTGTATGCTATGCTATGTTCTGTTCTGTCTTCAATAAAAACAAAATAATAATAAAATAAATAAAATAAAAAAGGGAGGGGAAGTTTAAAAAGTACAAGGCACATAAATTAAAAAAATGATGTGCACGGATAAATCATGTAAATTAATCATTTATAATAAATACTGCAATATTCCTTAAAAAATTATTTCATGGTGACTTCAAATTCCATAACCAATGGCCTAAATTTTCATTGTCAGATTGATGCATTTTTACACCTCCAATCATTCGATAAAAGTGACTCACCATATTTCTCTATTCTTATATTCATTAGGGTCATCTCATCTTCCAGGGCGAGCCTGTACATGATAAGACTCGTTTGCTACGTTTCTTACATTAGATTATGCAGCAAAAAAACTTATGTCTGATCATATTATCATAACCACCTTTCATTGTCCGAGAGTTGCTCTTTTCTCTGTCTGAACTCTGCCCTCTCCAGGTTGTTTTTACAGTGTAATTTGCGCTCTTCAACGCGGTCAATCTAAAGAGAGAGAGAGAGAGCAAGTTATGAGTATGAGCATCATTTCAATATGAAAACAGACATTTTGATCGGCGCTACTTAGTGCAGAAACATAATTTTAAATAAACTATATCAACCTGGGCATAAATGTAACGTCATCATTCCTATATCTGTAAACTGTTTCATACATACATACAGAATAATTGACCTATATCTATGGTTTCATACACGACACTTCATAAACGTGCATATCTATTAATATGACATTTACCTCGCTTGCCACACTTATTTTCTCTTTCTTCGTCGTCCTTGATTTACTCATTTTGGAGGGTCTGAGGATTTTAGTGAACAGAAATCATGGGAAGAGTATATACTTCCGTACACAAATCTCTCACTCATCACTCTCTTGCTTGTCGCTCTTAGTCTACGTCGAGATTTATACTGCCATCTGCTGTCGGAGCGGTCACATTTCATATTGGACGCAGCAACATCCACACGAACGTCACATGAACAAACAGGAAAACAGGTCTCACCGCACCCGCTTGTGTGAGAAAGTGTTAACAGCAGTATGAACTGACGGCGATAGCTATAGAATTTTAAGGTAACCAGCTAACCTAGCTAGTTATTTTTATTCGATTTTAAAGCTGCAGTCCGCAACTTTTGGCGCTCTAGCTCGTCTTGCGGAAGGACATTGTAGCCGGAGCTACTTTTCTCTGTTTATGTCTATGACGAGTCACGCAGGTACTGTGCTACTCCGCAGCGGTGCCGACCCGAACCAGTCTAAAATAGTCAGAATATAAACACTTATTATAGGTGTACTGTAGTAAATGCAATTTTTGGGTAAGATCCCGCTACTGTCTATTTTTCTAGTAGACTATAATTTTAGACTATAGTTTTGTCTTTGATGGGCATAAAAATCTTTAAAAAGTCAAAGATTGCTTTCAATGTTTAACTTTGTATAACTTCCCTCTGGCACTTCTATTTTATCTATGTCTTGTTTTTTTTTTATTGTTCCTGTTGTTATGTAGCCTACTTATTACATTTACATTTTTTGGCATTAAAAAAAAATACGAAATTGTAAAAAAACAAAAAACAAAAAGGTGTACGTAGTGATTCAGGATAAGACAAAAACACGGTTTGGCAATGGGATTCATGATGTACTCGCTCATTATATCAATTTTGTACTTTTTGAACACACACACAAAAAAAAAAAAAATTATGAACTGCAGCTTTAATATCCGAATGTTAGTGAGAAGAATAAAAATAACTAACGTTTAGATATCAATCTGCATATGCAATGGACATTGGTATTTAGAAAACATATTTTACCCCAAATCTAAATAAATAAATACTGTTATTAAAATCAGCATACATTTAAAGGTATTGCCTATTCTCCAAGTCTTTTTGGTCAGAAGTTACCTTATTAGTATTCTCATGCTGTAACAAATTGACAGAATCTATTATTATTATATCTTTAAGAAAATGTTAAAACCTTTGAACTCAAAGGCTTTAAAAACTTATAACATCCTTGAGTCTGTTGTAAGGAACCTTTAAATTTTCATGCTGATTTATGTAATTCTTATAACCTCTTGTGGTTACCCCCCCCCCCCCCCCTTCTTATTGTCACTTTATATAACTTTTGTTTTGAAATGAAAAAAATAAATAAATAAATACATTTAAAGGTGCACTGTGTAAATTTTAGCGGCATCTAGTGGTGAGGTTGCGAATTGCAGCCGCCCACCGCCCACCGCTCACCCCTCCCTTTCAAGGCACATAGAGAAGCTACGGTGGCCGACACAGGACAAAGATGTCGTCGTCTGAGACAGCAGAGAGTAGCTATAGCGCTCTGTAGAGCAGTTTGTCCTTTTAGGGCTACTGTAGAAACATGACGGCGCAAAATGGCGATTTCACTGTAAGGGGACCCGCGGTGTATGTAGATAGAAATGGCTCATTCTAAGGTAATAAAAACATAACAGTTCATTATGTAAGGTCTTTATACACCACTGAAAACATAGTTATGTATATTATATTGCATTTCTGTCAATAGATCCTCCTAAATACTACACACTGCACCTTTAAACTGATGATAGGCTACTGAATATATAATAATCCTGATAATCCTAATAATACAGGGTAATTTTCTGTAATACTGTCCGGACAATCAAAATCAGCATACATTTTTGTCTTTAAATTAAAAAATTAAAGAGAGTGCAGCAAACACTATAATGTATTTTTCTTTTGATATTCAGGATGATGTTCCAGATGTGTGACAGGACAGGGTTGTGTGTATTTGTATGTGTCTGTAAATAAACAAAATAAGACAAACCATAATATTTAATAACATTGAATTTTTATATCACGTAATCAATAATACAATTTGTTGAATTGTTGCACAATGTTGAAGCTATTAAAGAGATATACACTCACCTAAAGGATTATTAGGAACACCTGTTCAATTTCTCATTAATGCAATTATCTAATCAACCAATCACATGGCAGTTGCTTCAATGCATTTAGGGGTGTGGTCCTGGTCAAGACAATCTCCTGAACTCCAAACTGAATGTCAGAATGGGAAAGAAAGGTGATTTAAGCAATTCTGAGCGTGGCATGGTTGTTGGTGCCAGACGGGCCGGTCTGAGTATTTCACAATCTGCTCAGTTACTGGGATTTTCACGCACAACCATTTCTAGAGTTTACAAAGAATGGTGTGAAAAGGGAAAAACATCCAGTATGCAGCAGTCCTGTGGGCGAAAATGCCTTGTTGATGCTAGAGGTCAGAGGAGAATGGGCCGACTGATTCAAACTGATAGAAGAGCAACTTTGACTGAAATAACCACTCGTTACAACCGAGGTATGCAGCAAAGCATTTGTGAAGCCACAACACGCACAACCTTGAGGCGGATGGGCTACAACAGCAGAAGACCCCACCGGGTACCACTCATCTCCACTACAAATAGGAAAAAGAGGCTACAATTTGCACGAGCTCACCAAAATTGGACAGTTGAAGACTGGAAAAATGTTGCCTGGTCTGATGAGTCTCGATTTCTGTTGAGACATTCAGATGGTAGAGTCAGAATTTGGCGTAAACAGAATGAGAACATGGATCCATCATGCCTTGTTACCACTGTGCAGGCTGGTGGTGGTGGTGTAATGGTGTGGGGGATGTTTTCTTGGCACACTTTAGGCCCCTTAATGCCAATTGGGCATCGTTTAAATGCCACGGCCTACCTGAGCATTGTTTCTGACCATGTCCATCCCTTTATGACCACCATGTACCCATCCTCTGATGGCTACTTCCAGCAGGATAATGCACCATGTCACAAAGCTCGAATCATTTCAAATTGGTTTCTTGAACATGACAATGAGTTCACTGCACTAAAATGGCCCCCACAGTCACCAGATCTCAACCCAATAGAGCATCTTTGGGATGTGGTGGAACGGGAGCTTCGTGCCCTGGATGTGCATCCCACAAATCTCCATCAACTGCAAGATGCTATCCTATCAATATGGGCCAACATTTCTAAAGAATGCTTTCAGCACCTTGTTGAATCAATGCCATGTAGAATTAAGGCAGTTCTGAAGGCGAAAGGGGGTCAAACACAGTATTAGTATGGTGTTCCTAATAATCCTTTAGGTGAGTGTACAGTCCTGCTACTTTCTACTCAAGGCATATGTAAGTACTCCCACTATCGCCACCAGGGCGGCGCCACCAACTAGCAGCACCGGGAGTTCAAAGGGCGAGGTGGAAAGCTGGTCTGCCTTTGAAACAACCTCTTGTTCAAGCAGATCAGTCGATTCAGAAGTATGAGATTCCTCTGACTGTGTGACTGCAGAGGGTAGGAGATGATCTAAAACCTGTGAGTTGATTTCAGGTATGGGAACAGAAGCCAGCATGAAATCTAACGGCTCGGACAGAAGAGGGGTGTGAGCGAAAACGAGCTCAGAATCCACCTCTGTCTCAATTTCCTCCACAACTGGCTCCTCCACACACATCAGAAGTTCCACCGCCTGTGGAGGCGTGAGATCTGATTCTGCAGCAGATGTGACATGCACTCCAATCTCCACCAGCTCCCTTTCGCTGCCTATCATGCTCAGCACGCTGCTCTGAAGGTCCTCTTCATCATCTGACTCCACCCTCTCGTGGAGCTCCGCCTCTAAGTGGATGATGTCAGAAGTGGAGGAGTGGTTCTCACTGTGGTCCTCTTGAACTAGAACCATCTCACTGGTTTCTAGACTTCCAAGCTCTGCCTCCATGTCGCTAACAGACGCCCAGGACTCAGCCAGACCAGCGGTCTGCCAGCAGCCCGAACCACTGCTCTCCTCCAGGCTTGAGGTTAGTTCCTGGGGAGGAGAAGATGAGGATGACAGGATGGAAGATCTTTTTCTCCCCTCTGAAAATCTGACTAATGTTCACAGGTCCTGTCTTCAGTGAGTCCTAAAGATGAGAGACAGGATGAAGTCATGTATGTTAATAAATAGTTGTAAGAAAGAGACCACACCAAATTGAACAAAATATGATATTCAGTGAGCAAATAGATAAATGTGGGTCAGGAGTATTTACTAAATCTACTTTCATAAGTGTGTCCATGATAGATTACAAAGAATTACAAGCATCCTTATCTGTTGTCATGTTCTGATCTATGTATAGGCCAGTAAGCACATATCTGACTGGCTATGCAGCCTATATATATCTCCATCTGTTCACATGAACAGAGAATGTCAGATATTTCAGATGGCATGAGGGAATCATGGTTCAGTTCACATAGGACATGCACTATATTGTCAAAAGTTTTGGGACGCCTGCCTTTACATGCACATGAACTTTAATGACATCCCATTCTTAATCCGTAGGGATTAATATGGAGTTGGCCAACCCTTTGCAGCTATAACAGCTTCAACTCTTCTAGGAAGGCTTTCCACAAGGTTTAGGAGTGTGTTTATGGGAATTTTTGACCATTCTTTTAGAAGTGCATTTGTGAGGTCAGGCACTGATGTTGGACGAGAAGGTCTGGCTCGATCTAATTCATCCCAAAGGTGTTCTATCGGGTTGAGGTCAGGACTCTGCAGGCCAGTCAAATTCCTCCACACCAAACTCGCTCATCCATGTCTTTAAGGACCTTGCTTTGTGCACTGGTGCACAGTCATGTTGGAACAGGAAGGGGACATCCCCAAACTGTTCCCACAAAGTTAGGAGCATGAAATTGTCCAAAATGTCTTGGTATGCTGAAGCATTAAGAGTTCCTTTCACTGGAACTAAGGGGCCAAGCCCAACCCCTGAAAAACAACCCCACATCATAATCCCCCCTCCACCAAACTTTACACTTGGCACAATGCAGTCAGGCAAGTACCGTTCTCCTGGCAACCGCCAAACCCAGACTCGTCCATCGGATTGCCAGACAGAGAAGCGTGATTCGTCACTCCAGAGAACACGTCTCCACTGCTCTAGAGTCCAGTGGCGGCGTGCTTTACACCACTGCATCCCACGCTTTGCATTGCACTTGGTGATGTAAGGCTTAGATGCAGCTGCTCGGCCATGGAAACCCATTCCATGAAGCTCTCTACACACTGTTCTTGAGCTAATCTGAAGGCCACACGAAGTTTGAAGGTCTGTAGCTATTGACTCTGCAGAAAGTTGGCGACTTCTGTGCACTGTGCACCTCCGCATGCGCTGACCCCGCGCTGTGATTTTACGTGGCCTAACACTTCGTGGCTGAGTTGCTGTTGTTCCCAATTGCTTCCACTTTGTTATAATACCACTAACAGTTGACCGTGGAATATTTAGTAGTGAGGAAATTTCACGAATGGACTTACTGCACAGGTGGCAACCTATCACGGTACCACGCTTTTATTCACTGAGCTCCTGAGAGCGACCCATTCTTTCACAAATGTGTGTAGAAGCGTCTGCATGCCTAGGTGCTTGATTTTATACATCTATGGCCATGGAAGTGATTGGAACACCTGAATTCAGTGATTTAGAGGGGTGTCCCAATACTTTTGGCAATATAGTGTATCTTACTCTTTTATTACCAAATTTTATTTAATTTGTCAGATTAATCAATGCCTGAACTCATAAATCGCCTGCTGGCATGCTGAAGACGCACTACTGCCATTCATTTATTTTAGTGTCCAATCCCATTAATGAAGTGCATAACATAAGCGGTTGGAGTTTGCACCAGCACCACTTCAGTCACGTTACAGTGAAACCATCTGCAGCGTCAACAGTCAGATTGTCAAGAGATAGTAAACTAAAGCCCATTGGCAAGATCAAAGGTCAGCGTGCTTACAGGGATCAGATGTGCAAGATGTGTAGCATTTTAACTTTGAACTCTGACAGAGGCAGCAGAGATGGAGGAATGTGACCCAGTGGACACAGGTCAATTATTTCTGTATGAACCTCTTCTAACCAGGGGATAGTTCACCTAAAAAATGAAAATGTTGTCATTACTTACTCACCCTCATGTTGTTCCAAGCCTGTATGAGTTTCTTTCTTCTGTTGAACACAAAAGAAGATATTCTAAAGAATGTTGGTAACCAGCACCCATTGACTTCCATAGTAGGAAAAAAAATTCTATGGAAGTGAATGGCTACTGTCAACTGTCTGGTTACCAACATTCTTTAAAATATCTTCTTTTGTGTTCAACAGAAGAAAGAAACAACATGAGGGTGAGTAAACAATGACAGAAAATTAATTTTTGGGTGAACTATCCCTTTAAGTATGGCTGAATAGGTCATTCTACTTCCACTGTAACAAGACAGTTAATATATGATACTATCCATAAAACATGGATAGTGATACTATAGCATCTTATGGCACTGCAGATGTTATGATGTTACATTCTCATACTACCATACAGGAATTTAATATAATTGATATGAAGCAACCAATAAAATGCACAAGGGCTATTTTTTAACATCAGAAGTCAGTGAATTCTTTGTCATCCACTCTTCTGTTAGAGTCAAAAGAGAGAATACACCCAGTCATAAACTCCATATGCCATTTGATATTCTGTAAGAGCAGCGATTGAAAACAGATCTTACCTTGTCTGAGCACAGGGTTTAGTCAGCAAATGAATGCAGACTGAGGCTTGAGTAAATACAGAGGAGGGGTCGCTGGAGCTTATGGGCATTACTGCAAAAGAATGCAATTCAGCGCCTCCCTTTGCCTGTCCCCTAGACCCCACCCCCTTGCCCCATTACATCTGTGCGACTCATGGGGCATGTCAAAGCAGTAAAAACTCCCATAGGTCCACTTACCTTTATTCTGGACCATGACACATTGATCTGTCCTACTTTCTAGGACATAGTCCTGTTTGCTTGACATGTGTTTGTTTAACTTAACTGTCACCGTCCCACCGGTGGGACGTTTACCACTATTTATTGAAAACAATAATATCTTAGTAAAAACTATATATCATTTAAAAGCTTACAATCTCTATCATATTTGGTGACTGATCAGCAATTTATCAATTTGCAACAAGAATATTTTCATACTCATAAGGTGTGTTCAGACCTTTATTTTGAAAAATCATGAAAGATTGGTAGAAACCTAGGTTTGTTTTCATGCCAAGACTTCAAAAGATAACATCCATTCAATTGTTTTTAGAAAAAAAGGTCTGAAAATGTTTTAAAAATAAAGAAAAAAATGATAGATTAACCATTTGTGATGCGGCGGCGAGCTATAACGCACATGCATGTTCTTTTTATGTGTTTATTAGAGGTTGAATTCAAATATAAACCTGCCAATCTGCCCGTACTACTACTAAATAGGATATCTACTTAATAAATTGTATGGAAATTATAGAAATATTTGGTTCAGATCACTCAAACCATATATGGAAACCTAAAATTTGGCTTTGATTTTCTTGCATGTTTTGTAAAATATATATTTTATATAAAATATAATATTTTTACATTTTCATAAACTTAAACTTCTATAACTTTTTTCTGTTTCACTTTCATAATGTATTAATATTATATATATTAATTTTATATATTATATAATTTATTACATCTACAACAATCTTCCAAATGTCTTCTTTAAAACAAGACCAACCTTAGGTCAATATTCCAAAGCATTCTTGAATTACAGCCATTTAAGTTTGGATAGTGCATTTTCATGTGTAAACGGAAAAAAAAGGGGGGTGACAGTTAAGTTAGTGTCTACCTTGTGATAAAGGTCTTTTTTTCTGTTTTTTTTCCCTTAATTGAACCTTTCACACTGACCTTAAGCAGAATTGTATCACTTTTAAATGATTTATGAAATCAATTTCCCTCAAGTCCTATCAGTCAACCATAATGTGCCCTAATGTTTCATTTTTCAATTTTCCATTTTTCATTTCATCTTATGTCTGCTATTTTATAATTTAAGACAAACGTTTTGGTGGAATGGTTTGAATGTATTATTATTATTATTATTATTATTATTATTATTATTATTATTATTATTATTATTATTATAAAGGTTCAAAATAAGCGCAACTCACTACACGCGCACTGAGATCTGATTGGTTTCCGGAGAGGAAACACGCGTCACGTGTCGTATGTGTCATCATTGACTGAGAATCAGCTGATCCGTCCAGTCTATTTTCACGACTCTGACACCGTCACGATCGACCACTTCCATGTCATTTTGTGCGTTTTTAAATCTTTAGGCTTTTCCAAAAATACTTAAACGTCTTCATAAATATAAGACGCCTTTCCGTTGCCGCGACGCGAGCTTTTTCTGTCGGTGAAGTTTAAAATCCTCTTCCAGCAGCAGCAGCAGTCATGGCGCTCAGCGATGCCGACGTCCAGAAGCAGGTGAAAACGCGTTCAAACGCATCATTTACTCTTCATTACAGCATAACACTATAGCGAGATTAACCAGTCACTGCTTTGCTAAATGCATTGTTTTAGACGAGCCTGACACGAGCATCGTGATGTAAGATGATGTGGCCTTCAAGGTTGTTCGTCATTTATTCATTAAACGCGCTTGCATCACGAGACCCGTTTATATGATAACAGTGAATTTATAGAATGCATTTAAACGGGTGAATTATAGTATATATGGGATCACGCACATGTGCATAAAGGATCAATAAGAAAATTAAATCAGTCAGCTCATCCCAAAGGCAAATGCATCAAAGTAGTGTGATGAATAATATCAAATATGTATCACAAGATACAGAATGCAGATGATGCAAAATATTAAGGTTATGCAGATGATGCAAAATATTTATTTCAGGTTACATTAAAGCCTTTTCCCCATTGATATGAAATTATTCTCTTATTGTTTCCCATATCTTTCTAGATCAAGCACATGATGGCTTTCATTGAGCAGGAGGCCAATGAAAAAGCAGAGGAGATTGATGCAAAGGTCATTTTTCTTTCACAACGTTTAGCTTTAAATTATTTAATTAAAACAATGCAATGTTATGTGGTGTAAATATAGTGATATGATGATAAGTGACTCCCCCTGCAGGCAGAGGAGGAGTTCAACATTGAGAAAGGTCGGCTGGTTCAGACCCAGCGTCTGAAGATTATGGAGTATTATGAGAAGAAGGAGAAGCAGATCGAACAGCAGAAGAAAATGTGAGTGTGACTTCCTCTGACCTACTAGACGGCCAAATCATTACTGTGGAAATTCCCAGTTTCCTCAAAATCTGTTACTCAAACAAGCTTTTCATGCTGTAAAACGGTTTCAAATCATTTATGAAATGTTCTGATTGTTGATTCTTTGTCCCTAATAGCATTTAAATTGTTTGCTTCCTGTCCTCAGTCAAATGTCCAACCTTATGAACCAGGCCAGACTGAAGGTCCTGAAGGCCCGTGATGACATGATTTCGGTTAGTTCCTGTTCTCTTTTGTGGCACATCAAACCTTCAACAAAATATTGGGTAGGAGTTTCTGTTGTCTGTTTTAATTGTGCGCTCTTTTAGGATTTGCTAAACGATGCTCGTCAGCGACTAGCGAATGTAGCCAGAGATCCATCCAGATACACCTCTCTGATGGACGGACTTATCCTACAGGTGAGCGATATATATAAGCACACACAGTGTAGCAAATCAGGTCTGGCAAAGACTTTCTGTGAGTCTTACGCTCTAATATTCTCATGTTTCAGGGTTTTTACCAGCTCCTGGAACCCAAAGTGACCATCCGTTGCCGCAAACAGGACACAGGGATAGTGCAGGTCTGTTTAACAACAACTGAAACCATTTAAAAACGACTTTATTTGAAATGAAAAAAACTTTAACTGAAATAAAATATTTAAAAAAAAAAAAATCAAACTTATTCTAACTAGTTGCCAAGACAACATATCTCATTTTCATTTAGTTTAACTTGATGTAATAAATAATTAAAATAGATATAAACATTATTAATTAACTAAACTATATAGACACATTAAAAAAGAAAAACTACTAATAATTACAAAAAGACAAGAAAATGACTAAAACTTTAAAATTGAAATTCAAAATATTATTAAAAATGATAATAGTATCTCACTAGTTATGTTTCCATCCTCCTATTTTTATGCACATTTTGGGATATCGCATAAAAAACACTATGTCAAGATGCGAATAAATTCTAAAATGCGCTCAATCAAGGCTGATACATTTTTTTTTTATCTGATAAGAAGACATGCGCATAAACTACGATGGAAACACATTAACCGAATAAATTCCTCGATCTGCAACAAAAAAACTCATGTGACTTTGCCTCATCAGTGGATGTGATTGGATAACTGGACCAACTAGTGGACCAATCGCAATGCACAGCCCCTCAAAAGTTGGTTTGGTCATGTCATTCTGAAATGCCGAAGTCAAAGTCTGTCATCAAAATGATTTGGTTTAATTCCCTCCCTTAAGCGTTTTACATGATTGCGTTCATAAACCTGCATCCAAACACAAGATAACACGACAGCGTTTATTGCGTTTCATCCGCACGCTCTCAGGCTTAAGTCATTTATAATGTAGGAAAAAAGAGTCACAGTGGCTTCGCCGATTGCAGAAACTTCCATTTTTTTTATTACAGATATTTTGCGCCAATTTCACAGGAAATGACGATTTTGTTCTCTTGAACAAATTGGATGGAAACGCTGCTTTATTCACACATGCTTTATGCAATATTCCAATTTTGCGCACAAGTTAAATTCGTAACTTTGGATGGAAACATATCTACTGATACTAAAATATATCTTATATATATATATATATATATATATATATATATATATATATATATAATACACTCACCTAAAGGATTATTAGGAACACCATACTAATACTGTGTTTGACCCCCTTTCGCCTTCAGAACTGCCTTAATTCTACGTGGCATTGATTCAACAAGGTGCTGAAAGCATTCTTTAGAAATGTTGGCCCATATTGATAGGATAGCATCTTGCAGTTGATGGAGATTTGTGGGATGCACATCCAGGGCACGAAGCTCCCGTTCCACCACATCCCAAAGATGCTCTATTGGGTTGAGATCTGGTGACTGTGGGGGCCATTTTAGTACAGTGAACTCATTGTCATGTTCAAGAAACCAATTTGAAATGATTCGAGCTTTGTGACATGGTGCATTATCCTGCTGGAAGTAGCCATCAGAGGATGGGTACATGGTGGTCATAAAGGGATGGACATGGTCAGAAACAATGCTCAGGTAGGCCGTGGCATTTAAACGATGCCCAATTGGCACTAAGGGGCCTAAAGTGTGCCAAGAAAACATCCCCCACACCATTACACCACCACCACCAGCCTGCACAGTGGTAACAAGGCATGATGGATCCATGTTCTCATTCTGTTTACGCCAAATTCTGACTCTACCATCTGAATGTCTCAACAGAAATCGAGACTCATCAGACCAGGCAACATTTTTCCAGTCTTCAACTGTTCAATTTTGGTGAGCTCGCGCAAATTGTAGCCTCTTTTTCCTATTTGTAGTGGAGATGAGTGGTACCCGGTGGGGTCTTCTGCTGTTGTAGCCCATCCGCCTCAAGGTTGTGCGTGTTGTGGCTTCACAAATGCTTTGCTGCATACCTCGGTTGTAACGAGTGGTTATTTCAGTCAAAGTTGCTCTTCTATCAGCTTGAATCAGTCGGCCCATTCTCCTCTGACCTCTAGCATCAACAAGGCATTTTCGCCCACAGGACTGCCGCATACTGGATGTTTTTCCCTTTTCACACCATTCTTTGTAAACTCTAGAAATGGTTGTGCGTGAAAATCCCAGTAACTGAGCAGATTGTGAAATACTCAGACCGGCCCGTCTGGCACCAACAACCATGCCACGCTCAAAATTGCTTAAATCACCTTTCTTTCCCATTCTGACATTCAGTTTGGAGTTCAGGAGATTGTCTTGACCAGGACCACACCCCTAAATGCATTGAAGCAACTGCCATGTGATTGGTTGATTAGATAATTGCATTAATGAGAAATTGAACAGGTGTTCCTAATAATCCTTTAGGTGAGTGTGTGTGTATATATATATATATATATATATGTGTATATATGTGTGTATCTCTATAGCAAAATATGTCTTTTATCAGGCTGCTGTGCAGAAAAACATCCCCATCTACAAGGCAGCTGTGAAGGACAAACTTGAAGTGCGCATTGACCAGGACCACTTCCTCTCTCCGGAAATGTGAGCATCTGTGCTACCTAAGCAGTTCCTTATTTATAAAATGAGCCTGAACAATGTTAGCTCTCTTTTTTTTTTTTATCTTTGAAATGAAAGTTTATGTGTTTTTCTGTATAGCTCTGGTGGTATTGAGATGTATAATGCTGATGGGAGGATCAAAGTGTCCAACACTCTGGAGAGCCGGCTGGACCTCATGGCACAACAGGTATATGAGAGGCTTATGAACAGTGTTGGGAAAAGTTACTTTTAAAAGTAATGCGTTACAATATTGCATTACTCTCTAAAAAGTACCGTATTGTTCAGAATATAAGACAACCCTGATTATTAAACGAACCCCCTTTTTCAAGCCGTACCTTTTGGAAAATGACTTTTTGAAGACCAAATCTTGTATTTTATAAAAAACATTTTTATAAAGAAAATGCTTTTATTTGAAAATAATTTTCATATTGCACATTTTTTCATATTTAAATTTTTTTTTATTGAAAGTATAGTAAATACTGGTAAAATGTACAAACGATCACATTTAGACACTTTTTGGCATACAATAAAAATAACCTGTAGCCCATCTGAATTATATAATTATCCATCTCATAGTGAAAACCATGTAGCCTACCAAAATTTCATTAACAGTAGAAGTGAAATCTTGTAGTTTTGAAATCTGGGTACCGGCTTATGTTTTAAAATCACATATGTTGAAAGTTTGGTCCCGTCAGCAAGACACGCAAACATGACGGTCACGCGGCTCTTAGACGGTAAGCTTTTCTTTGACTGTTAGTGGTTTTAAGACTCTTTTTGCGCTTGCGATCTTCTAACGTTACACTTTGACACATCATATTTTTTGGCACACTCGTTTTATGCGTATTTGGCGCCACCTATTGTTGTGGGTGTATTATTGACATGTAAAAGTCTAGACCCTGATGAAGATGAATCCTGTTTTTTTCAGATGTATTTCTAAGAAAAAAAATATTGTCTTCTATTCGGAACAATACGGTAACTAATTACGTTACTTAGTTACTTTTTATGGAAAGTAATGTTGCGTTACTTTTTTTCATCTGGGCTGGGCTTGGTTGTTTGGTTTTTAATAACAAAAAAACCCTCAAAGGTTCTATTTTTGGCAAACGTCAAGGCCCTTTCACACCAAAAGTGAAATGATGCAGGAGAAGAAATTTCAACACTCTTACTTCAGCAATAAAAACAAAAAAATTAAACACAAATGTGATGTTTAACTAAAGTCATAATTGCTTATTAGTATGGTTGAATTGGATCGTCGAAGGTCACCAACAAAGACATTGGTTAATAAAGTGGGATTAAATACATGAATTATGTATTATTTAACATTTTAATTATTGCAGGTTTGCTTTATAGTTTGCATTTTACCGTTTTTATTCATTTTGAGGAATACTGAATCTGTTTTTGTGCACGTGAATGCATGTTCACATTAGTCTAGAACTACAATAACCATCATGTTTACACACAACGCCTGTGCACTTACTCACGATTTCTCTCAACATGGGGACAGGAGAGGTGTCAGACAATACATGTGAAAACAAAGTAACTTGAGTTACTTATTTGAAAAAGTAACGTATGCATTACTTTACTGGTTATTTGAAAAATGTAATCTGATTACATAACTCGCATTACTTCTAATGCACCAACACTGATTATGAGAAGCAGTGTTAAATAAATACTAGAATTTTGATTTGTTTTTGATTTCTTTACAGATGATGCCTGAAATCCGAGTTGTCCTGTTTGGTGTGAACCAGAACCGCAAGTTCATGGACTGATTCTCATTCACAGAGGGAACCTTTTAGAACCACGGCAGAACGCCATTGTTTGATGTTGTATTTTTATTTTCATTCTGATGTTAAAGACTCCATTCCTGTGTCTGTCTGTCTGTATTTAAGAAAATATCATGTGAATGTGTGTGTTCTGTGTGTGGTGATTCATTATTGCTGTAAAAAAAAAATGTTTTGATTGGCTGCTGGAACTCCGGTCCTGAACATCTCATGTGTTTGATTCTGAATGCAGCTGGAATATAACATGTTTATGTTTACAGAAGCGTAAAAACTTAAAACTAGAAATTCCATAAAATTCCAAAGCTCTTATTAGTTTGCGAACTGACCGAGATAACCATTTAGATGACAGCTACATCTTGAACATCCCACAAAATGCTGACACAGACTTGACTATTACGATGTGTTCAGTTGAGTTTTTATTTGCTGTCCTTTACTGTGGTGCAGAGCATGACTTGTAAATTAGAACCAAACGTCTGTTAACACTGCAAAGATTATATTGATGTGAAAATGACTAATGAAAAACAATACAGAGCAGATCTTCTCCCATTGTGTTCTTACTGAGTCTACTGTGGATGATTGTGATAAACGGCTAAATGGCAGTCATTTGGGGAATGTCATAATGAGAAGGGATTACTGAAGGCTCTTATTCTATGAGTCATTTGAGATTTCACAGTATGTCACATGCTCTATTGTCATCACATTGGCCATTCTCATGTGCTGTCCTGCAGAATGAGGAACTTGACATGCAGAAACAAGGCAGCTGAAGTAGATGCTCTCTGAATGTAAGACGAATAGCAGGGAACAAAAAGGGAGTTATGAGTAAAATAAACATGAAGGTAAGGTCACGTTTAGCATGCCGATGGAGTTTATGATTTTTAATCAATAGTAATATTTTAAGGTTTTCTGTTTTCTTACTGCTGATGTTTTCTATATTAGATTAACATTAAAATAATATTAACCATACTAAGGAAATAGTGATATCTAACATAAGCTGTTGAATATAATAATAATAATGTAGGTTACAATTTGATCATGTAGTAATAATACTTATTTAAAAAAAATTATGTTCAAAGGTTTTGAACGTTGAAAATGAAGTTGACATTTGATTATTATCCTGACCTTTAACAAGTGATAGATCTGATTAAGACATTAAACTAGGACAAAAGTAAATTCTTGCATCCAAACCATTGCTGTAAATAAGAAAACAACTTGATTTAGATGTTTAGTAAGACACTTAAACCTCCAGATTGTCAGATTAGTCAGCGTTTAATTTTGTATTAAAACAATCATATCCAATGCAAACTGAAATGTAGTTTAGGTGCAAATTGCACTGTGCAAAAGAATGAATGTGGAACCATCAGACACATTTAATAAAGACAAATCACTTTTTTTTTAAACTAACAAGCATGGGGATGTCACTCTCTCATTGTCTCAGGATCTCTGTACGAGCACGAGGTGTCTCTTCTGGCATATCTTCAGCAGGGCAGCTCTGATCATGCTGATGTTCCTGTGTATCAGAGAGTGTAATCCAATGCCAGACCCCCATCAGAGGGATCTGATGCTGAAGCAGGAGCTCTCCCAGCAAGTAGGGGGCAGAGTGGAGCTCACTCCGGCTGAACTGCAGCTGGATTCACTCCTACACCAGCTGAAGCTGAAGGAAATGGTTAATTCACCTTTCCCACCTGCCAATCACTTCTTCAAAGTGCGGCACCTTGTGCAAAAAAGCCCTGTCTTCAAACTGCTGCAGAAAATGCCAAAGGGTAAAAAACTGTTATATGTTTGGGACGTGTGATTCCATTTCAGCGCAAATTCCATCCGAGGCAATTTCATTGGTTACCTATTATGGGGACCTATTATGACCTTTTACAAAGTCAGGATTTTGTTTTTGGGGTCTACTAGAACAGGTTTTCATGCTTGAATCTTCAAAAAAAAAAAAAAAACATTCCTTTTCACATATTTGACATTGTCGCAGCACCTCTCATCCCAGTCTGTCAGAAACACTCTTGGTGTGTTCCAATTTGCGTACTTGTGCACTATTCTATGTCGTTTTGTAGTATAAATAGTGCAAGTAGTGTGTTCACATTGAACATTCTAAATAGAAAATGTATGTACACTTTAAATACCCGGGTGATGCACTTAATTAACCGACAAAAGGAAGTGTGGAATGTTGAACACTTCATGCATTCAACTGTCACAGCTTACATTATATAGCGGAGGGGGAGGGGCATCAGACTTCGATGTTGAATGACAAAATAACCTAATAAAACTCATACACTACACAGTTGAGTACATAGTTCATAGTGTATAGTGCATCATCTGGGATACAACTTCTGCTTAGTTCCTTTCTCGCTGAAGCCCCTCCTCCCGAAAAGCGAAATGTGCTCTAATTGGTCGGATGGAGCAGTGTGTTGTGATTGGTCAAGCGCTTCGAGCGTGTTTGGGAAATGTCACGCCCCTTACCATAACTGCGATTTTCAACACACTACTAACTAACTCAACCAGGCTCCGGCCCTTTTTTGTGTATGTCTTGGACGGGAATTATTTAAATGAGGAATATTGTGACATGTTCGTTCCCGGAAGAAAACTCAAGGATATTCTGATATAGAGAATAACTCCTTTTGAAGTGACTTTGTGCTTTGTAACTCTGCAGAACTTTTTCAAATCTCAAACAGCAACATTACACACTAAAGATAATTACACACTAATCTGATAATTGGACCTCTTTAAGGTTAAGGTGTATAGGGAAGGGTTAGGGGTTAGTATTTGTTGTAACATTGTGTTGGCAATCAGCACTGTGATTGACATGACCAATGAAATCTCTGAAAGTTTTGCGTTGAAATGGTTTGAGAAAAAAAAAAAAAAAAAAAAAATTCACATATTTGGGGCATCTCTGTCCTTCAGATGACAAAATTACTCTGTGCCTTACAGGTGCTGCTCTTCACATCCACAGCTCCGCTATGGTGAGTGTGGAATGGCTGGTGCTGAATGCAACATACAGGCCTCATTGTTACATCTGCTTCACGTGGGATGGGTCACTGCAGTTCCTTTTCTCTACCATTATGCCCTTTCCGCATTTGGGATGCTTTGTCTGGAAACGGCTAGATGTGCTGAGGGCCAGTCTCAGTGATGTCACTGCCTTTGATAACAGGTGATCAAACTTATTTAAACATCAGGCAAAAAATAACCACTGGTACAAACAATGACAGTGGCCATTCAAGGTATGTTATTGCACTGAAAAGCATCATTTGTTTGCAAATGCCACAAATGTATTTTTGAGTATGGCTTTCTGGAAGTTTGACAGATATATATATATATACAATACACCGATCAGGCATAACATTATGACAGGTGAAGTGAATAACACTGATTATCTCTTCATCACAGCACCTAATAGTGGGTGTGATATATTAGGCAGCAAGTTAACATTTTGTCCTCAAAGTTGATGTGTTAGAAGTAGGAAAAATGGGCAAGCGTAAGGATTTGAACGAGTTTGACAAGGGCAAAATTGTGATGGCTAGACGACTGGGTCAGAGCATCTCCAAAACTGCAGCTCTTGTGGGGTGTTCCCGGTCTGCAGTGGTCAGTATCTATCAAAAGTGATCCAAGGAAGGTACAGTGGTGAACCGGCGACAGGGTCAAGGCTCACTAATGCACATGGGGAGCGAAGGCTGGCCCGTGTGGTCTGATCAAACAGACAAGCTACTGTAGCTCAAATTGCTCAAGAAGTTAATGCTGGTTCTGATAGAAAGGTGTCAGAATACACAGTGCATCGCAGTTTGTTGCGTATATGGGGCTGCATAGACGCAGACCAGTCAGGGTGCCCATGCTGACCCCTGTCCACCGCTGAAAGCGCCAACAATGGGCACGTGAGCATCAGAACTGGACCACGGAGCAATGGAAGAAGGTGGCCTGGTCTGATGAATCATGTTTTCTTTTACATCAGGTGGATGGCCGGGTGCGGATCTGCTGCTAACATCTTGGTGCCAGATACCACAGCCCACCTTCAGGGGTCTAGTGGAGTCCATGCCTCGATGGGTCAGGGCTGTTTTGGCAGCAAAAGGGGGACCAACACAATATTAGGACATAATGTTATGCCTGATCGGTGTATATACAGTGGGGAGAACAAGTATTTGATACACTGCCGATTTTGCAGGTTTGCCCACTTACAAAGCATGTAGAAGTCTGTAATTTTTATCATAGGTACTCTTCAACTGTGAGTGACGGAAATTCAGAATTTCCAGCGGTGATTCAGAAAATCACATTGTATGATTTTTAAGTAATTAATTTGCATTTTATTGCATGACATAAGTATTTGATACATCAGAAAAGCAGAACTTAACATTTGGTACAGAAACCTTTGTTTGCAATTACAGAGATCATACGTTTCCTGTAGTTCTTGACCAGGTTTGCACACACTGCAGCAGGGATTTTGGCCCACTCCTCCATACAGACCTTCTCCAGATCCTTCAGGTTTCGGGGCTGTCACTGGGCAATACGGACTTTCAGCTCCCTCCAAAGATTTTCTATTGGGTTCAGGTCTGGAGACTGGCTAGGCCACTCCAGGACCTTGAGATGCTTCTTACGGAGCCACTCCTTAGTTGCCCTGGCTGTGTGTTTCGGGTCGTTGTCATGCTGGAAGACCCAGCCACGACCCATCTTCAATGCTCTTAATGAGGGAAGGAGGTTGTTGGCCAAGATCTCGCGATACATGGCCCCATCCATCCTCCCCTCAATACGGTGCAGTCGTCCTGTCCCCTTTGCAGAAAAGCATCCCCAAAGAATGATGTTTCCACCTCCATGCTTCACGGTTGGGATGGTGTTCTTGGGGTTGTACTCATCCTTCTTCTTCCTCCAAACACGGCGAGTGGAGTTTAGACCAAAAAGCTCTATTTTTGTCTCATCAGACCACATGACCTTCTCCCATTCCTCCTCTGGATCATCCAGATGGTCATTGGCAAACTTCAGACGGGCCTGGACATGCGCTGGCTTGAGCAGGGGGACCTTGCGTGCGCTGCAGGATTTTAATCCATGACGGCGTAGTGTGTTACTAATGGTTTTCTTTGAGACTGTGGTCTTCAGGTCATTGACCAGGTCCTGCCGTGTAGTTCTGGGCTGATCGCTCACCTTCCTCATGATCATTGATGCCCCACGAGGTGAGATCTTGCATGGTGCCCCAGACCGAGGGAGATTGACCGTCATCTTGAACTTCTTCCATTTTCTAATAATTGCGCCAACAGTTGTTGCCTTCTCACCAAGCTGCTTGCCTATTGTCCTGTAGCCCATCCCAGCCTTGTGCAGATCTACAATTTTATCCCTGATGTCCGTACACAGCTCTCTGGTCTTGGCCATTGTGGAGAGGTTGGAGTCTTTTTGACTGAGTGTGTGGACAGGTGTCTTTTATACAGGTAACGAGTTCAAACAGGTGCAGTTAATACAGGTAATGAGTGGAGAACAGGAGGGCTTCTTAAAGAAAAACTAACAGGTCTGTGAGAGCCGGAATTCTTACTGGTTGTTAAGTGATCAAATACTTATGCCATGCAATAAAATGCAAATTAATTATTTAAAAATCATTTTCTGTGTGAAATGTGATTTTCTGGATTTTTGTTTTAGATTCCGTCTCTCACAGTTGAAGAGTACCTATGATAAAAATTACAGACCTCTACATGCTTTGTAAGTAGGAAAACCTGCAAAATCGGCAGTGTATCAAATACTTGTTCTCCCCACTGTGTATACCAAGTTCTGTCATGAAACTCTAGATGGTGCAGGCTGATGGGTTCTTAACGTAACTGCTGATATTTACATTGTTAACTACATGGCACAAGCTGATTGGTTCATGTCACATCTGCAGCGAATGAACTTGCTGCTCAACATTTAAGTAGCTGGTTAGCATTCACTATAGTAGTTTGCAGCACGCTTTTAGAGTTCCTTTGAAACCCACCACCTTCCCCAGCTCCACTTGCCTAGATCGGCTACGGGTAATTTTATATATGCTATTTGTGCTGAAGCAGTATGTTTTATATGCTCACATCAGTATTAATCTACAACAACAGCAATAATCATCAGCAGATGTGTGTGTGTCCAAATATATTCATATTTAATTATAAACCGTTCCAAAACCAACAAACTGAAAATAGACTAATTACATGAATTCAATTTCTCAGTTTAATGCGGAATCTTACACTCTTCACGGAAGACCCGGAGACGTCTTATCCAACACAAGATGCAGCATGGGACAGGTTTGAGAAGATTTTTAAGGCTCTATCTGGGTTGATAAACTATGCACCTGTTTTTAAGGACTACATTTACGAGGCTCTGACGGAGCTTTACAAAGACAACATCATGTACATGGAGCTGAGGGTCGGACTGTCCAAGGTTTGCAACTATTACACCACATTACTATATTTAAGTTTATACAGTATGTGCTCTTGGATGAAAAACAGATAGCATGTTTTACCTTAAAGTGCCTCTATTGTGCTATTTTAAAGGTTCCTAATTTTGTTTTCACAATATACACTGCAGCATCACCTCGGCTCAATAATGGAGTGACGCTGCGTCTGAATATGCTTTCATATACAATATATGAAAAACAGTGTATATGTCCAAATTCATAGTATTCATAGAACAGTAGGCGAAAAGTACCCGGATGACCTACTACTTCCGACAAGATTCAGAAGTGTGCCTTCGCTGGACACTTTACTATCCCATGAGGCCACAGGAGAGGATTTGTGAATTGAAGTGAAGCGACACAACTGACGTAGGTCACATGACAATAACAACATGGTGGATGTAGTACGTCCGAATTTTATTCATACTATATAGAACATACTTTTTTGACAAAGTTTTAAACCAAATGTAGTACCTACTATACAGTATGCAATTTAGGACACAAGGTTCCGAGAGCCTGCTCTGCTCTGATTGGTCAGATGGCCCAGTCTGTTGTGATTGGTCTACTCCGCTCTGATTGGTCAGACGGCCCAGTCTGTTGTGATTGGTCTACTCCGCTCTGATTGGTCAGACAGCCCAGTTTGTTATGATTGGTCTACTCTTCTCTGATTGGTCAGACAGCCCAGTCTGTTGTGATTGGTCTACTCTTCTCTGATTGGTCAGACAGCCCAGTCTGTTGTGATTGGTCTACTGCTTATAGTGTGTGTCGGAAACAAAACGGCCATTATTATATCTGAATTTCAGCTCCTCAGTATTTAATACACAGTGATACAAACAGTGCGAGTCCTCATCCTTTGGAAGTGCATGCAAAGATCTCGACATGTTGACAACACGAACCAAACACTTCCAGGCCTCAGCCACAACTACAGTGTTTGAGGGTCAAAGTAGACGTTATTCGCGGCAACCAATGAAAACCATAGGTGGGCATTATGCAAATTTGTTACAAACCTACATAGGTTTGTGAAAAAAGTAAGACTGGAATTACTGACGACTCGTTTCAGGCAGTTCAGAATCAATTCTTTCTTTTGGGAAAAAATAACTTTGATCTTTGAAACTTTGCAGACCTTTTACATTCACAAAAAACAGCCATATTACACACTACATGAAGGTAATATCCGAAAAAGCACAATAGGGGCACTTTAAAAATGTAAAATCCCAAATTTAAACAAATTCAAATTCATGAACAATCCATGTCTAGGTCCAAATCCTTTAACTTTTTATGTGAAAACCATGTTTATTTTATATTGTCCTGAAAACTAACTATATTGTAAAATGATATTTTGTTTAGGCATATGAACTGGATGGCACTACTCATGACAGAGCGTGGTCTCTGGAGGTCTACAGAAACATCACTGAGCAGTTCAGAGCAAATCATCCAGACTTTATAGGAACTCGTATAATATTAACTGTCCACAGGTAAAACTACATCACATCTGATGCTCTGCTTTTACAACCATTAAAGAATTACAGCCTTTTCTTGTAAAGAGTGTACCGTTTTTGTTCATTTAATTCAGTCACTTTAATGGTTACCGTTTCTAAAAACAAAGAAAGAAATAATTGGTTCAATTATGATTAGAATAACAGGGGTGAAATTTCTGATTATGGATGAGTTTATGGATAATAATTCTTCCTTAAAACATCAACTTGAGGTTACAATAGCAAAGACATATGCCATAAATTACTGCAGAGTAAGAAGAACAAGAAACATTTTTGTAAACTCTCAGTTCAAAAAGAAGAATTAAATTGTCTAGGATTTTGTTTGACAAGATTATTTAATATGCTTTTCTGCTGATCTGAATGCATACACAGGAATCTTTATGTGTATCAAGTGAAGCGGGCAGTGCAAGAGGCCAAAGAAATGCAGCGAAAATATCCAGACATCGTCGTTGGATTTGACCTGGTAATCTCACCCTTGACTTAAATTAGGCTACAATCTGTAGCCGTGCCACCAGAATGGAATAACCAAGGGAACTAAAATATATGAATAGTAAATTTGTCAAAAAATAAGAAAAATAAATGAATCAGTACTCAAACGAGTCGGTTCTGAGAGGTGACGTGGCACCATAACACACAGAAGAGTCAAATTTGACTCAAACAAAATAAAAGAATGAAAGGGGTGAAATTATATACCACATTTAACGCAGGGAGCAAACAAGAAATAGCTTATCAAAAAGGAGGTGAGAAGCCACGTTGGTTCCCGAAGTATTTTTTTCCATTCATTTCTGCCATTAGCATTTAAAAAAAAAAAAGTGTTATAAGCCATGAACCGAGCCAACCAGCTACGGGGTGAGTCTTGATTTGAAGCAAAAAGTACCTGAAAATCAAACAAAAATACAAAGGTACAAGACTGTGTACTTAACGGCTTTAGTGATAGAAAGAACTACAATTCCATGAAGCATTGCGAACAGCATAATTGAATTAAAAAGCAATGGAGAAACATAAAACATTTTTTGACTATATATATTGAGCCAAGGATTCCAATGATATAAGACACTTGAGTCTGCGACAAACGGTTTAGGAGTAGAGCCTTTTCGTGCTACTCAAATGCTGATATAAAAACACCATACTTTATGTTTATTGAAAAATATGCATATATACTGTACATTCAAATATTTTGAGAGCGTAGGGAGATTGACTCAATTATATCATTTGAGGTACTTAATGGGAGTGGGCGGAGCTAACAAGATCTTTTGGCGCTTGTTTCGACTCTGAATTTTCTGTACAGCATCACGGATAATGTTATTTTTTGTTGTTAAAAATTGTTTATTTTTCACAAGGAAATTGGGCTTGATCAGGTCCCTGCACGTAACAATAGCATTACTTTTCTCTGATTCTATCAATTTATTGCTGTAGGTGGGTCGTGAAGACACTGGAAGGTCTATCTGGTACTTTCGAGATGCCTTGTCACTCCCTTCAGAGATGGAAACACAACTTGCTTTCTTTTTCCATGCTGGAGAAACAGGTCAGTATGTGTAGCTCACTTCATTTTCACAGTTACAATTACACAGCTAACAAAAATATGTTCAAAGAACATTTTGCCAACGTTCCCATTGAGTTTTGAAAACTTATTTCTAAACGTTTTCTTGGTTGTGTGAACGTTAGAGAAAACATTAAGGGAATAAAACATGTTTAAATAACGTTAGACGAACAACTAAAATGTTTCTAAAAAAATGTTACATGAACAATGTATAAATAATGTTTTTGTGCGAACGTTTTGAGAATGTTACTAAAGACCAGACAACTTTAAACGAACATTCCATTAATGTTACTGGAAGAACGTTTGTTCATAAATTTGAACAGACTGTTTTTAGCTGGGTAGTTGTACAATAACAGCTGAATCTGAGTAAGATGAATTTGGTTTGTCTATCCCTCACAGCCTTGCTTCCATACCTGTCACGGTGCTGCTCTGAATAAGGTCTATGCCGTATAACAAAGCCTTGTTTACTGAAATCATGTGACTTTGGATACCTGCTCCGAATCACTGGTTCGAAACAAATGATTTGCAAATGTTGTGAAGCTTCACAAAGCGTGTGAACTATTTTCAAACTTCTGCATTTGGATCAATCTCTCCCTCATATCTCTGAGTTCGCCGCGTTCGCTGTGCGTGTTTGCTTTCAGATTTGGATGGTACAGATGTGGACAGGAATGTGTTAGACGCTCTGTTGTTTAACACCAGCCGCATTGGACATGGCTTTTCGCTGGGACATCATCCCCTGGCCAGGCAGCTCTCCAGGACGAGAGGGGTGGCAGTGGAGTTGTGTCCCATTTCCAACCAGGTATAGCGGTGGGGAGGGGGGGGGGGGGGCAGTTTGTCCCTCAAATAAAATTTGTTGTAGCTACATTGCATGGTGTGATTAAAAACGATATTTGGACAGACCTGTGACTGGTTGAATAAACAGTGTTTCGTTTTCTCCAGGTGCTAAAGCTAGTCTCGGATCTGCGAAACCACCCCGCCGTGGCACTAATGTCAGACGGTCATCCCATAGTGGTGAGCTCTGATGATCCCACCTTATTCGGGACCACAGGGCTCTCCTATGATTTCTACCAGGCCTTTGTGGGGATTGGAGGGCTGAGCGCAAACCTGGGCACTTTAAAAGAGCTTGCTATGAATTCAATCAGGTGCAAGATTTATTCATACAAAATAATTTGAGTTATGTAGAAGATGAATTTAAGGTTGCATTTTCTTCCTTTTTAACAGGTACAGTTCCTTGTCACCACAACTACAGGATAAAGCCATGACGATATGGCAGGAAAAGTGGAATAAGTTTGTAGCAGAGAATTCATAACCATGACAAACAGAAGAGGAGAGGGCTGTATTTTTTTTTTTTTTATCGTTACCCAGCTAACAGGAAACGTTCTCAGAAATTTGCTTACATTCTAGCAAGGTTCTCACAAAGCTATGAACAAATGTTCCAGAACTTTGTCCAAATTTCTCTGGTCTTTAATAATGTTCTCAAAATGTGAGCTCAAAACATTATTTATGCATTATTTATTACATATGCATTTTAGGGGAACACTTTATTTCGAGTCCACTTTAGACATTCTACTGACTATAAGTAACTTTGCAAATACATGTCAACTTAGAATAGTAGAATGTCTATATACTAGAATGTCTGTTACAGAATGTTTAGAGAACATTCAAAAGTAATGTTCCCATAATGTTTGCAAAATAATAAAATGGAATGTTCCCTTATTGTCCCCAAAACATTTAAAAATCTGGATGTTTTGAATGTTCAGAGAACACTCAGAAATAGCATTTTCATAACTTAATGGGAATGTTAGTAAAATGTTTTTAGAACAGATTTTGTTATCTGGGTAGTTACCTTATAAAACTAGGGAGTTTAAAAAATAAAAAATCTGCACATTGCGCACAAGGACTGACTGTCACCTATATCTTAAGTTACTGTCACCTTCATGGACTTTTAGTTTGTTTGTCTTCAGTCACATGTTTCCCACCACTCATCAGTCACCATGGACACTAATCATCATAGCTGCTCATCATTCAGTTCATTACCACCATGTATTTATGCTCCCTTCACGTGCTATTGGAATTATCATAAATACAAGATTCCTAGGTAAAAATTACACATGAACGCCATCAGATGTCGTGTTCACCACTGGGAAGTTCCGAAAATAATTTTGATACCCAAATTCCCGAGATGGGCGTGCCATAAACTTTAAACATGGTGGCGGAGAGAACTACTGCTGTGACAGGTATGATTTATTAGTTTTTTCCCCCAAAACAGCTAGATCGTCTTGTCTCGTCATTAATGTAGTGCATATTTACATATACGAGTAATCATTTGAAGCGTATTGTATGTTTTATACACAGCCAAATAAACCTGCATTTGACCGTAATTACAGAATCGGCAGAAAGCGGACTATCTGGATAGCATTGTAAATGCTTACATGGTTGTCAGTGCATGTGACACTACATATAAAGTTGGTTTTAATAAGATTTTCCCAATAAATATGCAAGAATAAACATGTTGTCCTCCATTATTCCTTCATTCCGACAACAAAGCACTTGAATGCAACAAGCTCATAATCACGACTTCTGAAGTGGGAATTATGAAATTTCCGATAGCACGTGAAGGTGGCATTAGTCCTCCCTGTTCACTCAGTGTCTGTCCGGTCGATGTTTGCGTTTACCCCATGTTTCTGTCTGTTCCTGTGTTTCTTGTATATTAAAATCACTTAGTACTGGATCCCGTCTACCATATACGTCTACCTTCATCTTCTTCGTCTTGTGACACTGACTACATGCTGAGAGTATTATTTGACATACAAAATTTAATCTGTGAGGTTTATAAAGTGTCCTGCATTTCAACAGCAATTATATAAATGAATAAGAGTCCTACAATTCATAATCCTAAATTACATACTGTATTGTCCAGTTTTGATTTCCGCACTCCTGAATTAAAACTTCATATTTTCCTTTCTGGTCATCACTGATCTCCAGACAGCATTTAGTGCCTCTGTTTTGCATAGCTTGTCCCTAAAAAAAAGAAAGAGAAAAAGCCAGGTATATCCTCAAATATTTGAACGGGACATTTTGCATGCAAAGGTTTTGGCATTATATGCTTTCTAAGTCATGATTTATCACCTGTTTGAAGTCCCAGTGCATGTGTTGCTTTAACGTTTTTGTGTCTGAACACAAGTACAGCTCTGGAAACCTGCCTGAGCCTGGATCAAATAGACAGCGGGCCGATTGGTGTGAACTGGACATATGGAGACCAATTCTTATCTCACCACTTGCTGTATAGTAAAACACCTGTGTGAGGAGAAATATATATACTTTATTAGGCACACCTGTTCAACTGCTTGTTAACGCAAATATCTAATCAGCCAATCACATGGCAGCAACTCACTCACCACTCCACAAGGGTGCATCTCAATCAGCTCCCTAATTCAGTAGTCAGGGCACTGATCAGGGAGTCTGCCATTTTAAGGGCTGTCTCAATCACAGAATCCTTCCAGTGCACTGAAACGTTCGCTCCCTAAAAAGTCCCACAATGCACCGCAAAACCCAGGGTGCATCGATGCTCACTATGCTCCCTTAACGGAAGTTCTGAAGTGCGAAACTTAAATCACGTGAGCCAACTCAATACACATAACAACCGATAACGACACACGATATGTTTTTAAAAATAGAAACCATTATTTTATTATATTTCAGCATAAACATACATCGTTGGACAGGTAATGAACACAATCTAGCTAACGTTAACATTTATAATGTATTTAAGGCTGAAATGTTGCACGTATATGTAACAAGCTAAGTATTTATCATAATGTACTTTAAATAACATTACAAGTAATGTCAGAATGATATCAGCTCTGCTGTTGTTCATAAATACCAGTAATGATGTTGTTCAATGAGGAAATAGAGTCATCAGTGTCTAAATCTGTAGTGAGCCAGCATCCTTTACTGTCCTTACCGGTCCTTACGAGTGCCTGAATTTGTGTACATGATACTGATTCACGAGCTCGGGAGCTAGGGAACTGAATGAGACGCACCCCAAGTATATCATCAAGGGGATTTAATTGTGGAAAGACATTTTCCAGATACCATTGGTTTGCATTTTAGTCTCTCTCTGTGCATGCTGGGAGTTTGGGCAATGTGAGTGTCTCAGGGGTGAGAGGAGCGTTTCTGGGGGTAGTTTTCTTTACTATTCTTGTTTATTTGTGTATATATATATACAGTGGGGAGAACAAGTATTTGATACACTGCCGATTTTGCAGGTTTTCCTACTTACAAATCATGTAGAGGTCTGTAATTTTTATCATAGGTACACTTCAACTGTGAGAGACGGAATCAAAAATCCAGAAAATCACATTGTATGATTTTTAAATAATTAATTTGCATTTTATTGCATGACATAAGTATTTGATCACCTACCAACCAGTAAGAATTCCGGCTCTCACAGACCTGTTAGTTTTTCTTTAAGAAGCCCTCCTGTTCTCCACTCATTACCTGTATTAACTGCACCTGTTTGAACTCGTTACCTGTATAAAAGACACCTGTCCACACACTCAATCAAACAGACTCCAACCTCTCCACAATGGCCAAGACCAGAGGGCTGTGTAAGGACATCAGGGATAAAATTGTAGACCTGCACAAGGCTGGGATGGGCTACAGGACAATAGGCAAGCAGCTTGGTGAGAAGGCAACAAATGTTGGCACAATTATTAGAAAATGGAAGAAGTTCAAGATGACAGTCAATCTCCCTCGGTCTGGGGCACCATGCAAGATCTCACTTCGTGGGGCATCAATGATCATGAGGAAGGTGAGGGATCAGCCCAGAACTACACGGCAGGACCTGGTCAATGACCTGAAGAGAGCTGGGACCACAGTCTCAAAGAAAACCATTAGTAACACACTACGCCGTCAAGGATTATAATCCTGCAGCGCACGCAAGGTCCCCCTGCTCAAGCCAGCGCATGTCCAGGCCCGTCTGAAGTTTGCCAATGACCATCTGGATGATCCAGAGGAGGAATGGGAGAAGGTCATGTGGTCTGATGAGACAAAAATAGAGCTTTTTGGTCTAAACTCCACTCGCCGTGTTTGGAGGAAGAAGAAGGATGAGTACAACCCCAAGAACACCATCCCAACCGTGAAGCATGGAGGTGGAAACATCATTCTTTGGGGATGCTTTTCTGCAAAGGGGACAGGACGACTGCACCGTATTGAGGGGAGGATGGATGGGGCCATGTATCGCGAGATCTTGGCCAACAACCTCCTTCCCTCAGTAAGAGCATTGAAGATGGGTCGTGGCTGGGTCTTCCAGCATGACAACGACCCGAAACACACATCCAGGGCAACTAAGGAGTGGCTCCGTAAGAAGCATCTCAAGGTCCTGGAGTGGCCTAGCCAGTCTCCAGACCTGAACCCAATAGAAAATCTTTGGAGGGAGCTGAAAGTCCGTATTGCCCAGCGACAGCCCCGAAACCTGAAGGATCTGGAGAAGGTCTGTATGGAGGAGTGGGCCAAAATCCCTGCTGCAGTGTGTGCAAACCTGGTCAAGAACTACAGGAAACGTATGATCTCTGTAATTGCAAACAAAGGTTTCTGTAACAAATATTAAGTTCTGCTTTTCCGATGTATCAAATACTTATGTCATGCAATAAAATGCAAATTAATTACTTAAAAATCATACAATGTGATTTTCTGGATTTTTGTTTTAGATTCCGTCACTCACAGTTGAAGAGTACCTATGATAAAAATTACAGACTTCTACATGCTTTGTAAGTGGGCAAACCTGCAAAATATGTATCAAATACTTGTTCTCCCCACTGTATACTTTTTCTTTTTTCTCTTTTCTTAATGTTTATGTATAGTTATAGTATTTAATTAGAATATTTTAGAACTTTGAGGGGAAATAGTCGTCAGATAGAAGTTTTTTTTGGCCTTGTGGCGGAGGGCTGGGATGGTTTCC
Source organism: Coreius guichenoti (assembly GCA_039654105.1). NCBI lineage: Eukaryota > Metazoa > Chordata > Actinopteri > Cypriniformes > Gobionidae > Coreius > Coreius guichenoti. The sequence continues at coordinate 4,801,839 of CM077182.1, read as the reverse complement.
TCTCTGTCACTCCGCCATGGAATCAGGTGCGTGCCTGATGCAGGTGCGACTGCCGAGGATGTGCTTGTGGCGATTGGAGAACAAACAGGATTTGAAAATATTGTATCTGCATCCAAAGTAAATAAAGCCGTGGTGGTTTTTCTAAAGGATCAAAGCTTTGTGAGTAAACTCATTGTAAGTGGCGTTTGGGTAAGTGGAGCATTCGTCACTATTTCACCTTTGATATCGCAGTCGACAAGAGTGAACATTTCTAATTGTCCACCATTTATACCTAATGCATGCATTGAAAATGAACTGCAGAGGTTCGGGAAAATTGTAAGTGGAATGACATTAATTCCACTCGGGTGTAAAAATGAAGTCCTAAAACGTGTTGTCTTTTAGGCGGCAGCTGTTTATGGTTTTAGAATCGCTGACGTTAGATATCTCGTTTCGGGTTAAACATGAAGACAAACCGTATATGATCTATGCGAACACCAATCATTTGAAATGCTTTGAGTGTGGCAATATCGGGCATAAAAAAATGGAATGCCAGCATAAAACACAAACAGAAGACAATACAAACAAAACAAATGAAGGTAAACAGGTGGTTGCTGATGAAACAGAAAATGCAGATAAGAAAAGAAGCGGAGACAGATAATGAAACTGACAAAGAGCAGAGTGCAAATAATAAACCGAGTACTCATAAACACAGTGAATCTAGTGAAATTATAGGACAGAAGGAATCGTGTAAAAAGGAAAAAAAAGGGGGAAAAATAATTGTGTTGGAGAGAATAAAAGGAGGAATTGTGACGAGGTAGGGACAAGTGATGTGGATGAGGAACCCCACAATCCCACAGCACCCTCCACACCAGAGTGTCTCCATGCCCCTACAGTCATGTCTGGAGTTATTCACGCCACGCCAAGGCCTGTTCACATCATGCCTGGCAGGTCAGTAACCTCCATGCCAGAATGTTTCCACACCCCAACCGTTATGTCAGGATTTGTTCATGCCACAACCGCCCCACCAGAGTCTGTTCCCTTCACACCGGCCAAGATGGCCGCTACTCCATTGTCTTGTCCCAAGATGGCCACTGCTCCAGAGTCTCAAGCCAAGATGACCGCCACTCCAGAGTCTAAAGCCAAGATGGTCGCCGCTCCAGAGTCTCAAGTTAAGATGGCCGCCGCTCCAGAGTCTCAAGCCAAGATGGCCGCCGCTCCAGAGTCTCAAGCCAAGATGGCCGCCTTTCCAGAGTCTCAAGCCAAGATGGCCGCCGCTCCAGAGTCTCAAGCCAAGATGGCCGCCGCTCCATTGTCTCATCCTAAGATGGCCGCCGCTCCAGAGTCTCAAGCCAAGATGGATGCCGCTCCAGAGTCTCAAGCCAAGATGGCCTCTGCTCCATTGTCTTGTCCTAAGATGGCCGCCGCTCCAGAGTCTCAAGCCGTCTCCTGTCCCGAGTCCAGTGAGGACTCCGTCTCCTGTCCAGAGTCCAGTGAGGACTCCGTCTCCTGTCCAGAGTCCAGAGGGGACTTCGTCTCACATCCGGAGTCCAGGGGATGGGGGGGGTCCCTTGAACTGCCATGGTCCCTTGAACTGCCTGCGGCTCCATGGCTTCCTAAACTGCCTGCACCTCCATGGCACCATGTATTTATGCTGCCTTTACGTGCTATCGGAATTATCGTAAATACAAGTTTCCTAGGTAAAAATTACACATGAACGTCATCAGATGTCGTGTTCACCACTGGGAAGTTCCGAAAATAATTTTGATACCCAAATTCCCGAGATGGGCGTGCCATAAACTTTAAACATGGTGGCGGAGAGAACTGCTACTGTGACAGGTATGATTTATTAGTTTTTTCCCCCAAAACAGCTAGATCGTCTTGTCTCGTCATTAATGTAGTGCATATTTACATATACGAGTAATCATTTGAAGCGTATTGTATGTTTTATACACAGCCAAATAAACCTGCATTTGACCGTAATTACAGAATCGGCAGAAAGCGGACTATCTGGATAGCATTGTAAATGCTTATATGGTTGTCAGTGCATGTGACACTACATATAAAGTTGGTTTTAATAAGATTTTCCCAATAAATATGCAAGAATAAACATGGTGTCCTCCATTATTCCTTCATTCCAACAACAAAGCACTTGAATGCAACAAGCTCATAATCACGACTTCTGAAGTGGGAATTATGAAATTTCCGATAGCATGTGAAACTGGCATTAGTCCTCCCTGTTCACTCAGTGTCTGTCCGGTCGATGTTTGCGTTTACCCCATGTTTCTGTCTGTTCCTGTGTTTCTTGTATATTAAAATCACTTAGTACTGGATCCCGTCTACCTTCGTCTTCATCTTCTTCATCTTGTGACACTGACTACATGCTGAGAGTATTATTTGACATACAAAATTTAATCTGTGAGGTTTATATAGTGTCCTGCATTTCAACAGCAATTATATAAATGAATAAGAGTCCTACATTTCATAATCCTGAATTACATACTGTAATACTTGCTGTATAGTAAAACACCTGTGTGAGGAGAAATATATATACTTTATTAGGCACACCTGTTCAACTGCTTGTTAACGCAAATATCTAATCAGCCAATCACATGGCAGCAACTCACTCACCACTCCACAAGGGTGCGTCTCAATCAGCTCCCTAATTCAGTAGTCAGGGCACTGATCAGGGAGTCTGCCATTTTAAGGGCTGTCTCAATCACAGAATCCTTCCCGTGCACTGAAACGTTCGCTCCCTAAAAAGTCCCACAATGCACCGCAAAACCCAGGGTGCATCGATGCTCACTATGCTCCCTTAACGGAAGTTCTGAAGTGCGAAACTTAAATCACGTGAGCCAACTCAATACACATAACAACCGATAACGACACACGATATGTGTTTTTAAAAATAGAAACCATTATTTTATTATATTTCAGCATAAACATACATCGTTGGACAGGTAATGAACACAATCTAGCTAACGTTAACATTTATAATTTATTTAAGGCTGAAATGTTGCACGTATATGTAACAAGCTAAGTATTTATCATAATGTACTTTAAATAACATTACAAGTAATGTCAGAATGATATCAGCTCTGCTGTTGTTCATAAATACCAGTAGTGATGTTGTTCAATGAGGAAATAGAGTCATCAGTGTCTCAATCTGTAGTGAGCCAGCATCCTTTACTGTCCTTACCGGTCCTTACGAGTGCCTGAATTTGTGTACACGATACTGATTCACGAGCTCGGGAGCTAGGGAACTGAATGAGACGCACCCCAAGTATATCATCAAGGGGATTTAATTGTGGAAAGACATTTTCCAGATATCATTGGTTTGCATTTTAGTCTCTCTCTGTGCATGCTGGGAATGTGAGTGTCTCAGGGGTGAGAGGAGCGTTTCTGGGGGTAGTTTTCTTTACTATTCTTGTTTATTTGTGTATATATATATATATATATATATATATAAACTTTTTCTTTTTTCTCTTTTCTTAATGTTTATGTATAGTTATAGTATTTAATTAGAATATTTTAGAACTTTGAGGAGAAATAGTCGTCAGATAGAAGTTTTTTTTGGCCTTGTGGCGGAGGGCTGGGATGGTTTCCTCTCTGTCACTCCGCCATGGAATCAGGTGCGTGCCTGATGCAGGTGCGACTGCCGAGGACGTGCTTGTGGCGATTGGAGAACAAACAGGATTTGAAAATATTGTATCTGCATCCAAAGTAAACAAGGCCGTGGTGGTTTTTCTAAAGGATCAAAGCTTTGTGAGTAAACTCATTGTAAGCGGCGTTTGGGTAAGTGGAGCATTCGTCACTATTTCACCTTTGATATCGCAGTCGACAAGAGTGAACATTTCTAATTGTCCACCGTTTATACCTAATGCATGCATTGAAAATGAACTGCAGAGGTTCGGGAAAATTGTAAGTGGAATGACATTAATTCGGCTCGGGTGTAAAAATGAAGCCCTAAAACATGTGTTGTCTTTTAGGCGGCAGCTGTTTATGGTTTTAGAATCGCTGGCGTTAGATATCTCGTTTCGGGTTAAACATGAAGACAAACCGTATATGATCTATGCGAACACCAATCATTTGAAATGCTTTGAGTGTGGTAATATCGGGCATAAAAAAATGGAACGCCAGCATAAAACACAAACAGAAAACAGTACAAACAAAACAAATGAAGGTGAACAGGTGGTTGCTGATGAAGCAGAAAATGCAGATAAGAAAAGAAGCGGAGACAGATAATGAAACTGACAAAGAGCAGAGTGCAAATAATAAACCAAGTACTCATAAACACAGTGAATCTAGTGAAATTATAGGACAGAAGGAATCGTGTGAAAAGGGAAAAAAAGGGGGAAAAATAATTGTGACGGAGAGAATAAAAGGAGGAATTGTGACGAGGTAGGGACAAGTGATGTGGATGAGGAACCCCACAATCCCACAGCACCCTCCACACCAGAGTGTCTCCATGCCCCTACAGTCATGTCTGGAGTTATTCACGCCACGCCAAGGCCTGTTCACATCATGTCTGGCAGGTTAGTAACCTCCATGCCAGAATGTTTCCACACCCCAACCGTTATGTCAGGATTTGTTCATGCCACAACCGCCCCACCAGAGTCTGTTCCCTTCACACCGGCCAAGATGGCCGCTACTCCATTGTCTTGTCCCAAGATGGCCGCCGCTCCATTGTCTGGTCCCAAGATGGCCACCGCTCCAGAGTCTCAAGCCAAGATGGCCGCCGCTCCAGAGTCTCAAGCCATCTCCTGTCCCGCGTCCATTGAGGACTCTGTCTCCTATCCAGATTCCAGTGAGGACTCCGTCTCCTGTCCAGAGTCCAGAGGGGACTCCGTCTCCTGTCCAGAGTCCAGAGGGGACTTCGTCTATACACAGCCGAAAAAACCAGTATTTGACCGTAATTACAGAATCGGCAGAAAACGGACTATCTGGATAGCATTGTAAATGCTTATATGGTTGTCAGTGCATGTGACACTACATATAAAGTTGGTTTTAATAAGATTTTCCCAATAAATATGCAAGAATAAACATGGTGTCCTCCATTATTCCTTCATTCCGACAACAAAGCACTTGAATGCAACAAGCTCATAATCACGACTTCTGAAGTGGGAATTATGAAATTTCCGATAGCACGTGAAGCTGGCATTAGTCCTCCCTGTTCACTCAGTGTCTGTCCGGTCGATGTTTGCGTTTACCCCATGTTTCTGTCTGTTCCTGTGTTTCTTGTATATTAAAATCACTTAGTACTGGATCCCGTCTACCTTCGCCTTCATCTTCTTCGTCTTGTGACACTGACTACATGCTGAGAGTATTATTTGACATACTACTTTGACTAAATTTAATCTGTGAGGTTTAGAAAGTGTCCCGCATTTCAACAGCAATTATATAAATGAATAAGAGTCCTACATTTCATAATCCTGAATTACATACTTGTAGCGACTCGGCTACATATGTTAATAAATTAAAATTAGCTCAATAGGGAATTATGGGTATTAATATTTAATTATTTATAATTAATCGTAACGGGTTATGATCAAATTACAAATCTCCAGATTACCCAAAAGGGAAATACCTAATCTAGGTATTTATGTAATATACAGTATATATGGTTAACAGCAATGGATTGCAATTAACTACGAATATATATACTAAATCAGAATGACCTTTAGAGAATTAATCCGAAAATAGACTGATCCGTTCGTCCCTGAACCGACAGTACAATCTCCTGATCAATTCTCACAAAGTTTTATTCTTTCTACCAAATCTTCGGGAAGGTTATCCTTCTGGTCACGAAGAATAAACTTTCTGAACTATTAGGATATTAGTTAAAGTATTCAAAGATATGAGAGCTTGTAGCTAGATCTGAACATTAAAGTGACTATGTTCTGTGAGCGGCAACAATGATAATCAAATGTGGATACAATGGTTTTAATAATTGATACTACGAATACATACGACTAAATAAAGAAAACATGTATATACAGAATAACGAAAAGTAACGAAAGAGAATGAAAAGAAGAGAAAGACAGAGAAAAAGGAAAGGTTCAGGAATGGCAATTTCACAAAAATAACCACAGGGAGCCAGCAAAAAATAATATCACCTTAAACAGGGGTACAAATCTTAAAACGCATCTAAATTTCGATGGAATTTATACTTGCATGGGTTGCTTTGTGCTGAGTATAAAAGAATGCGTGTGAGTCCTCTCAGAGTGCTCTTTGAGCTGGAGCGTTCTCTCTTTTTGGTCCTTCTGGAGCGTTGTCGATCTGCAGGAAGTTTGAAGGTTGTTAGAGCGAATGCCGAAAAGGGAGGAAGAGGAGATCGTCTCGTCTGAGTTTTAGAAGTTGACTGAGCGCTGAGAAGGAGCGCGCTGAGATGGCGTGTGTTGCCTGGCCGCCTGTGGCCAGGGACTGAGTCGCGGAGCGCGCCAACTTCAAAGGAACAAACCAACGTGACTAAGACGCCAAGCCAGGGCCGAAGCCGCCTGGCAAGGGGACGAGCCGAGTTGAGATGATAGGAGGAAGGTGCGAAAAAGAGGAAAAGAACTAGAAGCAGAAGGCCTGTCCTTTGTCTTTTAAGGCTCATTAACATATGCCCATCTTTCCTGTAATGGCCAATCATAGGCGTGGACTTTAGGCGGGAGAAAGTTCCTGTGTCTTGGTTTATAACCGAATGGAATGTCCATATGATGATTTCAGAATTATTATAGCTTTACTCCAAAGGGGCTAAACATACTAATGATGACTCCCACAGTCACATACTGCGTACCGTTGGTTAAGAGAAAGAGCAAGGAACATTTAGGTACCAAACAAGCTTTGGTTTGAAGATATAAGAGCAGAAATACATTCTTTACACATGAATACAAGCATCTAACATGACTTCAACATTACGCACATCACGACCTCGTAGATTATAACATAGGGAACATGTGTACACATAGGAATATTTCATATACATTCTAAAATAGTTTAATTATAAGGGAAATTAGGAGAATGTTCGTGCTGTGTATTGGATTGAGTCTCAGTGTGTCCAGGCCACTCTCTGTCTGGGAAAGGGGAAGGAAGATAGTTAGAGATATGAAATGAGATAGCGATCGCTTTGAAGTTGCCAGGGCTCTTCGAGGTGCTTCTGCCTAGTGTCGTCCAAGCCGTAAAAGTGCCAAAAGGAGCAATTTAGTTCAGACTTCTCGGTGCCAGGACATTTAATTTATATGCAAACGTCTAAAGCTAAAAGCTTTCTGACGCTTAGAGCCGAGTCGACTCATCTTGATCCAAAACAGACTCCAGACACTACATACTGTATTGTCCAGTTTTGATTTCCGCACTCCTGAATTAAAACTTCATATTTTCCTTTCTGGTCATCACTGATCTCCAGACAGCGTTTAGTGCCTCTGTTTTGTATAGCTTGTCCCTAAAAAAAAGAAAGAGAAAAAGCCAGGTATATCCTCAAATATTTGAACTGGACATTTTGCATGCAAAGGTTTTGGCATTATATACTTTCTAAGTCATGATTTATCACCTGTTTGAAGTCCCAGTGCATGTTTTGCTTTAACCTTTTTGTGTCTGAACACAAGTACAGCTCTGGAAACCTGCCTGAGCCGGGATCAAATAGACAGCGGGCTGATTGGTGTGAACTGGACATATGGAGACCAATTCTTATCTCACCACTTGCTGTATAGTAAAACACCTGTGTGAGGAGAAATATATATACTTTATTAGGCACACCTGTTCAACTGCTTGTTAACGCAAATATCTAATCAGCCAATCACATGGCAGCAACTCACTCACCACTCCACAAGGGTGCGTCTCAATCAGCTCCCTAATTCAGTAGTCAGGGCACTGATCAGGGAGTCTGCCATTTTAAGGGCTGTCTCAATCACAGAATCCTTGAGCCAGCATCCTTTACTGTCCTTACCGGTCCTTACAAGTGCCCGAATTTGTGTACACGATACTGATTCACGAGCTCGGGAGCTAGGGAACTGAATGAGACGCACCCCAAGTATATCATCAAGGGGATTTAATTGTGGAAAGACATTTTCCAGATATCATTGGTTTGCATTTTAGTCTCTCTCTGTGCATGCTGGGAGTTTGGGGAATGTGAGTGTCTCAGGGGTGAGAGGAGCGTTTCTGGGGGTAGTTTTCTTTACTATTCTTGTTTATTTGTGTATATATATATATACAAACCCGATTCCAAAAAAGTTGGGACACTGTACAAATTGTGAATAAAAAAGGAATGCAATCATTTACAAATCTCATAAACTTATATTTTATTCACAATAGAATATAGATAACATATCAAATGTTGAAAATGAGACATTTTGAAATGTCATGCCAAATATTGGCTCATTTTGGATTTCATGAGAGCTACACATTCCAAAAAAGTTGGGACAGGTAGCAATAAGAGGCCGGAAAAGTTAAATGTACATATAAGGAACAGCTGGAGGACCAATTTGCAACTTATTAGATCAAGTGGCAACATGATTGGGTAAAAAAAGAGCCTCTCAGAGTGGCAGTGTCTCTCAGAAGTCAAGATGGGCAGAGGATCACCAATTCCCCCAATGCTGCGGCGAAAAATAGTGGAGCAATATCAGAAAGGAGTTTCTCAGGGAAAAATTGCAAAGAGTTTGAAGTTATCATCATCTACAGTGCATAATATCATCCAAAGATTCAGAGAATCTGGAACAATCTCTGTGCGTAAGGGTCAAGGCCGGAAAACCATACTGGATGCCCGTGATCTTCGGGCCCTTAGACGGCACTGCATCACATACAGGAATGCTACTGTAATGGAAATCACAACATGGGCTCAGGAATACTTCCAGAAAACATTGTCGGTGAACACAATCCACCGTGCCATTCGCCGTTGCCGGCTAAAACTCTATAGGTCAAAAAAGAAGCCATATCTAAACATGATCCAGAAGCGCAGGCGTTTTCTCTGGGCCAAGGCTCATTTAAAATGAACTGTGGCAAAGTGGAAAACTGTTCTGTGGTCAGACAAATCAAAATTTGAAGTTCTTTTTGGAAAACTGGGACGCCATGTCATCTGGACTAAAGAGGACAAGGACAACCCAAGTTGTTATCAGCGCTCAGTTCAGAAGCCTGCATCTCTGATGGTATGGGGTTGCATGAGTGCGTGTGGCATGGGCAGCTTACACATCTGGAAAGGCACCATCAATGCTGAAAGGTATATCCAAGTTCTAGAACAACATATGCTCCCATCCAGACGTCGTCTCTTTCAGGGAAGACCTTGCATTTTCCAACATGACAATGCCAGACCACATACTGCATCAATTACAACATCATGGCTGCGTAGAAGAAGGATCCGGGTACTGAAATGGCCAGCCTGCAGTCCAGATCTTTTACCCATAGAAAACATTTGGCGCATCATAAAGAGGAAGATGCGACAAAGAAGACCTAAGACAGTTGAGCAACTAGAAGCCTGTATTAGACAAGAATGGGACAACATTCCTATTCCTAAACTTGAGCAACTTGTCTCCTCAGTCCCCAGACGTTTGCAGACTGTTATAAAAAGAAGAGGGGATGCCACACAGTGGTAAACATGGCCTTGTCCCAACTTTTTTGAGATGTGTTGATGCCATGAAATTTAAAATCAACTTATTTTTCCCTTAAAATGATACATTTTCTCAGTTTAAACATTTGATATGTCATCTATGTTGTATTCTGAATAAAATATTGAAATTTGAAACTTCCACATCATTGCATTCTGTTTTTATTCACAATTTGTACAGTGTCCCAACTTTTTTGGAATCGGGTTTGTATATACTTTTTCTTTTTTCTCTTTTCTTAATGTTTATGTATAGTTATAGTATTTAATTAGAATATTTTAGAACTTTGAGGAGAAATAGTCGTCAGATAGAAGTTTTTTTTGGCCTTGTGGCGGAGGGCTGGGATGGTTTCCTCTCTGTCACTCCGCCATGGAATCAGGTGCGTGCCTGATGCAGGTGCGACTGCCGAGGATGTGCTTGTGGCAATTGGAGAACAAACAGGATTTGAAAATATTGTATCTGCATCCAAAGTAAATAAGGCCGTGGTGGTTTTTCTAAAGGATCAAAGCTTTGTGAGTAAACTCATTGTAAGCGGCGTTTGGGTAAGTGGAGCATTCGTCACTATTTCACCTTTGATATCGCAGTCGACAAGAGTGAACATTTCTAATTGTCCACCATTTATACCTAATGCATGCATTGAAAATGAACTGCAGAGGTTCGGGAAAATTGTAAGTGGAATGACATTAATTCGGCTCGGGTGTAAAAATGAAGCCCTAAAACGTGTTGTCTTTTAGGCGGCAGCTCTTTATGGTTTTAGAATCGCTGACGTTAGATATCTCGTTTCGGGTTAAACATGAAGACAAACCGTATATGATCTATGCGAACACCAATCATTTGAAATGCTTTGAGTGTGGCAATATCGGGCATAAAAAAATGGAACGCCAGCATAAAACACAAACAGAAAACAATACAAACAAAACAAATGAAGGTGAACAGGTGGTTGCTGATGAAGCAGAAAATGCAGATAAGAAAAGAAGCGGAGACAGATAATGAAACTGACAAAGAGCAGAGTGCAAATAATAAACCGAGTACTCATAAACACAGTGAATCTGGTGAAATTATAGGACAGAAGGAATCGTGTGAAAAGGGAAAAAAAAGGGGGGAAAATAATTGTGACGGAGAGAATAAAAGGAGGAATTGTGACGAGGTAGGGACAAGTGATGTGGATGAGGAACCCCACAATCCCACAGCACCCTCCACACCAGAGTGTCTCCATGCCCCTACAGTCATGTCTGGAGTTATTCACGCCACGCCAAGGCCTGTTCACGTCATGCCTGGATGTGGATATCTCAATCCAGAACAATATAAGAACAGATGATCAATTGATTCCTCTAAATCACAAAAAGGACATTTCTTTTCTATAGTGGGATCAATATGTGCCACGTGTCTGTTTGTAGCTACTCCCCAATGTATAATTCTCCACTGTAGATCTTCAGTTCGTTTTTCAAAAGGAGACTTATACAATGACCTCCAGCATCTTCTAAGAGAAGAGTTTGGCCCCAGCACATTTAACCACTTTGTTTCTCTACAGTCCTTCAGAACTGATTGGTGAGCAACTTTTATACAAGTAAAATACAATGTTTTCTTTGAAGCCTCTTTGAAACCATGTATCTCTGGAGTCTTAAAAGAGAGGATTGATTCCTCTTGTGGTTCTTCTTCCACCAAGGCTGAAACATTCGTTTCAGGGAAAAACTCCTCCTTTATCTCTTTGTCCTCTTCATTCAAATCCTCTTCTCTTGAGTTTTGACGATAAGCAAAAGGAAAAAATGAGAAAATCTCATCCATTACATGTTTCATGAATCTGACAGACTTAATTCCTGTCAGATTACACATTTCCTCCAGACTTTTCCACTCATCATGATGTTCTATTATCTTTGTACATCCAGCTCTGGCCATTGCTTTCTGAAGGCTTTTTGAATTAAGCACCTTTGCTTGAAGTAAGGGATTATTAAAAATATGTTCTTTGTTTATCCAGGATTCAGAATAAGACGGGTTTCTCTTCACTTGAAAATTTGAAGTCCATGTTCTCAGCATTGTTTTATAAAAAGCAGGCATGTCTTTTAAGTCCATTTCTGTTAAATGAATTAAAAACAACTGTAAATCATATTTAAAAACATCAACTTTTTGTAACAGGGCTTTTGCAGTACCAGTCCAGCACCTATCTGAGTACAGCAACTTTTATGCAGCCTGAAAGTCTTGAATCTGCTTTTGATGTCCATTAATTCTTGTCCACCTTCATTTACTGGTAAGAAGAGAATGGCAGCTTTAGTCCAGTGTTGTCCAATTCATGAACGATATTATCTGGCGGGTCCAGGACATTCATTTTGTGCCACAGTGCCGAAGCTGCTAAATTATTTGTGGCCAAAACTCTTCCCCTATAGGATAGCTGTGGTAGCACCCACGACCACTTAGACAACTGACTACACATCTTCTCCACCATTTCTTCCCAATTTTTCATCTTAAAAGTTCAGTCCCTAAATAAACCCCTAAACATTTCAAACCCTCTTGACTCCACTTAACACCACCTGGGAGCACTGGTTGATTTGCATTTACCATTTGTCCACAATTTACCATTTGTCCACACTTTTCCCAGTTCACTCTTGCAGTTGATGCATTTTCATACATTTTCAGTGTTTCTTTTAAAACAGACACATCTCTCTCATCCTTAATAAAAATTGTAACATCATCAGCATATGCTTTTTTGAACATTTTTGATAATGTTTTCCTTAACTTACACAGTAAGGGTTCAATGGCCAATGAATACAACATCCCTAATAAAGGACATCCTTGTCTAATCCCCCCCAACACACACTTTCAACATTGCAGATGCATCATTGTACATTTTTATCCATGAAAAAAAACTCTGACCAACCCCAAAAGCTTCAAGCGTTTTAGACAAATAAAAATGACTAACTCTGTCAAACGCTTTTTCTTGATCGATCGCGAAAATGCCAACCTTTTCACCATTAAAACTTGCAATGTCTATTATGTCTCTCACAAGAAAGAGATTATCCATTATTGTTCTGTTGGGGATACAATATGTTTGATATTTATTGACTATACATTCTAAAAAAGGTTTCAATCTATTAGAAAGACACTTTGCCAAAATTTTATAGTCAGTGCATAAAACAGCCACAGGTCTCCAATTTTTCAGCATACCAAGATCACCTTTTTTGGGTAATAAAGATAAAACCGCTCTTTTACAGCTAGTAGGCAATTCATGTTGTTGATAACAACAACAACTGAAAACTTCATAAAGATTGTCTTTCAGTATATTCTAGAAATGTTTATAGAACTCTGCCGGAAGTCCATCTATACCAGATGCTTTTCCAGTTGAAAGTTTTTGAACAGCTTCAGACAGTTCTTTCATCTTGGCTTGAGACTCTGGAGTGGCGGTCATCTTGGCTTGAGACTCTGGAGCGGCGGCCATCTTGGGACCAGACAATGGAGCGGCGGCCGTCTTGGGACAAGACAATGGAGTAGCGGCCATCTTGGCCGGTGTGAAGGGAACAGACTCTGGTGGGGCGGTTGTGGCATGAACAAATCCTGACATAACGGTTGGGGTGTGGAAACATTCTGGCATGGAGGTTACTGACCTGCCGTATTTCAGATGCTAAAAAACTGGATTGATAAACTAGGTGAAGAGTTTAATGACAATGTTTTTATTTTTGAGCCGAAGTATAAGGCTTCAGATAGGAGAAGAATTGGTGTAATTAAGTTCCTAATAGCAGAAACAAAAATGGCAATATGGATAACAAGGGAAAAAAGATAAATGAAGAAGCTCTAGTAGATCCAGAGACATTGTTAAATGAACGCTCCACTATTTTTGAAAATCCCCTAGAGTTAAACAGTTGAGTTTTACCGTTTTCGAATCCATTCAGCCGATCTCTGGGTCTAGCGGTAGCACTTTTAGCATAGCTTAGCATAGATCATTGAATCTGATTAGACCGTTAGCATCTCGCTCAAAAAAAATGACCAAAGAGTTTTGATATTTTTCCTATTTAAAACTTGACTCTTCTGTAGTTACATCGTGTACTAAGACCGATGGAAAGTGAAAAGTTGCGATTTTCTAGGCCGATATGGCTAGGAACTATACTCTCATTCCTGCATAATAATCAAGGAACTGCTGCTGTACCATGGGTGCAGCAGACGCAATGATATTACGCAGCGCCTGTCAACATAACCAACGAGGCAAAAATTTTTTTTGTATAAATAAAGAGATATAAACTTCTCTCTCTGTCTCTCTCTCTCTCTGATACATCGCCACTGTCTATCCCATATGGTTCTGTGAACATGTAGATTAGCATTAGCAAACACCTTTAGCAAATACCTATATTCAATGAGACAAACACTAGGCTATTCAAAGTAAATCTCGCGTGACAAGGATGTCAGTTTGTTAAAGCAGTAAATTGATGTGTCAACAAAGAAAATCCCTTTCACATCTCACTCTGAACAAAAAAAATCAACACTGCCAGAATTGTCTTCTCTTTTGATGTGTGTCTCCAACAGATGGAAGATATGAGAGTGTATTTCTTTCATGATACCAGCGATGGAATATGCCAGGAGATGTGTGAATTAATCTTGTATTCGTTTTTCGAAGGGTCGTTTTGATCATACCACTTCTGTGGGAAAGTCATGTAGCCTACATGCACCACGAGAGCCCAGTCAAAATGAGCAAAGGTGGGATACTTGGTCACTTCCAAGTCATAGTAATTCACTTTGTCAAACGGGGCTCAGGACCAGCGTGCGATCAGCCTGGATACGCAGAGGCTCCGCCCTAAAAGTGAGAGAATTCATCAGAAATGTGATTTCATACATCACTGTCATTGTGTTTGTCTATGGCTGCGTCCGAAAGCAAACTTCTTTCCTCGCTGCTCTATCAGGCAGTGACTTAGCAGGCAACATTTGAACACGAAGGCACCTCACAAAACTGACTTCGGACAGTCTTCTGAGGCAGCAAGGTTTAATGATCTACAACAAAATACTACAGTATATAAACTAGATAAAAAAAAAGTTTGTTGAGACAAACTTTAAGTTGGCTTGAGAAAGCTGGACCAGAAAGTTTGAAAAAGTTTTAAAAGCCTAAAGTTTGAAGATTTTCAGTTTGAAGTAGTTTGAAGTTTAAAATAGTTTAAAGTTTGACAGTTAAGTCAATACAGTCTATCAGAAGATAGATAGATAGATAGATAGATAGATAGATAGATAGATAGATAGATAGATAGATAGATAGATAGATAGATAGATAGATAGATAGATAGATAGATAGATAGATAGATAGAAATAGTCAGATGATAGATAGATAGATAGATAGATAGATAGATAGATAGATAGATAGATAGATAGATAGATAGATAGATAGACACAAAAAACAGAGATGAAAAATTAACTTAAGTAAGAAATTTACTTTTGCTATGGTTAAATAAATGTTCAGTGATATCTTCCAAAGATTTTTTAATTTTGGTGCAAATTTTTTCCTCTAAATAGTGTTGATATGGCAACTAGTAAATACACTAAGTTTCGTCATGCTAGCATGTGTGGAAAGTGTTAAACCATGTGTTACAACTAACCCCACGTTAGGTTGTGCCCCGCTCTCTCCTATATTAGAAATCTCTTTTTTTTAAAAATTGAAATAAAGCTGAAATAAAATATAAACATATAATAAAAAACTTAAACTAAAAAACATTGATTTCTAACTAACTGTTAAAGTTGAAGTAGCCTACTAAAATGACTAAAACTGAAATAAAAAAATAAAGCTAAATAAATAATACATAAATATTATATTACATTTGCACGCAACTGCTTCAGTATAAATATATTACCTTGACCTTCTTTATGAAATGTAACACATAGATTCACAAAAAGAATAAAGCCTATGTGCAGTGGTGTAAAGTATTTGAGTAAATGTAATTAGTTACCGTACTTAAGTATCTTTTTGGCTACTTTGTAGTTGTACTGAGCAAAGATATTAGCAACTTTTACTCTCTACTTGACTACATTTTTGAATAAGTAAATGTACTTTTTACTCCAATACATTTGTGATGAGTAATGCAGTTACACATTACATTTTGCATGGCACCTAACTTTTTCTGCAGCAGTTTGTTTCTGCTATAAAGACGTGATATCACATTCGCCATCTAAGGGCATTGAAGGGACTATATCTTGTGCGTTTGCCTTTACTCACCCAAACATGTCAACGAGGCTACTTTACGTGAATGCGAGTGCATTAGCAGGTAGTTGCTGAATCGCAGGTGTTTGATTTATGAGATGAGGACATGACTGCAGCCGGTGATGAGGCTGAAACAGTGCAAGAAGACTTAGACTATTTAATTTTACTTAACATTATTTTATTTATCCTCTATATTGACGAGACCTTTTTGAAGGATATTGGTTGACTTATGGCCTTTTTGTGCACTTGAGCTTAACTGAGACTTGAGAGTTTGTAGACGTTTAAGAGGCTGTTGTGTCGACCTTGATTTATTGCAATATTGAGGTGTTCAGTTTTATTTTGATTTTAGAAAATAAACATGATTTCTCATCTACAAATTGTTTATTTTCACTGGTATGTCTCTCAGGTGTTGAGGACTAGTGCATCGTTGAGCCTACATTCAGGATGAGTAAAATACTTAAGTACTGTTAAAATCAGATACTTTAAGACTTTTACTCAGGTTGTATTGGAATTGGTGACTTGTAAGTTGCAATGGAGTCATTTTCGCTGTAAGGAATCTGTAATCTGTACTGTACTCTTTGCACCTCTGCCTATGTGTGAATCTATATTTACATGAAAACATGCCCCAGATTCACTATTCGAAATGCTCCATGAGTGCAAGATTTTCTCAGAATAACAACTTGAAACTTTGACCCATTCGTCACAGTACGTTTTCATTCCCTGTAAAAAAAATCCCCGTAAAATTTACGGTAAAAAAACGGCAGCTGTGGTTGCCAGAACTTTACCGTAAAAAATACGGTAGCAACATTTTAGGTTTTACGGGACAGCACTTAGTTTACTGTCTATTTCACTGTTCAAAACTGTATAATTTAAAGGTTTATATTGTAATAATTACATGTACACTGTAAACATTTACGTTAAATTCACGGTAAAAAAACGTATTTCATTAACTGAAATAATGTTAAATTACCAACCTATTGAAATACTAATATCTGTTATGTACCTTTGATATATACTGACAACCACCAAACACAGTGGTGATGAGAGTCACATGATGAATCACAAGCAGCTTTTAGGAGGACAATACTAATATATGGAAGGTGTCATTCACACAAACACTAAACACCATCATGGTAACACATATGAAATTTTAAAAATGCAATAAACA
Organism: Coreius guichenoti; assembly: GCA_039654105.1. Taxonomy (NCBI): domain Eukaryota; kingdom Metazoa; phylum Chordata; class Actinopteri; order Cypriniformes; family Gobionidae; genus Coreius; species Coreius guichenoti. The sequence goes on along the minus strand of CM077182.1, from coordinate 4,784,954 downwards.
TTAATTTAACAACATTAGATGTAACATAAAGCCCTAATGTACATAAGTGATTAGAAAAAAAAATAAGAAGAAACAGTTATTTCAACGAAAATACATCAAATGTGAAGTGTCACGCAGGGAATTCTGGGAATGTCAATTTACGTTTTTTCACTGTAAAATACACAATGACTTGTTTTCTTTACTTTTTTCTGCTATGAAGACTACTTAGGAACATGAAACAAAAAACAAAACACACAAAAAAGTAACAAACTTCCATCCATTTTCTTAAAAATAGCCAACTCTTGTACTGAAAGTTCAACATTTTAGATAAAATCTACCGTCATTATATAGTTGAAATTTGACTAAATGCATACCTGTTCATTGTGTTTTTTAATTATTCTTTGAAGGAGAGAATTCACATATATTTACATAGAAATTTACTTCTGAAAAACTGAAACTGAAACTGTTTCCAGTAAAAAGTGGCCTACATTATTTTAAATATATCTAGTCAGTGACAGTGCAAAGCTAAAATAATTCAGCATTTTCAGCTTCAGAATCATGAATATTTTTATTCTGGTGTCACCATTGTCCTGTGCATTGGGTTACCAGCTCCAAGTCCAAGTCTATTCATTTCCACCCTTAATGTAATAGCAAATTTAGCATTTTAATCAACAGTACATTTTTTGTTAACCTTTTACTATGTCTTTGAGTATTGCAATAATATCGTATTGTGAGTTCAGTATCGCGATATGTATTGAATCGTGACATGAGGGTATCGTTACACCCCTAATATATTGGGATTTCTATTTTAACTTTTTCTCTTAAATCCCCTTTCCGAGTATCAATTCTATTTTTACTTTCTCATCAGCCATATAATATTTTTGCTCCATTTTTAGCACCTAATTTCTTTCAGTTCATAACTGCATTCACATTTTTACACTTTCTGTGATGTTTCTCCAGTGTGCTCCAGCATGTCAGCTGCGTTTATCTAGTATGATTTTATCTTGCGTTTCATAAGTCCTGAATTACATGCTGTATCCTCCAGTGCTGGTTTCCGCACTCCTGAATAAAAACGTTTTTTTCATATTTTCCGTTCTGCTCAGCGCTGATCTCCAGACAGCGTTTGGTGTCTCTGTTCTGTATGGCCTGTCCCTGAAAATCAAACAAGATGAACAATGTTTTTTCATGCAATGTTCAGGTTGTGATATACCACAGTATCCCATCAGTACTTGCGGTTTATTCACCTGTTTGAAGTCCCAGTACATGTTTTTTGGTTTTTTAGTGTTTGAACACCAGGACAGCTCTGGAAACCTGCCTGAGCCGGGATCAATTAGACAGCGGCTTTGATCGTGTAAAAGGGACGGCAGGGGATGGGCAAGTATCTCACCACTTGCTGTATAGTAAAATAACTGTCAGAAGAAACTGAATTGTGTCAAATATTCCTCAAAAATATTTTTGATATCTACAATTTGAAGAGAAGAGAAGAGAAGAGAAGAGAAGAGAAGAGAAGAGAAGAGAAGAGAAGAGAAGAGAAGAGAAGAGAAGAGAAGAGAAGAGAAGAGAAGAGAAGAGAAGAGAAGAGATTACCTGTGAGGAAAAGAAATGACATGGATATAAAATGGGAGTGTTTTCCTCAAATGGCCCCTTATCCAAACATAAACTTGTTTGGAGATCATTGATAAGCTGTGTGATAGAGATAATAAGAACATTATATTAAACCTCTCTAATATAAAACTCTCTTAAGAGTCATAGTGAAGCGCATGTCACTCACCACTCCATAACCAAGAAAATTCCTGGGATTTAACTCTGTATAGACATTTTCCAGATACCATTTGAATGGTTTGCATTTCAGCCTCTCTCTCAGTCTCTTTCTCTCTGAAACATCACCGATGTCTATCCCATGGTTCTGTGGGAAAAGGACAGAACAGATCATAAATCTAATGAAGAGCCAAAACAATGTAACATTTCAAACCTCAAAACCTTTGGTCACACATCTCGGTTGACTTTAAAGATCTCAGACTGAACCTGACAAAATCAACACCTCCAGACTCCTAGAACTGGTCTTGAAAATCCAGAATTTAGATCTACCTGTATGGGGACACCCCAGGCGAGGTTGACATTTATCTTGTATTCATCCATCCAGACTTCTGCCACTCTGAGGGCATTTCTCTTCATTACACCACTAAGGTCAAGCATGTAGGGTTTGTGCGCCCTTTCAATGTGGGCAATTTTAGAGCAGGGAACAATCTCTATACTTCCTCCACACAGCCACACCTGAGCCGAGAAAAATCAACACTGAATATAGTATAATATATAGATTATAATATAATTCAGTAGAGTGATCATGTGCTTTACCCGTATTCCTAATTCAACATTCTCTCCTCCGTACACCTGCATCCCGTCATCCAGAGTCCCAATCTCACCAAAGAACAGACGGTCAACCACAAGTATTCCCATTACAGAGGGACTCCTGGAGAACAGACAGAGAGGATGGATTTAATAGAGCACCATTTAGTAACATCAGCTCAATAGAACGATTGCCAGTTTAAAACTGCTTTCATACAACAAGAACCTAAAGAGGCCATATTATGCTATTGTTTATTGAGTGTACTAAAATAGTTAACATGCTTTAATGTTCAAAAAACATACACTATATTGCCAAAAGTTTTGGGACGCCTGCCTTTACATGCACATGAACTTTAATGACATCCCATTCTTAATCCTTAGGGTTTAATATGGAGTTGGCCCACCCTTTGCAGCTATAACAGCTTTAACTCTTCTGGGAAGGCTTTCCACAAGGTTTAGGAGTGTGTTTATGGGAATTTTTGACCATTCTTCTAGAAGCGCATTTGTGAGGTCAGACACTGATGTTGGACAAGAAGGCCTGGCTCGATCTAATTCATCCCATCAGGTTCTATCAGGTTGAGGTCAGGACTCTGCAAGCCAGTCAAGTTCCTTCACACCAAACTCGCTCATCCATGTCTTTATAGGCCTTGCTTTGTTGGCCCCTTCCTGTTCCTGTTGGAACAGGAAGGGGCCATCCCCAAACTGTTCCCACAAAGTTGGGAGCATGAAATTGTCCAAAATGTCTTGGTATGCTGAAGCATTAAGAGTTCCTTTCATTGGAACTAAGGGGCCAAGCCCAACCCCTGAAAAACAACCCCACACCACAATCCCCCCTCCACCAAACTTTACACTTGGCACAATGCAGTCAGGCAAGTACCGTTCTCCTGGCAACCGCCAAACCCAGACTCGTCCATCGGATTGCCAGACAGAGAAGCGTGATTCGTCACTCCAGAGAACACGTCTCCACTGCTCTAGAGTCCAGTGGCGGCGTGCTTTACACCACTGCATCCCACGCTTTGCATTGCACTTGGTGATGTAAGGCTTAGATGCAGCTGCTCGGCCATGGAAACCCATTCTATGAAGCTCTTTAGCTACGCACTGTTCTTGAGCTAATCTGAAGGCCACACAAAGTTTGGAGGTCTGTAGCTATTGACTCTGCAGAAAGTTGGCGACTCCTGCGCAATGTGCGCCTCAGCATGCGCTGACCCCGCTCTGTGATTTTACGTGGCCTAACACTTCGTGGCTGAGTTGCTGTTGTTCCCAATTGCTTCCACTTTGTTATAATACCACTAACAGTTGACCGTGGAATATTTAGTAATGAGGAAATTTCACGAATGGACTTACTGCACAGGTGGCAACCTATCACGGTACCATGCATGAAGTCACTGAGCTCCTGAGAGCGACCCATTCTTTCACAAATGTTTGTAGAAGCGTCTGCATGCCTAGGTGCTTGATTTTATACACCTGTGGCCATGGAAGTGATTGAAACATCTGAATTCAATGATTTGGAGCAGTGTCCCAATAATTTTGGCAATATAGTGTATTTTTTCACATAATGTATCAGAGATGTTCACAAGTCTTTTATCTGGAGTCCGAGTCAAGTCTGAAGTCCTTAAGCTGGAGTCCGAGTCAAGTCCGAAGTCTTTATCGCTGGAGTCCGAGTCAAGTCTGGAGTCTTTTGTCACGAGTCCGAGTCGAGTCTCGAGTCATTTCATGTCTTACAAAAGATGTCATATTCAAAAATCCTATTTTTTAAAAACATCTTTTTAGAAATTATACAAAATATATGACCTTTCTATCATCTGTTTTGTTTGTAATAAAGGTCCTAAGATGTAAGGGATACATCCAGCCTGTTACGTTATAATCCATTATAATGTAAAATACAAAACAATTGTTCTGGCAACAAGACGAGTAGTCATTTTCAATACAGTCGCTGAGTGGACACAAGACGGCACCAGTTTGTTATACAGCATTGTTATTGAGGACAGACATTATCAGAAAATATCAAACCTCGGAATGTTTCCAGTTGTTTCAAGTCAATAGAAAACTGTACGAATGCTGATTGCGATACGTTAAAATATGCGCTTTAAGTAATAAATGGATTAACATATTTCTCTCTCACTCTCGCGCTCTCTCTCTCTCATAGACACACATTAAAAGAGAGAAAAGCTGCATATACTACGAAAAGATTGATAAAAGTAAAACGTAGTGCTAGGTTTAAAGGTTAGGTTTAATTCATGTTTTAACAGGCTGGCAATCCAAAAGAGCCACCCAGCTACACCACAGTAAAACAGCTAGATGTGTGAGTTAATGTGATTAACCTTTGTGGATGCAGTGTCTAATAAAATGTCGTTCCGGTGTCTTTAATTGTTTTCCACACATTCTTTGCATCTAGCCGATCTGACATGGTAATAAATCCAAATGTGAGAACATATGGCACGATGGATCCTGTCATGTTTCATGGGACTCTTATGACATTTAGGAGTTTACGCGCATTACACGGACATCCGTAATCAAATTCTATAACAAGGGTCCGATCTACCCCATCACGTACCATGTGAAGCAGATATTATAACATTCAAATGAAGCTAATTTTTTTCATTTACGATAGTTAAGGATTAAAGACTTGAGTTGTTTTTAAAATATTCATGAGTCTTTTTTGTAGAGTCAAGTCTGAAGTCATTTCAGGTCGAGTCCCGAGTCAAGTCTGAAGTCTCATAAAATGCGACTCGAGTCTGAGTCACTAACTCGAGTGCCCATCTCTGTAACGTACATTATTGCAGCCCCACTATTCTCAGTCTGTCTAACACGCTCTATTTCTACAAAGCTCCTCCTTATGAAAAGCCCTGTGATTGATTGACCAGCTGACCCACTGTGTTCTGATTGGCCAGCTGACCCACTGTGCTGTGATTGGCCAAACACCTCAAGCATGTGACAGGTTACACACTAAAGGAAAAGGAAAACATTAAAAAGTATCAAATGGCCTCTTTAATACACCTTAAAAACAATATTGCACAACACACTCACTTTCCTGGCTGTGAAGGGTCCTTTTGATTGTACCACTTCTGTGGGAAAGTCACGTACATGCACCAGAGAGCCCAGTCAAAACCATGAGCAGAGGCGCCATATTTTATCACTTCCAAGTCATAGTAATTCACTTTGTCAAACACGGGGCTCAGGACCAACGTGCGATCAGCCTGGATACGTGCAAGCAGAGGCTCCGCCCTAAAAGTGAGAGAATACATGAGAAAATGTGATTTCATTCATCACAGTCATTGTGTTTGTTCAGTTGTCTGTGTCTGTGGTGTTTAAGGACACCAGTTGTCCTTAACTAAAATTAAAGCTATTAAAATAATTTTTGTTAATTGAAATAAAGCTGAACTATATAAACATAGTTATTTAAAACAAATTACTACTTTAAAAATAATACTAAAACAATGCTTCCCACCAGTTATGCAATATTGTTTTCATATCATCTAGCTAAGCAAATATTGATTTTATTGCCAGATACTGAAGTCAGCCGAGCAGTTTCACACCATTTGACATGGACCTCAATGTGGGCATCTAAAATGGCAACCACATCCCCGGTGGCAGCCTTCCAGCCCGAGATTCTGGCCTGGGCCAGGCCTTTCTGCTCTGGATGGGTCAACCTCTTCACCAGGCCTGGGTGCTTCTCATTGATGGAGCTAATATAAACATCCAGCTTTGTCTTCAACTCTTCTGTGGAAGACATACATCCAGAATGACTAGCTCAGTTTGTGTAAAATACGCATCTGAGACTATAGGGTTTGATGAGGTTTTGAGAGAAACAAACCATTTCTGCTGTGGTCGTCCACCAGTATGATCTCTTTGAGCAGGTGGGCTGGAGTTCTGTTGATGATGCTCCAAATGGCTCTTTGGATGATAGACAGAGCCTCATCCAGATAAATCAGCACCACGCTGATGGTGGGCAGATTGTGCGGATATTCACGGCCAATGCATCTATAAAACAATGACAAAAGCAAAATGGAGGAATCCATCAAGACCGTCAGAGAATTTCCATGAACGGCTGAAACTCACCTGTGGTCTCGAGTGTCCGGCAGCTCCCGGTCCAGAGGCATCTGGTCACTGAGGAAAGCATTATAGCCGTATTTCTGAAAGAGATCCTCAGCCTTCCTCTGGTCGTCCTCAGACAGTTCTACAGTCCATTGCTTGAAGAGACTGGAGTTTGGAAACAGCTTCTTTGCTGGCTTCTTCTCATTTCTCACTTTGAGGCTTTTCTCTTCTGCAAAAATGTTTAAGTCTTTGTTAGAACTTTTTATTCTGGTAAACCAGCGGACCAGTTGAAACCTTACAGCTCACATTTACAGATTTCTGTTGTTTTATCTATTTGAAAATCATTGTCAACAATCACTTCAAATTATATTAATACAAACCAACCATGTTTCTTCAAAATAGTGATGCTGTGCATGTAAAACTAAAGGTGCTCAGTACTTTTTTTCTCAAGACTTGAATAATAATTTTGAAAAATGTTTATCATCATGTTTTTTAAAAAGATGTTTAAAAACAGATAGCCCAGTCATATTAGTGACCTAGTAACAGCTTTTAAAAAAAAGGAAAACTTTTGCATGATGCATATCACAGGAAGAGCATGTTATAACATTTTGATTTAGTTTATCAAAAATGAATATTCTGTCATAGATTACTCTACCCTCATGTCGTTACAAACCCGTAAGACTTTCGTTCATCTTCGAAACACAAATGAAGATATTTTAATGAAATCTGAGAGCTTTCTGTCCTTCCACTGACAGTCAATGCAACTCTACTTTTATGAATCGATGCGAGTGGTGCGCTCGTGAACATGCGTTGGAGATTAATATTTTGTAAATAAAGTGGTAAATTATGGGTGCTTTTTTGCGCAAAGCGCCCGCGTCGCTTCATAAAATTGAGGTTAAACCTCTGAAGTCACATGGATTACTTTTATGATGTTAGTTTTTACTACCTTTCTGGGCCTTGAAAGTGGTAGTTGCGTAGGCTGTCAATGGAGAGATAAAGCTCTCAGATTTCATTAAAAAGAGCTTCATTTGTGTTCCAAAGACATGAGCGATAGATAGATAGATAGATAGATAGATAGATAGATAGATAGATAGATAGATAGATAGATAGATAGATAGATAGATAGATAGATAGATAGATAGATAGATAGATAGATACAGTGGGGAGAACAAGTATTTGATACACTGCCGATTTTGCAGGTTTACCCACTTACAAAGCATGTAGAAGTCTGTAATTTTTATCATAGGTACTCTTCAACTGTGAGAGATGGAATCTAAAACAAAAATCCAGAAAATCACATTGTATGATTTTTAAATAATTAATTTGCATTTTATTGCATGACATAAGTATTTGTTCACCTACCAACCAGTAAGAATTCCGGCTCTCACAGACCTGTTAGTTTTTCTTTAAGAAGCCCTCCTGTTCTCCACTCATTACCTGTATTAACTGCACCTGTTTGAACTCCCTCGTTACCTGTATAAAAGACACCTGTCCACACACTCAATCAAACAGACTCCAACCTCTCCACAATGGCCAAGACCAGAGATCAGGGATAAAATTGTAGACCTGCACAAGGCTGGGATGGGCTACAGGAAAATAGGCAAGCAGCTTGGTGAGAAGGCAACAACTGTTGGCGCAATTATTAGAAAATGGAAGAAGTTCAAGATGACGGTCAATCTCCCTCGGTCTGGGGCAAGATCTCACCTCGTGCAAGATCTCACCTCAAGGGGCATCAATGATCATGAGGAAGGTGAGGGATCAGCCCAGAACTACACGGCAGGACCTGGTCAATGACCTGAAGAGAGCTGGGACCACAGTCTCCAAGAAAACCATTAGTAACACACTACGCCGTCATGGATTAAAATCCTGCCGCGCACGCAAGGTCCCCCTGCTCAAGCCAGCGCATGTCCAGGCCCGTCTGAAGTTTGCCAATGACCATCTGGATGATCCAGAGGAGGAATGGGAGAAGGTCATGTGGTCTGATGAGACAAAAATAGAGCTTTTTGGTCTAAACTCCACTCGCCGTGTTTGGAGGAAGAAGAAGGATGAGTACAACCCCGAGAACACCATCCCAACCGTGAAGCATGGAGGTGGAAACATCATTCTTTGGGGATGCTTTTCTGCAAAGGGGACAGGACGACTGCACCGTATTGAGGGGAGGATGGATGGGGCCATGTATCGCGAGATCTTGGCCAACAACCTCCTTACCTCAGTAAGAGCATTGAAGATGGGTCGTGGCTGGGTCTTCCAGCATGACAACGACCCGAAACACACAGCCAGGGCAACTAAGGAGTGGCTCCGTAAGAAGCATCTCAAGGTCCTGGAGTGGCCTAGCCAGTCTCCAGACCTGAACCCAATAGAAAATCTTTGGAGGGAGCTGAAAGTTCGTATTGCCCAGCGACAGCCCCGAAACCTGAAGGATCTGGAGAAGGTCTGTATGGAGGAGTGGGCCAAAATCCCTGCTGCAGTGTGTGCAAACCTGGTCAAGAACTACAGGAAACGTATGATCTCTGTAATTGCATTGGGAATGGGAAGGTTTCTGTACCAAATATTAAGTTCTGCTTTTCTGATGTATCAAATACTTATGTCATGCAATAAAATGCAAATTAATTACTTAAAAATCATACAATGTGATTTTCTGGATTTTTGTTTTAGATTCCGTCTCTCACAGTTGAAGAGTACCTATGATAAAAATTACAGACTTCTACATGCTTTGTAAGTGGGAAAACCTGCAAAATCGGCAGTGTATCAAATACTTGTTCTCCCCACTGTAGATAGATAGATAGATAGATAGACAGATGATCAATTTTGGTCAATTTTGATTTCATGCCAACTTTAAAGAGCGCTTAAAGGGTAACAGGTAAAACAGGTAAACAGAAATAATTTTTGTCAAATTTAATTATAAAACAGATATTAGAAACTTACCCACGGCATGTAAATGAGCCTCCAGTTTGTCCAGCTTGTTGAGGAGAAGTGCGCTGTGTAACGAGAAGTTCTGCTGGACTTTGTGAAGCTGCTTCTCTTGAGTTTGGATTTTCCACTTGACAGAGCTTATGTAGAGAAACACCACAGCGACAGACAAGACTGGAAACAAACTCTTCACACAGCTAATTCTCATGATGATCAGAACAGCAAAATCACAGAGCTTTCAAGAGGTTTCCCTTTTCTTCACATATCAGTTAGTCTATGGTAGTCACTGGCCCGTGCTGTACTCTTAGATTTCGTGACACTAATGTTTGCTGAGTGTTTCTTTAGTTGGCCTGATCTTTATCACTCTAACATGATCACATTATTCTTGGGAATGGGAAGTATTTAGGAGGGAGGAGACCAGGACATTGAATCCTGGTAGACGCATTGGGTACAGCTTCGAAAATATTCACTTTACTAAACTTTCTTAACCTCAATGATATCATTCAGTAAAATAAACCAGTCTGCCACTACAGTCGTTTAACTTTAGTTTTAAAAAGATTAAAAATGTAAAGTTTTTGATTAATTTAGATTTAGTTGAATTACAGAAGGCACTTGTTACACCAATAACCATTTTATGTAATATTTCTTTCAATTGAGAAGCACCCACATAAACCTCACCAAACTAGGAAAAGTCAAAGATATTTTACAATGCAAAACTACAAGTCACACTGTATTTAACAGGCACATAGTGAGAGTATTCCCAAAGAGATTTACCAACTCTTGCAGTTTTGAGTATTTACATAACCTGCAGCATTAAAAGACTTACAGTGGTCACATTAATTTATGAAAAAACGCCCAACTTCTGCAAACAAGACTTCTTATGATTTACTATTTAACAAACAAAGTTTTTGTTTGCAGTCCCTTCTGAAAACAAAGTTTTGGGTGAGCTGGTTTTCAGTTTTATTTGCATAGCACTTTCACAATATATAAAGTTTTAAAGAAGCTTTAGAAAAGTAAAGCTCCACCCCAGATGACTGTGGCAAGGAGAGCTTCTCTATTGTACCCTCTCCTCCATACATGGCTCGTTTTGGCCACTAGAGGGAGACATTGCTTGAGCGTTCACTTCAAAGGCAGGGTAGGCCATTTGTTCCAGAAACATTTTTTGTTATGTTGGTTGAAAGTCTCTTTACATCCTGACAGCATTCACTAAGTGGTCCAAATGTATTTATATCATCTGTGGAAGGCGTAGGACAAAAAAATGTTCAACCAATGTGATAGGATGTCCTGTCAGCGTATGTATTTTCATACCATCACACGTCATCAGCGCACAAACAACAAGCTTATGCTGCGTTCACGCCACAACATAACTACTGTAATTTGGAAGAGATGGAAACCCATGACGTTATACTCGGTTTGTGACTTGAATTTATGCGTTTCAATGGCAACACTATCAACGCTGAAATGAATCTGCAGCAGTCAGGTGTCACAGGTCAGTGCTATTTAAAGGAGTAGTTCACTTCAGAATTAAAATTTCCTGATAATTTACTCACCCCCCACATCATCCAAGATGTTCATGTCTTTCTTTCTTCAGTCGAAAAGAAATGAAGGTTTTTGAGGAAAACATTCCAGGATTAGGCGATTTTGAAGTTGGAGGAGAAAATGAGATGGAGTTTCTCGCCCTACCGCGGTACTTTCGGCAACGTCACGCGTGACCTTTCCAACGTGATTATGTAGTATGTGGCACATCGCAGAGCAGCGCAAGACAAACATTTGTGGTTAAAAATGACTGATCGTTTCGCTAGATGAGACCCTTATTCGTCAGCTGGGATCGTGTTGAGCTCTTTGAAGCTGCATTGAAACTGGAATTTGGACCTTCAACCCGTTGTACCCCATTGAAGTCCACTACATGGAGAAAAATCCTGGAATGTTTTCCTCAAAAACCTTAATTTCTTTTCGACTGAAGAAAGAAAGACATGAACATCTTGGATGACGTGGGGGTGAGTAAATTATCAGGAAATTTTAATTTTGAAGTTAACTAATCCAAGTTGTTATGGGCTTTGAGACATGAGGTAGTTTAACGCCGTCTCTTATGACGCTTTGCTGTACATGTTCATGTGTTTTGGAGGAGGCGTGGCTTTGGAGATGCTCTGAAGGGAGGGTGGGCTCTCATGCTTTTTAAAGCTAGCTTGCTATTGCTAGCCACTCCAAAAATTGCCTACCCTACCTTTAAAAGGATAGTTCACCCAAAAATGAAAATTCTGTAATTTATTCACCCTCAAATTGTTTCAAACCTGTATGAATTTCTTTCTTCTGCTTAAGATAATTTGAAGAATATGGGTAACCAAACAGTTGATGGGCCCCATTTACTTCCATAATATGGAGGGGGAAAAAATACTATGGAAGTCAATGGGGCCCATCAACTGCTGTTCCACAGGCGCCATCTACTGTCAGAGTCAATTTATATTTTCATTCAGCCTGTCTGTGGTTTTTGTTTGTAAAAATGAGACCCAATTTTTAACGCTCTGTTGTATTTTAACCGGTTGATGGAAAATAAGATAATGTGCATTCTAAAAATCGGATTCGGATAACAAGGTATCTAGAATTATTCATGGAGCTGATAAAATACCTATAATCATTTTGAATTTTCACTAACTTACAACAAATATAAGATGTTTTAACTAACAACTTATTGACTTATGACATGAAACAAAAGGTTCATATTTCATAAAGACTACAAAAACACAAGTTATGTACAATGCAATGTGTTGCATAATATTTGGAAAACCAGATTTTAGTATATTACAGTGTCTTTAATGTTTATCAAAAAGTGCATATTTACAAAGCTAAAATACACCAGACAAAAAGACATTTAAAAATATTATTATGACAACAAAAAGTAATTTATTCCCTCATATTACTGTAAGTGAGGGATGAAAGGCCTTAAAATTATGGACAAATCTCAGAAAATAGACTTTTTACCATTTTTTTTCCTGCCATGGAAACCTAAAGATGCATTAAGCGTTCCCAAAAGCCGCTGTGCAGATTCTCATTACATTGTTCCTTTAAAACTAGTCTGTTTAGTTCACGGCAGCATTAGGGTGAAGGGGTTTGACTCGAGCCATACGTGAAAGTCCTAAACGCAGCCCCTGTCCAGGAGACTTCACAGGTGCATTCTGGGACGCACCGGGACTCCGACCAACCAGACCTGGAGATGGAGTTAGAAAGAGTTTACAACAGGACCACAAATACAGCACTTTGTCTGTTTTTGGCAGTCAAAATCGACAACTTTGCACTGATGATTTCAGCCTGTAGTCTCACCAGGGGGATTCCACTTGCAGGTCTTGGCAAGTCTGCCCCCTGCAGGACTAGAGCAGAGTGCAGGTTTAGAGATAGGTGGAGTATTGGGCGTCTTCTTCAGTCCAGATGCAGGAGCAGCTGGACTCCGACAGATCGCTGGGCTGGGAGCTGTCAGAAAGAGAGAGATGTTAGTGTGGTATGCCTTTCATCGGACTCTAAATATAAGGGTGTGTTCACACTTGGCAGGTTTGGTTAGATTAAAATACACTTCGATTATCCACGAACTTCACAGATCGGTACAGGCATTAAAAATGGCATCTCCTTGCAGCAGATCTTCATTTGTGTGTGACGGAGGAATTCCTACCACTATTTTGACTCCTTTACACATTTTATAAACTCTTCACAAGTCCTCAGCTGGTAAAAATACAATGTACACACATACAATGAGCGCATTTAGCCCAGCACACAGCATTGTTTTGGATGTTTTGAAATTTCGTCCCAAAATGTGTCATAAATTGTGTCTTTCGGTTCGGTGTTAAAAAAGACAGTGTGAACGCTAAGAGAACCAGGACTAAATTTATCATTTTCTTTTTTTAATCCACAGAAAAAAGTACCTGAGCTTTTAGCTTTCGAGGCTTTTGTTGGCTTTTTCTCTTTCTTTTCCTTCTTGTCCTTCACAGGAGGTGGGGCCTTCTTTTCTGTCTTTAGTTTTACGACGTTTTTCTTCTTCACTGTGAATGTCTCGTCTTCACTTTCATCTTCTTCAGTGAAGTCTGCATCACTTTCCGAATCTGCTACAGGAACAACCATAAATAATGCCCACATTTTGAATCAGTAGTATTAAATTTCATCATGAAAGCACTGAAGACATATGCAGCAGAGGCCAGTCCAGGTCTATGTGACTTTAAAGAGTATCTATAATGCTTTTTACATGTTCAACTTTTTTGTTCAACAGTGTATCAACAGGCATACACAGACTGAAGGGGCGAGCCAGGTAGAGTTAGTTATTAGTGTTTAAACTCATGGTTATGGCAAGGGGCATGACATTTCTGAAACAAGTTCTAAGCGGTTGACCAATCACAACACACTGGTCCAGCCGACCAATCAGAGCACACTGAGCTTTTCAGAAGGAGGGGCTTCATAGATACAGGAACTAAACAGAGTGTTACTGACAGACTGGGAAGAGAGGAGCTGCAACAATGTCAAACATGTGAAAAATGTTTTTTTGAACATTCAAAAAACTGCATCCATCCATTATAAAAGTGCTCCACATGGCTCCGGGGGGTTATTGAAGGCCTTCTGAAGTGAATCGATGTGTTTTTATAAGAAAAATATCCATATTTAACACGTTATAAAGTAAAATATCTAGCTTCCGGCGGACCGCCTCCCGTATTCAACTTACGAAAAAAGAGTAACTGGTGCGACAATGACGTCGGACAAAGCGTAAGCGTTTTGAACTGCGAGAGCCGTTACACTTTCTGCGTAAGTTGAATACGGAAGGCGGTCCGCCGGAAGCTAGATATTTTACTTTATAAAGTTTTAAATCTGGATATTTTTCTTACACAAATGCATCGATTCGCTTCAGAAGGCCTTTATTAACCCCCTGGAGCCGTGTGGAGTACTTTTATAATGGATGGATGCACTTTTTTGGGCTGCCATTCACTGCCATTATAAAGCTTGGAAGAGCCAGGACATTTTTTAATATATCTCCGATTGTATTTGTCTGAAAGAAGAATGTCATATACACCTAGGATGGCTTGAGGGTGAGTAAATCATCCGATAAATTTCATTTTTGGGCGAACTATCCCTTTAAGACCCCAAAAACAACATTTAAGACTTTGTAAAAAGACATAATATGGTATCATTAATTAAGATTGTGAAGGTCCTCAGGTTACCTGGTATGTTTTGCGGCTGGTAGTCCTCATCGTCTTTGTCGTCCTTCTCCTTCAGAGGTTTTCTCTGCTCTTCTGAGGATTCAGTCTGTTTGGAAACACTGGAAGGGGAGGCGTCTATACTGATCAGATTCAGCCCTGAAAACAAGGGCAATAATAAACACATGCATAGAAAATGCAACATTTGTTCTCTTTTTATATCAGCCCCAATTATGCAGTTTTCTGAAACACTGATTACACTTTGAAATTTTAATTTTGTTGACATCAAATGTTAATATCTGCATAATAACAAACCTGCTTTACCTAAACTTTTGTCATCGATGCTACAATTTGACAGCACAGGAGGAGAGTCTGGATGGGGATGACTGTCACCTACTGTACAAAAGCAAGCTCAGAGTTTTGTTTGGAGAACAGACAATTGTTTTTTTGCATGGAAATGTCAAATAAATATCCATAAATATGTACAAATAAAAGTAAAAGACACAATTATTTGTTATTACCTAAATGGCTCCCATCAGCACTGCAGTGCACCAGAACAGGTGGAGAACATTGAACAGGCTGAGATGCGTCACGATCATCTGCAGAACACAAAAAGACATTAAATAACAGTAACATATAGCTTTGCACTTCACAAATGAGGGAAATTAACTCTTAAACCAGAAGAACATTCACCAGTTTTGGTTGTAGGCTCTCCGTCTTGTGTTCTTGAAGAGTCCAGCAAGGACAATGTTAGAGCTGCCTCCAAATCTCTGTCATAAAGTTTATCATCCAGAGACGTCCTGAAATTACAGTCAATGGTGTCAATACATACAGTCAGTGGTCCATTAATGTTTTTCTGTGAGTGGGCATTGCAATTACACAAAAAATTTGAAAATGTTTTGAAAAGTTTCAAAATGCCATTGTAACCTCTTCCTGCTTCCAGAGCTGGTGAGATCAACAACTTCCTTTGGAGATGCACTTGTAGCCTTGTGGTTTCTCTCCAAATCAAGGTCTTTGACAGCTGTTCGAGGTTTTTTGGGAGGAGGTTTCTCACAGGCAAAGTCCTCATCTGTCACATAAATCATGAAAACATCTTTATAGGTTCTGAGCATTTTGAAGTGATATCCTAAATGCACATCAGATGTCTCACCGTCATCGTCTTGGAAGACTGAGTAGTTAACAGCTTTCCTATTTCTGATGACAGGCAGAAAACACAGCTTGCGTCAAAGAGGACACTGACTCTTCAGATTTTCACAGTGATTGATTATGAAAATATAAGGAAGTAACGTCATTACAAATAACAAAGACGAACACCTGTGATGAAGCAAGCACATATGGAAAGTGACATGACAACACTAATCTAGGGCATGGATTAACTCATTTTGTAATTGAAGGAATGGACGTATTTGAAAACGCACCTGGAAGGTCGATCCATAGTTTAGATCAAAAGGAGAGAATAAAATCGCGCTATGAACACCACACACTGACACTAATGCCGTAGTTTTCTACAACCTTTCGTAATATCTACTGAAAGTTATGCAGCTGAACAACCAGCAAACAAAAAAATTGTAAGTTAAAAACCTAATGGGCACTTAGAAAGTCTGTATTTGTATCAGAGGCATGTTGTTTTGATGTGAGCTGAAGCTGAGGTACTCCTATTCACGACCCGCCTGAAAACAAACGGCGGGAATCTATCTGACTGTACGAATTTGCAATTCACTATAAGCATGTCTACCGTTGTGTTTACATTTCAACACTAAGTAAGTGATTAAAATATAATAGTATTTTTCAATTATTATATGGTCTTAAAACCTCGACAAAACTTTTAATTGGTACAAGCTTTGTGCGTTTTGTAAAAATGTCGAATCTGCGGATATGATTTTTTGACGCGAAGACTACGTCACACGAAAAATGTTTTTACTTATTTATTCTCATTTATTTTCTGTTTATTATAGTGTACCTCCTCTGCTTATTATAGTGTATTTGTAAATCTTTACAAACCAATAATAAATAATGAAGTTATAATGTTTTATGTTAGATGTTAATAACCTGAAGTCGTTTAGAATTACTTCACAATATATAGGCTATTTTGGTGGAAAAATAAATAAATAAAATGTCGGAGATAAGGATAAAACAGAAATCCTGTCACCATTTACTCACCCTCAAGTTGATCCATACCTGCATGACTTTCTTTTTTCTGTTGAACACAAAAGAAGATATTTTGAAGAATATGGGTAACCAAACAGTTGATAGACCCCATTGACTTCCATAGTATGGAAAAAAAAAATAATGGAAGTCAACTGGGGCCCATCAAATGACATTCTTCAAAATATCTTATTTTGTGTTCAGCAGAAGAAAGAAATTCATGCAGGTTTGGAACAACTTAAGGGTGAGTAAACGATGAGAGAATTTTCATTTTTGGGTGAACTATCTCTTTAAGACATCCACTGAAATTTTACATAGGAAACCTTTCTTAAGTAAATTAAAATTGTACATTTTTTCTTCTAAATTACATAAATTACATTACTTTAATTTACATAAGAAACTGTAAAATGTCATTTTGCCATTGTTATAAAAATGTTTTTTTTTTAAATCTTCAGTTTAAAACATGCTCTCAAATCAGCTCCAAACTCTAAATCCTCTTTCTGGTTGTAGGGCTTTAGCATAAGCAGGTCATAGTGTAACCTATAGGTTGGCTCTATAAGGCCCTTCCTTCCGAAAATAACCAAAGTGCAGCCTTTGACACTGGAAACAAAGCAGAATGTGGAAAAGTTTATTCTTGGATACTCAGATGTCAGATTGATTCTAATGACAGGAACCTGAGATGTTAAACCAGATAAGTTTCACTGAGGGACAAGTTCAATCAAACAAGAGTCCAGTAACCAAAAGGTGATAAACAGATGATTTTGTCTAAATTAACTATACTTCAAGGATAGTTTATTCTACAAAGATTATTTTGCATTCTTTTTGCATTCTTTTCACCTTGAGAATGCCCGGAGTTTGAAAATGTCAAACTCCGACTTTCATTGTGTTTATATTGTTTAATGCAAATTAAAATAATTAAAAAACTAACTTAGGCTGCTTTCTAGGTTTACTGCAAGATAAATATATGAGACACAAATAAATCACAGAACATATTTTCTTTAATCAAGAAACAAACTTTTATTTATTTAAAACGAGTAAAACGGGTAGGCCTATAAGATTTCCCTGCACATCTAACACTTAAAAGCATCCATATAAATACCATAAATAAAACATATGTAATTCATTAAATAAATAAATACTTTATTGGTAGACAATTGTTATCCACGGGTGGTGTCCAGCACCAAAGACAAATTCATGGTGGCAGGTGAAAAAACAACAACGCAGGTTTTGGTTCTTCAGATTTGGTGAGATGCAGAAACTAAACAGCCTAAAGAATCTGTGAATTTGATTTTAAATATATGTCCTTTATTTATTTATGACCTGTGATGAAATTATTATGGAGTAACACTCTTACGTTGGCGGGTCCACAGTCACTTTGCATGGACGGTCTATCCGACAATTGCTGAAATCCGAGGACTGCCGGGGCTCGTGTCGTGAAGAAGGTCCCAAGGGTCATCATCGGAAGGGGAAACTACGGTTTCCCTGGAGATGTTTCGACCCTCCGACGGCTCAAAGTCCAAGTCTCCATCGTCCTCTTGTGCAGCTCTGGAGTCTGACTCCTCTCCGTTCCGGAGCGCGTTCAGCGGGTCTGACGGGTTCACCTGTCGGTTTCTCCGCTCCCGGTGCTGCAGGCGCTCCAGTGGGACGGTGTTCTTCTCTGATAAGAAGAGAGATGACTGAGGGAGGTTTTGTCCAGCTATAAACACCTGTTTTGCCCCATCCAGGTTAAGCAGTATACCATGCTTGGTGGAGTAGTACACGTCACGATGGTTCTCCAAAAGTTTGTGGTGAAAAAGACAATCTTCTTTATTGCAGACCGTCTAAAGACATACAAATATACCAATGGTAAAATAACGAAGGCAAAGTGTCACAGCTATTATTATGTACCAAATGCACTTCTATTACTTAAGGCCCGTTCACCAGGAACAATAACTATAATGATAACAATATTAACGTTTACACAAACGCATGATATCCTTATTTATTATAAGCGCGCGCTGATGTTTTGTTGTCAAAACAACAAAGAGCTCGAGCTTTAGGTGCTCGAGCTCTTAAAGCAGGATGGGTTCTGATTGGCTGTCAGTGTTTTTATCGTTCATCAGCTGAAAAAAAATCGTTCTGAAAGTGATTCCAATTATATATTTTCTCTGTGCCGTTATGGTTATAGTTGTGGTGTGGTCTCTGCTATATTTAGAACGGTTTTTAGAACAATATCTTTATCATTATCGTTATCGTCCTTGGTGTGAACGGGCCTTTAGGCTACTGTATTATAATGACCTGTATGTGTAACTTACATAAGATTAGCCTATGCCTCACTTTTTATACTTTTTTTTTTATTTTACCTTTTTCAACTTAAATGTATATGATTAAAAACTTACAGATGTAAAAAGGGTCCCTCCTGCGTCCATACACAGAAATCGGTTGCTTTTCACTCCAAATATTGCCAGACGGTCTCTGCTCTCTGCCTTCAATAAAATTACACCTGTTGAAATGCAGGATTTAAAGAAAATTAAACTGTGGGGATATATAATACACTGTTTGATATGAAAAACGTTATTTTATTTAATCATCATTGATCAGACTGGTACAGTTTGACTTTTATTACTGCATTAATATGCAAAATATCGGTGGCATCATCTTTATGCTGAAAAAACAGTATAGGCTACTCACTGTAGGACCCCCGGTTTGTAGTTTTGCGCACATGTCCATTCGGGCTGATCTCCAAGTAGAAGTTGTTCAAGTCTGAAGTTGTCTGAAGGTGGATGAATCTCCGCGGGTTTCCCCAGTTGGAGCCCAGGAGAGGAGAAGGGTTGGGGGCAGCATCCGCAGGTCTGAAGCCCTGGAGAGCAGTGAACCACAGCGCAAGGACGGAGGAGTGCAGCATGTGCAGGTTGGAAAGTGCGCAACGCATCCTCACAGAGCGCAGAGTATCGGTGCGTAAAACCAGTGTGCAGAGCTGAAGAAGTTGTGATGCGTAAAAGTTGGTGAGCGCGGCTATTTAAACGCATCCTGTGCCACTCCTCGCCAGCATCCTTTACGCAACACTCGCCCCCAGAGCCAGAGGATGTGAAGGGGCGGCTTCAGCATGTCCACCTTCTGTTTGTTATGAAGGTAATTGACTGGCAAACCATAATTGGTTTGTCAATTTGCCACAAATTTGAATTTCTATGTGTCCAAACTCATGGACATAATGTCCCTCTTGGCTCATTTTAAAGGTTATTTTGCATGTCAGAATCATTTGGTGGTCTCCCAAAGTTTCTCAAATGCTAATATGTAGGCCTAGGTTTATTTATATACTTAAGATTCTCTCACCTATTAATTGACTCTGCATGATCAGTATACTGAAGAAGTCGCTTTGGATAAAAGTGTCTGCTAAATGAATAAATGGATGTAATGTAAGTGTAGTATGACCCTAATCTGAACTTCCTCATGTTGGCCAGCAGAGGGAACTTGTACCTCATTCACTTGTGTCCTATTTTTGTCCTAACATGAGCATAACTGTGTAGAATATGAAACTATATCATGATAATAATAATAATAAAATATATATTTTTTAAAATGTCATTAGGCTATATACCAATAGTAGGGGCCAAAACTGATGTCCGGCCTGGAAAAATTGACATCTTCACCCTTTATTAAAAAATTATTAAGAATTTGTTAAAGATTTTGTAAGCATGCTTACAAAATTGATTCCAATGAATTTCCAATGAATTGCTTCCAAGCTCAACTATAGTTGAGCTTGGAATCAATTGTGCGAACATAATTTTTGGTCATAAAAAGGTACAGTGGAGGTCTAATTTTGTTCCTTGGGGAACAAAATGTATAACTGTACCTTTAAAGGTACACAATTGGTCCTTAGGGTACAATTATACCATTGTTTTCCTTTACTTAGAGCAGGGGTAGGGAAGTTCGGTCCAAGTGAGTCACTGTCCTGCAGAGTTTGGCTCCAACCCTGAAAGACATCTATAAGCTCTTATTGAGAATTTAGGTTTAGATGTTGATGTTTTATTGAAAATGTTTGGTTACCATTATGGTGATCAGTGTTTCCTTTAGTTGGGCAGTTTGACTCTTGGCTTTTTATGTCAGGTTGTGGTTACAGTGTTAACAAAACACAATCTGTTCAAATCAAAAGAAGCCATAAACAAAAATTGTCATGAAGAAAAATGTTTGACTAAACTCATCACTGACTAAAAATGTTAATAAATAATATTCACCAACAATACTTTCTTGCCACAGACCAGACATTCTGAATTTTTATTTTTAAATACATTCTAAGAGGAAAAAAGTTTAGACGCACACAGATATCAAGAATCAGCATATGAATCTCAACAATGGTGACATACTTAATGCTGCAATGCATGCTGGGAGCCATGAGTTTTATATTGTGGTGGCTTAGTAGGGTTGGAGCTAAACTCACATCAGCTCTCTAGGACCGAACTTGCCTACCCCTGACTTAGAGGTACAAAAATGTACCCTAAAGGGTACCACCCCAGTGACGGCCACTTGTACCTTAAAAGGTACAATTTTGTACTCTTTTTTTTTTTTTTTGAGAGTGTACAAAGAGATTATGATGAACACGTAAAACAAGAGAGAACCAACAAAATATTAACTGATTATGTTGTGATCAATGTATGCTTTTTTTCTGTGTTTTATTTTTCTACGCATTTCTTTTTGTAAAATAGTAAAATAAAACCTGTAGCTGTAGTTTGTCTTTTTAAGCCAAAATATTTTAATATAGGCCTATATATACAAATATTTTAAAACATAATACTTATATGTCTAATACTTAAACTTGTTTTCCTTTATATTAATCTTCATCATATATATTTTTATTCTTAAATACTTAATTCTTTTCGATTTATATTTTAGAAAATGGAAACAAAACAGGAACAATTTGTGAAGAAAACAAAGGAACTAGGCTTGGATACGTAGGCCAAATATCACATTCCATACTAATATTCACATTATGAAAGAAAAAAAAAAAAAAACAGATTTACAGATAAATTGGATCCAGTGGATCTCATATGAACTCCCAAGCTTAAATTTATGCATATGAATCAGAAAAAAAAAATCAAATAACCATGACAGGGAAGAAGTTTATGAATAGTTGCAAGTAGTTTATTGAACTGTTTCATGTTGTATAAATGATCCTGTATGAGTGTGACATCCTGACAGCATGACTGGAGTGGCAATTATTTCTAGAAAAGAATCAATTCTGACTGCTCACTGTACTTGCTACTTTGAGCATAATTAAAATGTGAAACAAATACACACACATGAAATGAAAGAAAAAAAAGAAAATATAGTTTTATTAACATCAGGAACATGATTAAACTGCTGTGCACAGCACATACGTAGAAAAGTAAAGGAAAAAAATATTTTTCAATATATCTGTATTTATACATAGCATCAGCGCTTGTTTTTAGAAACACATGATTATGTCCTCAGTTTCCTCCTGTCAAAATTCATTGCAAGAAATCTTAACTAAGGCAAGGGTTAGAGATGTGTTTATAAAGAGGAGCGGACAGAAACACAATACAGCCACACAAAATCCTGGATTGTACTAATGTATACACTCACCTAAAGGATTATTAGGAATACCTGTTCAATTTCTCATTAATGCAATTATCTAATCAACCAATCACATGGCAGTTGCTTCAATGCATTTAGGGGTGTGGTCCTGGTCAAGACAATCTCCTTAACTCCAAACTGAATGTCAGAATGGGAAAGAAAGGTGATTTAAGCAATTTTGAGCGTGGCATGGTTGTTGGTGCCAGACGGGCCGGTCTGAGTATTTCACAATCTGCTCAGTTACTGGGATTTTCACGCACAACCATTTCTAGAGTTTACAAAGAATGGTGTGAAAAGGGAAAAACATCCAGTATGCGGCAGTCCTGTGGGCGAAAATGCCTTGTTGATGCTAGAGGTCAGAGGAGAATGGGCCGACTGATTCAAGCTGATAGAAGAGCAACTTTGACTGAAATAACCACTCGTTACAACCGAGGTATGCAGCAAAGCATTTGTGAAGCCACAACACGCACAACCTTGAGGCGGATGGGCTACAACAGCAGAAGACCCCACCGGGTACCACTCATCTCCACTACAAATAGGAAAAAGAGGCTACAATTTGCACGAGCTCACCAAAATTGGACAGTTGAAGACTGGAAAAATGTTGCCTGGTCTGATGAGTCTCGATTTCTGTTGAGACATTCAGATGGTAGAGTCAGAATTTGGCGTAAACAGAATGAGAACATGGATCCATCATGCCTTGTTACCACTGTGCAGGCTGGTGGTGGTGGTGTAATGGTGTGGGGGATGTTTTCTTGGCACACTTTAGGCCCCTTAGTGCCAATTGGGCATCTACTATTGGTACCTGAGCATTGTTTCTGACCATGTCCATCCCTTTATGACCACCATGTACCCATCCTCTGATGGCTACTTCCAGCAGGATAATGCATCATGTCACAAAGCTCGAATCATTTCAAATTGGTTTCTTGAACATGACAATGAGTTCACTGTACTAAAATGGCCCCCACAGTCACCAGATCTCAACCCAATAGAGCATCTTTGGGATGTGGTGGAACGGGAGCTTCGTGCCCTGGATGTGCATCCCACAAATCTCCATCAACTGCAAGATGCTATCTTATCAATATGGGCCAACATTTCTAAAGAATGCTTTCAGCACCTTGTTGAATCAATGCCACGTAGAATTAAGGCAGTTCTGAAGGCGAAAGGGGGTCAAACACAGTATTAGTATGGTGTTCCTAATAATCCTTTAGGTGAGTGTATGTAGCCTATGAGTCAAAACCTGCTAAAGGGTAATAATGAAGTCAATGTCAATAAAAGTCAGCTGAATGTAACATTTTTGACAAGCCAAACATGTCAGTCTCAGAGTAACAAAATAAACTTAAAATAAGTATAATGAACTGTGCAAAAAAGTATTTAGAACGTCTCCAGCACGATTTATAATTACCCAAAAATAAAACATACCTCACCCCTTATGCACATTATCACGTCCGTCAAAACCTTAGGCTATCTGTCAATTGGAATATAAGAACTAAAAACATGGACATAACACACTCATGGCCATCAATCACTTCACTGAATAAATAATTATGATCTTAGGATCCATCTGTTTTCAACATTTGAATAACACAACATCAATGTCTGTCAAAAAATAACGTGCACAATACACGGTAGTATTTATGAGAAGCAGAGGTCCAGCGAGTCACACATTTCCTGGAAAACCCACACTACCGGATGTTTCGACTACGTCATCGCTTTTCAAGAAGAGGGAGAAAATGGCGGCCTGAGCCACTTCCACTTACTGTCTGTCAGAGATGATAACGTACATAATACATAACGCATGTAAATATAAATTTGTTCTTCACTCACTGAAATTGAATCGGAATGATCAGGGAACTGAGTGAAATACTTCACACTGCATGCTAAAGAGAATAAACGGCAATACAATTGAAAAACTTCATCGGGTGAGTGAATGTCGTTTAACGGAAGTTGTGCGTTATATTTTGACAGACATTTTTTAATACACAAACTACACATTCTGGTTCTGACATTCCTGATTTGAATATTTTCAATAATTTTCTGTTCTTGACTGATCTTTTTTTAATACATTTGGCAATAGATGAACTATTAAATGAGTCTTTTGAGACGAGTCCCTGTAGTCGTCCAATTTCACTCTCATATGCTGATGTAATAAACTTGACAGGAGATTATTATAAAATGTAGTTTGATCTCAGTTGTTTAAAAGATTAAAGCAATTGTCAAAGTTTACATTTTTACATGAATTGTTAGATTTAATTACCCCGTAGCAGATTTTGACATATATATATATATCCTTTTTTATTTCCCTTTATCTAATTTGTCTGTTTACCCTTTAACACATTGAAGTAGCTTTTGTATTGAAGTATGTAATGTGAAAGTGACAAAAAAAAAAAAGTCCAGAAATCACACTAAATGATTAATGACCCCCCTCAGACACCGGGGTCTTTCCTCTGACTGTAACAGGATCAGCCACACAAAGCCATTTCAAAACAAAAACACTGCAAAGCCAAGAACTGGCATCCCATTCTAATGCCCAGTGCTCCAAAGATTCCCGAAAGCCTCCCTCCATATGCGAGGAGGATTCAGACGGTGACAGCTTGCAGTCATTCATGCACATACGTTTTTCTCATGAGCGTTAAGAGTCTCGAGTCTACCAGGAAACCGGTGTCTATATTCTATGCCCAATAAACATTTTTACAGCTGTTGCTATAAATCCAAGCGACATACATCAGCAGATGAGAGGGCTCCGATTCCCAAATGTTCACGCACATTGCTCATTCTTCACAGTCTTAGAAAAAAAAGGTTCAGTGAGGTTCTATATAGAACCCTAGGGTTCTTGGCTCAATTTTAAAGCCAAAAAGGTTCTATATAAGGAGAAATGTCTTAAATGATTGCATAATACTTTCATATTTAACGTGTAATTTCAATATTTTTCTAGTGATAAAGCATGTTAACAAGCTGTTTAAATGCAATTAAAATTAAAAAATAATCCATGATGGAACCCCTAAAAGGTTCTATAATGGAGCACCTTTAAGGTTCTATATAGAACCTTTTCTTCTAAGAGTGTGGTGTTGTCACAGTCAGGGCACAAATTAAAGAAACAGCTCATTTCACTCCTCCATTCTTAACGCTTAATTAGTGCTCAAGATTTTATAACACATTCAGACATACTGTATTAAAATAGATTTATAGGTTGACCTAAACCATGCAGTATAGTTTGCTAAACTGATTAATCCTGGATCTTTATTGAATGAATTAATTTAAAATACGGTTCTAATAAAGCCAAAATGTTAGCTGATCCACTGACATCATTAAATGTGTATGAAAAGCTATTAAATAGTGACATTTATGTCTTATAAATGTGTTTTATTGTTTTTGTACGTGTACTGGTCTCACTGGGACTCACAGTGATATGAATTCCGAGGCACATCAGCTAAATACAGTCCTCAATGGCACAGCAGAAAACCAGAAGAAATGTGCTAATGTACAAGTAATGACTGAATGCCTTTAACATCTTTTAACAGATGAGACCACAAAACAAGCAGCCTGGCAGAGGCGAGAAATTATTAGCCTTTTTTTGTCTCCCAAAAGTATTGCGTCAGTCCTGCAGAGGTCTGTCCTGATATATTCACTGCGACACAAGTGTTACACAAGTGACACAAGTGTTAAAGTGCCCCTATTATGCTTTTTTGAATATTGCCTTTCATGCAGTGTGTAATATTGTTGTTTGCGAATGTAAAAGGACTGCAGAGTTTTAAAGATCAAATAAAAAAGGTTGTCTCCTAAAAGAAAGAATCGATTCTGAACTGCCTGAAACGAGTCGTCAGCAATTCCAGTCTCACTTCCTGTTACATACCTACACAACAATCTAACAAAGTTACATAATGCCCGCCTATGGACTTCACTGACGTGAACAACGTCTACTTTGACCCACCCTTAAACACTGTAGTTGTAGCTGAGACTGGAAGTATTTGGGTCGTCTTGTCGACATGTCGAGAAGACGCTGTTTTCTGTACTGCGAAAGCAAATCCACTTTGCATCACTTCAAAGGGATAAGGACTGAAGGTAAAACTGACGCCATCGTTACTGTTTGCTTCACTGTGCATCAAACACTGAGGAAGCCGAAATAGTAGTGGGCGTTTTGTTTCTGACATGCTGTAAGCAGTGGACCAATCACAACAGACTGGGCCGTCTGACCAATCACAGCAGAGTAGACCAATCACAACAGACTGGGCCCTCTGACCAATAAGAGCAGAGTAGACCAATCACAACAGACTGGGCCATCTGACCAATCAGAGCAGAGTAGACCAATCACAACAGACTGGGCCATCTGACCAATAAGAGCAGAGTAGACCAATCACAACAGACTGGGCCATCTGACCAATCAGAGCAGAGTAGACCAATCACAACAGACTGGGCCATCTGACCAATCAGAGCAGAGTAGACCAATCACAACAGACTGGGCCATCTGACCAATCAGAGCAGAGTAGACCAATCACAACAGACTGGGCTATCTGACCAATCAGAGCATAGTAGTGGGCGTCTCGTTTCCAACATGCTGTAAGCGGTGGACCAATCACAACCGACTGGGCCATCTGACCAATCAGAGCAGAGTAGACCAATCACAACAGACTGGGCTATCTGACCAATCAGAGCATAGTAGTGGGCGTCTCGTTTCCAACATGCTGTAAGCGGTGGACCAATCACAACAGACTGGGCCGTCTGACCAATCAGAGCAGAGTAGACCAATCAGAGCATAGTTGTGGGCGTTTAGTTTCCAACATGCTGTAAGTGGTGGACCAATCACAACAGACTGGGCCGTCTGACCAATCAGAGCAGAGGAAGCTCTCGGAAAAGAGGGGTTTAGAGAGACAGAATCTTTGAAGAAATGAGGTCATGCTGCAATGAGAAAAAAGTGTTTTGGACCTTGTATGCATGTAAACTTGCAGGAGACTCCAAAACAAAATTAGGAACTTTTAAAATAGCATAATAGTGGCACTTTAATAACCCAATAAGGTCATATCACTACTGGATCCGGCTAACACAATCTCACTGCAGTTTATAGCTTTTTTACATTTTGGTGAAGTGTAGAATCCCATTTGTGCGCTTTAGTACGACTAACTGATGGTTATGTTTAGGGGTGGAGCTTCATGCTTTTTTACCCCTATAAATCATACGTTTTTGAATGAATTCATACATAGTCGGCACATCGTAAAATAGTTACTTGTACCACGGGATTGGGTTGGTTTTGGCTGATTCGTGGTGATCTGAAGAGTTTAACATCAGGCATGGAAAAAGTAAATAAGCACAATTTCATGTTAAGTAACTGAATGTAGATGGATGTCTTAGGGAGCAGGAAAGAACTCAGGATCCAAATAAATGCTATCAGACTATAATGGAATTGTACTTTGGAATAATGAGAAAAGGAAACGAGACCTTGGACGGACATTTTCGAGCAGTTCAACTCCTGTGCATCGCTACAACCTTGGACTAAAGTTGGATGGAAAACCGGAAAGAACCCTTGTGCTACAGGAATCTCAAGGCTTCTGGGCACCGTGGCTTTTACAAGACTGTCTATGTGCGAGAGGGACATCAACAGCGGGGCCTCTGCTCAGGTATTCCACCCCCACCCACGAGGACCCACATACTTCAAACAGATTGAACAAACAACCAGGCCATGGTGTCCCATAAGTCTTTCTAAAATAGTCATTCTTTTTGATTTCCCTTTAAGGCAAGACACCCAAGGTGAATAGGGAAAAATAGATTTTACCATACTTCCTAAGTTGGTGACATTAAGAACTGCAAAAAATTTTGTATTACAAGTTTTCTGAAAGTTGTTTAAATATGCCAATGAGGCATTATCTAATTAAATACGCATTAATTTGCCAGGCTCAAAATTCTTCTTTCATTTTGTTGACATTTTAGAGTCAAAGGTTTTTACAGAGGGGGTTTTGGATATCTCTTTCTATCACTCCATGAATCAAAAAAATGCCAATTTTTATGTTTTTAAGAATAAAATGTTGTTTTAATGTCCGTCCACTAGCAGTATTAAGAAAAACGTGTTGTAGATCAAGTGTAAAAAAATAAACACATAAAAGTCTATTTTAGATGTCTTTTTTTTTCCACTAGTCTGAAACAACACAGTATGGAAAGCCAAATAGCACAAAATCTAAAAACTGAGCAGTGAAAAAACAATGTTGTTGCCTGTAGCGTCTTGCCTTGAAGAAAAAGCCTGGGTGGGGCAACATTTAATGACAAAAACTGATGCAAACAAAGGCAGACGAACCAAAATCATAAAAAAACGGTGAGCGTCCCTCAGTTTGGATGCCACACAGCGTCTGCCCTGTAATTACATTTGCATAGAGCAGCAGCGACGAGTGCCACTGCAGTGCCTCTGCAGCAACAGGAAAGAGCCCAGGCTCCACTGCCCTCCTCTACCAGGATTCACACAAACACACACACACACACGCAAACAGGCATCCATATGGACAGGTGCACACACACATCAGACCAGAAGCAAAAATAAATAAATATATACTGCACGTATTCCCTTGAATCAGATACCATCACTGATGGCAGTGTGCCTTTAGCAACAAGCGACAAAAGCTCTGGGCTACTGGCTTTTTCAGTGCACAGTCAGTATTTACAGTATTTTCATTGGTTTAGAAGACGTTCTCATTCACAGCAATGCTTAAGCTTATTTTCAAGTGCTCCTTTTGTTCAGGCAAACCTGTGATAAGCAATAGTATAACTGAACCAGCCATTTTCAGTGCGCTTGCATCAGTTCCCCTGTAGATTTCACATTTTTTCTTGTTGTTTTTCCCCAGTTTTCTTTATAAAAGAAGTTTCAATTGCAAAAACATAAGAAATTCTAGTCCAAATAAAACGTACAGCCTCAAAGCTCCAACAGGGGTTCTGCTAGAAAAGATCATCGACAGCAGACGATGCTGAACGCAGCCTCTTCACGAGTCACTCTTGTGCCTCGTACAACGTTCTCTGATTAGAGAAAGGTAAAATAAAGCAGAGATGCACACCCCTCCCCCTCGCCCCTCTCTGGGGCCCTTGTGGGAGAGTCCCCGCGGGGCCCTGGCTAACATATCAGCCCTATTTCTGACGCCCTGGGGCGTTCAGAGCATGCATGTTAAAGGGGCGGTGTGCGGGAATGCCAAGGCACCTCAGCGCAACATGCAGCAAGAGAGATCTGCTTTCTTTTAAGTGCTCACACAACCCTACAGCATGAGGAAAAACAACAAAACTGTCAAAGATACAAAAATAAGGACTCGTTATGCTTGTGTCGGCTCAGATGGAACTAAAAATAAACAAGCGTTCGTCTCTGCGTAACTTCATGCATCCTTTTAAACCATCTAGGTAGCTCTTTGAGGTAATAAAAAACTGTAAAAAGCAGAGGAGGACATCCATCATCCATCCCAGAGTCTGTTCAATTCTTGGCAAGCACCTGACTAGGGAAAGGAAGGCTGGGGGAGCCTCCACTTCCATAATCAATAATATATATATGTTTGTATATATATATATATATAAATAAAAGAAAGAAGCAGCGACGGATAGCATATTCAGAGATTCTAATAAAAAGCTGGCCTATCCAAATATACATATAAAAAAAAGAATAAGTACTATTTTGGTGATATTCTTGCAGTTCCTTGTAATGTTCGTGTGTCAGTTTTCAGATCTCTCAGGGAGACCAGTGCAAATGAAGATCTATTGCAAGAGTCTGCTCATATTCGAGGGAGGAAGTGGGTGACCGTCATGGCGGTGGTGGCCTTGTTGCCTCGCTTCACTCGGCCGTGTTTGCTGAGAGCGACATAGAATCCCTTGTAAACGGAGGACTCGTAGGCATTGTAGTTATTTGGCAGCAGGGTCTCCTTGAACTTGCATTCATCTTTAAAGGTAGCCTGAAAGGAGGACAAGAGAAGGGATGTGAATGCCAGCATTCAGTCACATGCTCATTTTTGCCACTAGTGCAAACAAATGAATGAGGCTTCTGCTGAAGTATTTAGTGAACTCATAACCAGGGTTATTGTTGTTTAAACTAAAACTATTAAAGCATTTATGTTAATTGAAATAAAGCTGAAATAAAATATAGCTGAATGTTAGTTGAAAAACTTAAAGGGATAGTTCACCCAAAAATGTTGTTCATCTTCGGAACACAAATGAAGATCTTTTTGATAAAAGAGCTTTCTGTACTCTACATTGACAGCAATGCAACTACCAATTTGACACTTCAAAAAGTTCATAAAGAGATCATAAAACTAATTCATATGAATCGAGCAGCTTAGTCCAACATTTTCTGAAGAGACTCGATCGCTTTATATGATGAACAGATTGAATTTAGTCTTTTATTCACATATAAACATTCATCAACTCACACAGTTGTGGTAAACGGAAGCTCAAGCATGTTTGCTTGACGTGCGAGAACCAATGAGGTTCATTCTTGTGTTACGCATCACGTTTGAGCTTCTGCAATAACCACTGAGGTTCATTCTTGTGTTACGCAGCACGTTTGAGCTTCAGCAAGAACCAATGAGGTTCATTCTTGTGTTACGCATCACGTTTGAGCTTCAGCAAGAACCAATGAGGTTCATTCTTGTGTTACGCATGACGTTTGAGCTTCAGCAAGAACCAATGAGGTTCATTCTTGTGTTACGCATCACGTTTGAGCTTCAGCAAGAACCACTGAGGTTCATTCTCGTATTACGCAGCACGTTTGAGCTTCAGCAAGAACCAATGAGGTTCATTCTTGTGTTACGCATCACGTTTGAGCTTCAGCAAGAACCAATGAGGTTCATTCTCGTGTTACGCATCACGTTTGAGCTTCTGCAATAACCACTGAGGTTCATTCTCGTGTTACGCATCACGTTTGAGCTTCTGCAATAACCACTGAGGTTCATTCTTGTGTTACGCAGCACGTTTGAGCTTCAGCAAGAACCAATGAGGTTCATTCTCGTGTTACGCATCACGTTTGAGCTTCTGCAATAACCACTGAGGTTCATTCTCGTGTTACGCATCACGTTTGAGCTTCTGCAATAACCACTGAGGTTCATTCTCGTGTTACGCAGCACGTTTGAGCTTCAGCAAGAACCAATGAGGTTCATTCTTGTGTTACGCATCACGTTTGAGCTTCAGCAAGAACCAGTGAGGTTCATTCTCGTGTTACGCATCACGTTTGAGCTTCAGCAAGAACCAATGAGGTTCATTCTCGTGTTACGCATCACGTTTGAGCTTCAGCACAAACCAGTGAGGTTCATTCTCGTGTTACGCATCACGTTTGAGCTTCAGCAAGAACCAATGAGGTTCATTCTCGTGTTACGCATCACGTTTGAGCTTCAGCAAGAACCAATGAGGATCATTCTCGTGTTACGCAGCACGTTTGAGCTTCAGCAAGAACCAATGAGGTTCATTCTCGTGTTACGCATCACGTTTGAGCTTCAGCAAGAACCAATGAGGATCATTCTCGTGTTACGCAGCACGTTTGAGCTTCTGCAATAACCAATGAGGTTCATTCTCGTGTTACGCGTGACGTTTGAGCTTCTGCAATAAACAATGAGGTTCATTCTCGTGTTACGCATCACGTTTGAGCTTCAGCAAGAACCAATGAGGTTCATTCTCGTGTTGCGCATCACGTTTGAGCTTCAGCAAGAACCAATGAGGTTCATTCTCGTGTTACGCATCACGTTTGAGCTTCAGCACAAACCAGTGAGGTTCATTCTCGTGTTACGCATCACGTTTGAGCTTCAGCAAGAACCAATGAGGTTCATTCTCGTGTTACGCATCACGTTTGAGCTTCAGCAAGAACCAATGAGGTTCATTCTCGTGTTACGCATCACGTTTGAGCTTCAGCAAGAACCAATGAGGATCATTCTCGTGTTACGCAGCACGTTTGAGCTTCTGCAATAACCAATGAGGTTCATTCTCGTGTTACGCGTGACGTTTGAGCTTCTGCAATAAACAATGAGGTTCATTCTCGTGTTACACATCACGTTTGAGCTTCTGCAATACCCAATGAGGTTCATTCTTGTGTTACGCATCACGTTTGAGCTTCTGCAATAACCAATGAGGTTCATTCTTGTGTTACGCAGCACGTTTGAGCTTCAGCAAGAACCAATGAGGTTCATTCTCGTGTTACGCGTGACGTTTGAGCTTCTGCAATAAACAATGAGGTTCATTCTTGTGTTATGCATCACGTTTGAGCTTCTGCAATAACCACTGAGGTTCATTCTCGTGTTACGCAGCACGTTTGAGCTTCAGCAAGAACCAATGAGATTTATTCTCATGTGTTACGCAACACGTTCGAGCTTCCGCAAAAGGTTTGTTTAAACCTGTCAAGCAGGTTCGAATGAGCTTCTGTTTATGTTCGCTGATCAATGTTTATATGTGAATAAAAGCCTAAATTAAATCTGTTCATCATATAAAGTGATCGTGTCTCTTTAGAAAATTTGGATTAAACCACTCACAAGTGTCAAAGTGGTAGTTGCGTAGCTGTCAATGGAGGGACAGAAAGCTCTCAGATTTCATCAAAAAGATTTTCATGTGTGTTCCGAAAATGAACGAAAGTCTTACGGGTTTGGAGCGACATGAGGGTGAGTAATTGATGACAGAATTTTCAGAATTTGGGTGAATTTTACCTTTAAAATAAACGAAAATTAGAAATGTTGCTTTGGCAACATAAATTGAAACAAGTTTAATTAGATCTGCGAGTACAAATAGATCTAACCTCTTGAAATGATCAGTTTCTCTAATTATCATGGCTTGATTTTGCATAACACCTGGTAAACGGACGACATATTGAGAAAATGCATACAAATGCAAAGAAACTTTCAGGCAAGCCTGGTTCCACTTGACTACAAGAAAACCACTAACCTGAAGTATTAATCTCAAACTAATCCCTCAGCCAAACAGGTCTTTTAATTAAAAATCACTTTAATTATTTTACTGATCACTGCTAGACGGGCCTGTGTAACAGTCTACTTTATCTCTGCTTCTCCAGGAGATGCTCTTGAAACACTCTGCAGTTTTTGGACTGAGCTGTCATGTGCTCATGGGCCCCAAAGGACCAGTGTTGCACTGCGCTTGTCACACATATGCCAAACTTCAGCCAAGTGTATCATTTTCTTTTCAATCCTGGGGACACACTTTATATTACGTGTAAATAATTAAATGCATAACACTAATAATCACTACTACTGCTATTAACAATTCAAAACAACAACAATGTGTTAATGCAAGCAGCTCCACAACATATTTCAATGTAAGCACACATATTTTAGTGCTGTTATTGAGGGATCTTAGAACTGCAATTACGCATTACATGTGTGACTACTCTTACTGATAACCTATAACTACTAATACTACCAGCACTACCAGCGAATAAAAAGGAATAAGGCGTTTGTTTATAGGCTTAATGCAAGTAATTATTATAAACCTTTCGCTAGTGCTTGCGATCCGCTTTGGCGCTGTGTCTGGATCTAATGCACCCTGAAATGTGTTTAATAATAATTTGCAAAAGCCGTGCAGCAGTTGCAAACGTCAACAAACCAGAGCACATTATATTTATAAAGCATGAACAACTGAATGCAGCACACTTCCATCCACGCCGTAAACACTATTATTAGTCGCGCGACCCCCCTCACGTGCCATATGCATGGATCATCAATTACTTGAAAACGCACAATGGAAGCATCACCTGTTTAACACGCACACACATACTCGATGTCTTCGGGGATGCAAAGCATCGTTGTATTGGCAGCAGGCAGAATGAAAGGAAAGTGTTGCGCACACCTACCGTTCCGTACAACCTTCCTCTGCTATTCATTGCGACAAACAGCTCGCTTTTCACTCCGTATAGGCTAACCACTCCTCTGGCCACAGTGGAGATCTCTATGAGACCTGATCAAACAGAACAAGCATGTTAAACACAATAAACGCTCCGCGTGACTCAGAACAACAAGGCATGCGGTGGGTGGAACCTCTGCAGGTGCCAATTGTGGATGCGCAAATGGCCTCTCGCGCCACTAGGCTACTACATTATTGCCAAAAGACGAACATCCCTCACACTTTGAGTCGTGCATGTTCTAAGCGCTTCTGGGCCGCTCAAGGAGCCGGTGTAAAAATAAGTTGGCATCTATATCCGTCCCAGCATTCATGTCATGTTTAAGCCCGCGCAGATATTTAGCACTAAGGGATACGATGTGTTTTAATAGATTTGTCTTCGCCTCCAAAGACAGCGGACTGTGCAAGCACACTGCAAGTGTCGCCTATAAAGAATAAAGCTCGACGGAGCTCTGCGCAATTAATTATTGCATTATTCCATGAACTCACTGTACTGGTTCTCATTATGTACACCGTTTATCTTGCCGTCTGGGAGGACCTGAAGATGAAACCCGATGCCTACATTGCAGTACAGCCTCCGCACTCTTTTGATGCCCAGCAAATAGTCATTCTCCCAGTTTTGCTCCGGTCTCTCTCCAGAGATCCCCAGCACAGAGCGGGAGAACAGGCTCTCCCATCGCTTCTCCAGTAAAGTTGTCCTATTAGTCCAACTCGGAAGCGGACTGGAGGACACAATCCCAACTAGGAGCAATCCCAAAAGCAGAACGGCAGTCCTTGGCCAGTGTTGCGCGTTGGCCTCGCAGGACATACTGATGAGGAACCTTTGCGCAATGGCCATCGGGTTTACCTTCGGGGCACGTGGTCAAAATTAATGGCACTAAAAATACCCCTCTTCTAGTTTTTCTTCCCTCGGCATGGTGGTGCAGGCTTAATTTAGCGAGGCAGGTCAGGACTTCGGGCATGCGACGGTGGCCCGAGATGAGAGCAGCAGAAGAACGGGCAGAGAGCGCAGAGACACAACTTGAGGTGGAGAAGGTGGTGATGATCATGTTTTGCAACTCCGAAGCCTCGGGTCGTGGAGAATGCCACTCACCAAAGTCTCTCTCACCTCAGAAACCCTCATCCTTTACATGACATCATATTAGGGGAGGGGGAGGAAGAAGAAGAGAGAGAGAGAAAGAGAGAAAGTTGCAAGCGGCGAGAGGAACTGGCCGGACTGATGATGATGGGACGCTGCTGTCACTCCACGTGTGAAATGGGGGTCGCATGCTGAGCCTTATTGGACGGCTTGTGCGCGATCATGGGATGCGATGGGCACTCTGGCAGCGCCCAAATCGGGACGGTGGTCATATGTCTGACAGCCCTGCTTCCTTATTTAGAAGGATGGTGTAAAAACAGTCCACTTGTCATCGGAGAGCAATGGCACCCCTGTCTGTCA
Source organism: Coreius guichenoti (assembly GCA_039654105.1). Classification (NCBI taxonomy): domain Eukaryota; kingdom Metazoa; phylum Chordata; class Actinopteri; order Cypriniformes; family Gobionidae; genus Coreius; species Coreius guichenoti. The sequence goes on along the minus strand of CM077182.1, from coordinate 4,749,524 downwards.
CATCCCAGGCTGTTTGTGCAGGAAGTTTACACAACGACCCGATTCCAGAATATTGCGCTCTCACAAAGCGTGCCGATCATATAACGTCCCCCGTCTCGTGCAGCGTGATGTTTTTATCTTCCGGGAGGCTGCCCGTCTCTTGATGTCACGGTGATGATGCTGAGAAAACGCACCTTCAAGAATGCTTGGAGCGCGCGCAATGTCCGGACGTCAGCAGATGCCGCGCGTCGCTAAGCGGCTCCCCAGGTGCGCATTGAGTACAGCGAAGCCGGACTGTATGACGCTTGAGGAGGCGCTGTTGTTGGCAGCGTAAAAAGCGCCAATCACATTATTTCAGCAGTTGCCTAAAATAATAACAAAAATTAATCATTAGTTCTAATTCAATACATTTTCAAAAAAAAACAAAAAAAAAAAAACTACATTCTAACTAATGGCAAACCACAACCGATAAATCATTTTTTGATTTATATTGTCCCATTAGTGTCATTTATAGGTCCAAAATATCGTTCTGGTTTGCTATTGGTCGATCTCATGTGAGTGACAGGTTGCCCCGCCCTCGCAACACTAAACACGTCATCAGAGAAGAGACGTCAAGAGGGAGGGGAAGTTATTTTGATTAAAGATTAGGAGGGCACATGAATTTAAAAAAGGTTATGATGTGCACGGATAAATCATTTATAATAAATATATTCCATAAAAATATAAGAATGGTCAGTCTTGATTTCATGGTGACCTTAACAGAATCCTTTAGGATTGACAGCTGTCATTCAGCAGAGCAGGCTAATTGCTCTAAGAAGAATTGCAGTGTGTAGCAATAAAATTAAAAGTCATGACTTGAACATTTGTTGCTGAGTAGTCATTAGCTGTCACACATCTTGCTAAACAGTGACAGTCTAATTACCAAAGAAATCTTACATCAGTACAAAAATACCTAAACTTCTGACTCCTTCCCCACCAACACGAGCAGACCAGCATTCAATGCTACAATAATCAGCATGAGTGCAGGGCCTTCACGTCTGTATGCATGTAGATATACACTGAAGGATGTTTTAACACAGTGTAAAAAAAAGGAACACAATCATATAGCTCTTTTAATATCTCATATAAATCTGGATGCATTGCATTAAAGCTGATGCACTGCACAGCAAACTCACCCAGTGGCATGATTCGCATGATTTCCACACGTCCATATTGATAACAGAGCAAAACTAAGATCAAAGCAGAAACGTGTGTGAGTTTCAGCATTCAGCTGTAATTACCTCTCAAGTTCAGACAGATTACGGCACACCTAAACATCTGCTGCACATCTCTTCAGTTTACCTGAGATCGGATTCAACAGCCTGTGACTCGCTCAATCATTTCTCTGAGGAAAAAGCAGAAGCTTTGATTAATAAGTTGTACTTCAATAGCTTCTAATGCTGTAAACTGGATTTTTAAGGTTAGAGGCTGAACATTTGGCAGTAGCACACATACACACACAAACACTATAGATATAATTGTTTTGAAGGACATAGTCATTCCATTGAGATTTGTGCAAGGCGGGGTTGTCACAAACCCCGTAACTGGATCTACTGCAGTTTCAAACCCTTTCAATTAGATTATTATTAAGGTGGGTTTAGGCGGTATAGAAATGACAGCTGAGGAGATCCACTGAAATCCAGGAGAGAATTACTCACACATGACATCAGGAGCATCAGCGGACGTTTAACATTTAACACAGCGCACAAATGGCATTCTCTACAGAAGCATATGCTCCACTTTAACATGTATTCATCCAGCCGTTCATTAAAAACAAGCTGTGTGCTCAGGGACTAGAACAATCTGCATGATGGCACTCTGCTGAAAGTAAAGCTGGCAGTCTGGGTGTAAAAGTGTCCAGTGGAATGGCAGAGATGGATATGAGTCAGGCCTGTGATCTTGCTGACATAGCTGATCAATAATTCAACATTGAAAAGTGGCACGACAGCCTTCAGTTCACCTTTTTGTTTTAATTTTTTTTTTTTTAAAAGCAATAAAAAGACGCTCAGACGCTGGTGTGAAATAATGGCTTTTATTACAAATGGTTGATTGGAGCAATTTTTGTAAATATTAATTAACAAATAAATTAAAAATATAATATAAAAATTGGCAGTAACAATACAAATGCTACAAGCTATTTGGGAAAAATAAAATAAGTATATATATATATATATATATATATATATATGGGCTGTCAAGCGATTAATCGCATCCAAAACAAAAGTTTGTGTGTCTACTGTGTATAATTATTATGTATATATAAATAGACACACGTGCATGTATTTAAGATAATATATTATATTTATATAGAAAATATATTTATATATAAGTGATATAAATATATATATATATACAGTACATACCTGCAAATATTTCTTAAATATATATATGCATGTGTGTGTATTCAAATATACATAATTATACACAGTACAAACACATATATTATGTAAATACAATTATTTTTATTTTGGATGTGATTAATCGATTGACAGCCCTAATATATATATATATATATATATATATATACTGTGTGTGTGTGTGTGTGTGTGTGTATATATATATATACACACAGTATATATATATATATATATATACACACATACACACACACACTGTATATATATATATATATATATATACACACACACTGTATATATATATATATATATATAATTAACAGTTTTATTCAACAAGAATAAATTGGGAACACTGATCAAATGTGACTTTTTGTAATGTTGCTAAAGATTTCCATTTCAAATAAATTATGTTCTTTTGATCTTTCTATTCATGAAATAATTATAAAAACAAATCATTTAAAAAAATGGAACACAGTTTCCACAAAATATTATGCAGCACAACTGTTTTCAACATTCATAATAATAAGAAATGTTAAGATAATAATAATGTTTAGGTAAAACTTTACAATTAGGTCTCATGAGTTAATGTTAATGCATTAAAGGTGCAGTGTGTAGTATTTATGAGGATCTATTGACAGAAATGCAATATAATATACATAACTGTTTTCAGTGGTGTATAAAGACCTTACATAATGAACTGTTATGTTTTTATTACCTTAGAATGAGCCATTTCTATCTCCATACACCGTGGGTCCCCTTACAGTGAAGTCGCCATTTTGCGCCACCATGTTTCTACAGTAGCCCTAAACGGACAAACTGCTCCACAGAGCGCTAGCTACTCTCTGCTGTCTCAGACGACGACATCTTTGTCCTGTGTCGGCCACCTTCTTCGTTACATTTTATGGAAAGTAATGCGTTGTTATTTTGCCGGTATTTTTTCTTACTTGAGCTTGCCTGCTTGTATTTGTTTTGGCAAATGTAAAGGCTCTTTCACGCCAAAAGTGAAATGAATAATCCTCAGGCTGAAGGAAATACAAATTCACGCCTGTACAGTAGAGGGCGCAGCTCAAACAAACCTTTCAGCTGTGCTGCTGTTCTGGATCACAGAGGAGAAAAAAGTTCAACACTTACTTTAGAAATAAAAACAAATAAATGAAGCACAAATGTGATGTTTATCTAAAGTCGTTTGTGCTTATGGTTGAACTGGATCATCGAAGGTCAGCAGCATTGGTTAATAAAGTGAAATTAAATGCATAAAGTATATTTGTTAAATTTAACATTTATTTATTGCAGGTTTGATTAATATTATAAGTTTGCATATCACTGGTTTTATTCATTTTGAGGAATACTAAATACTGAAAAAATTAGTAAATGTTCACATTAGTCTAGAATTACAATAACCATCATGTTCACACAACGCCACTGCATTTTACTACCGATTTCTCTCAACATGGGGACGGGAGAGCTGTCAGACAATAAAATCTGAAAAAATGTGAAATTTGAAAAAGTAACTAACCCTAACCTTTAAAGGAATCCATTACTTTACTAGTAGTCTGATTACATAACTCAAGTTACCCCCAACACTGATGTTAACAAATGTAACCTTATTGTTTGTTACCGAAATCAGCATATTATATGATTTCTGAAGGATTATGTGACACTGAAGACTGGAGTAATGACACCAAATTACTGTAGTTTATATATATATATATATATATAGGCCTATATATGGTCACCACTAGTGATGTGCAGTGGTGAAGTTCGTCTTGTGGCAGGGATTTTGTGTGCCAGGTCGAGCTGCAAGAGCAGCACTAAAAGCACAGTGTGTTCATGAGCTGACAAGAACTCAAGAGAGAACATCTGACCCCTGCAGAGAGCAGGAGCTCTGCGCACACTATTAGCCCAGCTGAAACTCCCAGCACAATGACTCAGGTAAAATTTCTGTCCACCTTAAAAACAAAGGTCACTTTACTTTTGCTGATCGAGTTCAGAATCCTGATTTATTTTCCAGTGTTTAAGCTTTTTGCGCTGTTGTTTCTCTGTTTGAGAACAGCCTGATGCTGTCTGCTTCTTTTTCTCGTGAGCTGTAAAGTGCACAGTCATTTTAAATTCAATCTCACCTCTCAACACTCATTATATGAGTCACTGTGTGACTGTTTCTCAGCGTGACATCAGCCGTTGAGCATGGATCGTCCTCATATGCACTCTGATCTTCTCCGACTTGGACGCACAATCAAGAGATATTTAGATATTTATAGAGTTATAAATTTATAAACAATCAATCGATACTATAAAAAAAATCAGTCAAATTTAAGATAAATGATATGATAAATATATGATAAAAAACGCCAGCTTGCCAGAACTTTACTGCAAATATATATATATATATATATATATATATATTAGTACACCATATTACTAAAATCTATAGAAGGTGCACACAACAAAACACCATCATGGTAACAAACATGACACTAAGATAATGCAAATAACATTCACTTAACAACATAAGATGTAACATAAAACCCTACTGTATATAAATGGTAAGAAAAAAAATAAACAACTATTTAAATGAAAAAACTATCAAATGTGAAAGTGTTAATTTAGTTTTAATAATATTTTTATATTTTTTATTTTCGTTTATTTTAGTTTAAGTTTTATTAATTTCGTTATGCTTTTGTCATGTTATTAGTTTTTTGTTTTTTATTTGTTTGTTTTTTATATTACTATTTAGTTTGTTTTTTTGCTATTTATTTTTATTTCTTTTTTAGTTAGTTTTAGTTTTTATTAATTTCCAGTTAATAATTTCAGTGTTTCAACTTAAACTTATTTCAGTTTATTGCCAGGGCAATATTTCTAATGTTCTTTAACTAATATTTTATTTTAGCTTCATTACAATTAAAGGCACACTATGTAGTTTTTCGCCGCTAGAGGTCGCCTATTTAAAACAAAGCCGTAGCTTGATGATGCCGAGATTGAGCACAGAATCTTGGGAGTTGTAGTCTTCACCTCACAGCCGGTGGAAAAGAATCGGGATGGGACGCAGGCAGAAATCATGTTCATGGATGAGATTATTAACGTTACTGTAGTATGAAGCAGAGCAGGGCCGAGTGATGTGGAGCTGAACGAGGCCGCTGGAGCGATTGCTAATGAGAGATGAGCGCGACACACGATGACAGCAGCTGAAATTTTATTATGCCACAGTCGCCGCTTCCGCTTCTTCTGCTCAAGCGTATGTGAGGTAACGCAGCGCTGTTTTATCATTTGAGTGTGTTGAAAATTATGTTATAATGCTACTTTGTGCGTTTGCTCCGCGGCTGCTATAAAACACTTGTTGCACACTGCAGTAAGCTAGATCAATGTTAGAATATCATATTAATAAATGCTGGATAGCTTGTGTTGCTAAATGGCATGCAATTAATTTTAAAACGTATGATGGGAAAAATGCTGTATTACTGTACAATAATTAGTTTTCTGTCGATGAATGTATCCAAACAGTTGTTCCCTTGTCTAATAAAACACATAGTATATTAAAGCATCTTTGGTGTTTCCATGGTTTCTACAAAATAAAACCAAGGGTAACGAGGGCATGATGTCATTGATAGGCGACGCACAGACACGGTCCGTGTCCTGGTTAAAATTGCTTATTTTTTAAACATTCTTGGAAACATTTGGGATAATGTAAGCACACCAGTCAACAAAATATAAAACATTGTTCTAGTGTTTTTTGGATATTTTAATCCAAAAATCTTACATATTGTGCCTTTAACAGAAACATTTTAATAGTTTTAGTTAACAATAATAACCTTGATCTGAAGTGTCATACAGACAATTCTGGTAATGTCAATTTACGTTTTTTTTTCCACAGTAAATTATATGATGCTATTTTTCACTTCCAAAAACAGTATTTTACTGTACAATTACATGAAATTTCCTATTAGATGTGTTACAGGTTTTAACTGTATAAAGTAAAGAAACTTACTGTTAACCAGTCTTTTTTACAGTGCAACAGCTCTCATCTTAACCAGCACTGCTACTCGGTTCACAGATCATGCCGGAATAACTTGCTTGCACAGAATCGGGCTGCCCTTAAGTGACTGTTTTAGGCATTTTTTCTTTTTGAGCATTTCGATCATACAAACGATTAAGGAATAGCAGAATAACGTCAGCGGAGGGTTTCTGCTGAGTCAGCAAGACACGACCCCAGCGTTCCCCCAGCATTCCCTTGAACTCTACACCAGCACCCACCCGGATCCCTCTGCCCAGCCCTGGAATGAAAGGCATTCTGTTAGACATCCTTGAGCCACTTTACACATTCTCACTCCCTACAGCGAGAATGGTGTTGCCGACTCTGATGCGGGTGTAAGGTGGGTGTATCCACCTCTTTCCATTCTGTCATTTCAGCAACCAACTGCACCAAAGGACAAGTGTTCGTGGCTTTGGTAGATGGGCAGGGATCAGGATCAGGTGGATCAGGGCAATTTGTTTAATGAAAGGGCTCACAAACACACACACACAAAGGGCGTGAGGGGAGTGACTCATCCCGGACACTGATTCTGTCCCTGTGCCAACAGGCACTGCAGCAGCAATCATTTACATAATAAATATCTCATTACGGAGACAGTAACAGGAATGCATTCATTAATCATCATTAACGATAACGCTCTCTAAATATTCATTAGAAGATTTCCCAAACCATAACAGCCCTTGTGAAGTACAGTATATTACTCTTTTAATTCCTTTTATAACTGTTTTAATTTTCCTTACTTTTATTTTGTGATTATTTGAATTCCCTTTTCTGTGTATAGCACTTTGTATTACCATAGTGTATGAAATGTGCTATATAAATAAACTTGCCTTGCCTATATTCCCTACAGCCATAAAAAGGTCACAATGACTCTAGATGGAGAAACAGACTTTGTCAAAGCAACAGTTGGAACAGTTCATATTCTTAAAAGTAATTCTCTTCTCTTTATTGTGTTTGAAATTTGTTTCAGAGACAAAAAAACAACAACATTGGGGCTACTGAGGAAAAGTTGTGATAGCCTTTTTTCCCACTATCCGAGTGAAATGGCTTCTCAAACAAGAAAAAATATATAGAGAGTGGGACTTGATTTTGTCCATTGGACATTGATTGGATGGTTGTGGTTTGCTATTGGTGGATCTCATGTGAGTGACGGGTTGCCCCGCCCTCACGGCAGTAAACACGTCATCAGAGAAGAGATGTCAGTGCAAGAGGGAGGGGAAGTTATTTTGATTATAGATTAATGGGGCTCATTAAAAAAATAATGTGCACTGATAAATCATTCATAATAAATACTGCAATATTCCATAAAAAAAAACAAGAATTGTCAATTTTGATTTAAAAGTGACTTTAAAAGTAGCCTACTATGAAGTCAAAGTGAGGAGGGTTTTTCCTACTAAACAGTGCATTTAATATCCCCATCAAGTTTTAATATAATTAGCCTAATCAAATATTAAATTAACAGTTCTTAAAGATGAAATTCATATTAGGCCTACACAGCTTATATCGAAGTTGTCAATAAAACAAGATTATTGGAGTATATTTTGCAAGAAATACTATTTTAGTCTTTCTACTTCAAAATTTTCAATTAAGTAAACATAATACTGAAATTTTTATATTTTCCTTAATTACAAAAAGCCATGTGATCTTCATTTTTGATGGGAAAACAAAAGCACAAACATTAGTAGTAAGTATGAGAAATTTATTTCTGCAATCTTTTACTTAGTTTTCTATCTCTGCATTATTCTATCCTGTTCAATAAAACGACCCTGAGCTTGAAGACTTGGTGAAGCCTTTAATAGAAATATTTCCTTCCAGCATAACAGGAGTGATTTAGGTACCTTTCATCACCATATCGCCCTCTGCTGGTGTAAAGGCCGGAGACCTTCTGTCCAGTGGAACAGCTATTAATTTACTGCATTGCAGCACTGGGACGTTGTCACTCATTTTGGCATGGCGTCACCCAGCAGAAATATGGAAAAACGTATCCTATAGAAGTCATAGACAAATATTAAACATTTACCCCCGGTTTCACAGACAATGCTTAAGCTAGTCCCAGTCTAAAATGCATGTTTGAGCTGTTTTAACTGAAAGCAACTTGCATTGAGATATCTTAAAATATGTCAGTGCCATTGTTTTGTCTCAAGATGCACACCAGTAATGTGTTTTTCTAAGGCATGTTTATAAAAGCCTCTTAAATGTCCTAATTGAACTAAGGCCTAATCTGGCTTAATCTAAGACCTGTCTGTGAAACCCCTCCAGGCCTAAATATATTAAACTTTTTGGAATGCAACATCAGAAATCAAATCAGAGTTGCTTGGAAAATCAATATTCCATTAATGAGTTTTAAAAAAGTTCTAAAGGCAATCATGTGCTCTTTAGTCTACAAAAAGAGTAAATTTCCATCTTTGTTCTTTTTTGTTTCCCAGCCAAGCAAAAAGGAGTCAGGAAATGCAAAACACAGGAAACTTAGATAATTAAATTAAATTAAATTAAATAAAGGTAGGATGGAAGCTTAAACACATTCCATTAATAAAATTAGATTACTGAATCCAATCCGCAGTGCTGGATCTAGTGTGTGAATATGACTGCACTATTACTATTGTGGAGCTACTGATACTTCACAAAGAACAACATTTTAATTATTATTTTTTTTTCAATTTAAATATACACTGCTCAAAAAAAAAAAATGAAGGGAACACTTAAAATCACACATTGGACCTCAATGAATGAAATATTCAATTTAAAATCTTTATCTATATGCATTCTATAATTTGTTACAAACTTGATGTGACAACAGTCAATCAAATCATCAACACACTGAGGGATGGATTCAAAATCATCTTGAGCCCCTGCCCCTTTAATCGTGAAAGTGCCCTTTTCGACCGCACTGCTGTGCTCCCGCGAACGCGATTTCTAATTTCTACCGGAGGCGATTTAATCAACACCCCCACCCCCCATTGGCTAGCACATGGAGGTCTGTGCAACCCTCCAAGGATATTCCTCCCCAGACCATTAATGACCCTTCGCCAAACCAGTCATGCTGGATGATGATGTTGCACGCAGGATAACTTTCCCCACGGCATCTCCAGACTCTTTCACATCTGTCACATATGCTCAGTGTGAACCCACTTTTATCCGTGAGGAGAATGGGGCGCCAATGGCGGACTTGGATTCTGGTGTTCTCTGGCAAATGCCAATCGAGCTGCACGGTGCTGAGCTGTGAGCACAGGTCCCACTAGAGGACGTCGGGCCCTCATGAAGTCTGTTTCTGACAGTTTGGTCAGAAACATGCACACCAGTAGTCTGCTGGAGGTCATGGCAGTGCTCCACCTGGTCCTCCTCACACAAAGGTCCTGCTGCTGGGTTGTTGCCCTTCTACGTCCCTGCCCAGCTCTCCTTGTGTAACGGTCTCCTGGTATCTCCTCCATGCTCTTAAAACTGTGCTGGGAGACACACCAAACCTCCTTGCGATGGCACGTATGGATGTGCCATCCTGGAGGAGCAGAACTGCCTGTGCAACCTGATTGGGTTGCAGGTACTGCCTCATGCTACAGACAGTGACAAGAACCATAACAAAACTAAAGACAAATCAGTCAAGAAGAATAAGGAGAGAACAATTGTCTATGGCCACCACCTGTAAAATCATTTCTTTTGGGGGGTTGTCTTGCTGTTTCCTCTCCAGTGCACCTGTTGCCACTTTCATTTGCACCAAAGCAGGTGAAACTGATTCACAATCACTTATGCTTCCTAACTGGACAGGTTGATACCCCTGATGTTTAATTGACTTGGTGTTACACTGTGATGATTAAGTGTTCCTTTAATTTTTTGAGCAGTTATTATTTGTTGTGGCCAATTCGGATCAATCATTCCACTAGCAGGATGCTTGGCGCTCTTTTGTTTATCACCTCTTTTCATATCACACATTTTAGTAATCATCATAAATAAGGTATCATTCGAAAACTTATGAACTCAAAATTCATCCTGTGAAAACTGTTTTGAAATTGGACATTGCGTTACCATGGAAACGATACTCTAAATTCTTTTAGCAGGCTCCTCCCCTAGTGGATTCATATTACAAAACTGATTTTAACTACTTTATAACCAAAACCTTTTCTAATCTTGACAAAACACATATCGTCAGAAAGGTCTGAGTCTCAAGGTTCCATATTTGGTGACTGTTTTGTAATAGAAGTATTAATTTGTTGCAGGAGAATGCATAAAAAAAAAATCAATGGAATGTTGATGACACCCGGTGGCTATTTTTGGTACAGCGCCTAAACAAAATCTCATGGGAACTTCAATTTTTGTGATATCAACTTCAAATTTGGAACACAACATATGGCTTTGATTTTATAGTAATTTTAGGTTAGAACTGCAAGGGTTGCCGAGTTTTAAAGTGGCCCTATTATGCTTTTTCAAATATTACCTTTCATGCAGTGTGTAATATACTGTAGCCTACCTGTATGTGAATGTAAAAGGTCTGCAAAGTTTTAAAGATCAAAGTGCTGACAAATAAAGTTGAACTGCTGAATTCTGAACTGCATGAAACGAGTCGTCACTTCCTGTTGCATACCTACGCAACAATGTAACAAATTAGCATAATGCCAGCCTATAGTCTTCATTGGCTGCTGGTGAAAAACGTCTCCTTTGACCTGCTCTTAAACACTATAGTTGTAGCTGGGGCCTGGAAGAATTTGGTTTGTCTTGTCGACATGTCGAGAAGATGCTGTTTGGGAATGGGAGTTTCATTTCCAAAACGCACTGTAAGCAACAGATTGGGCCATCCGACCAATCAGAGCACAGTAGGCTCTCAGTAAGGCGGGGTCTATGGTGCGATGATGTATAATATTCATCAATGTCTTGCTCTGAAGGCAGGCATATGCAAATGTATTTGCCCATAAGACATCACAGATCCCGCAATATCCAAACGAGCTGTTTTTGGAGCTTGATTAAATAAATGCTTTGTTTATAATGAGGAGGACGTTTTAAGCTATGAAACTTTGCTAAATCCCTTTAACCAAGATACAAATAATTCGTTTTTTTTTTTTTTTTTTTTAGAATTTGCATCCAAAATCCACTTGTTTTAACATCCTCTCAGTCCTTCACACACACACATAAATCCACAACCTCTCTCTCTTATCAAGGCAATTAGCAGACTGGCTGCACAGCGGTGCGTGTTCTGCATAAAAAGTCTTCAAAAGCGACCGTTTAGAGACATCGAGGGAAAATAAACTCCGGAACACAATGCACCACTAGCTTTCTCTACCCACAATGCTCCCACCAAGGTCTGTGGCACAATCCAGTGTGGTCACACTGCGGTCTGGTTCTGGGGAAAACTGACCTCGAGCCATTCCTGGGTTACAGGAGCACCGGAGCGTTCCACAGCCCTCAAAAAGCGGATATCCAAAAAGCCCAGTCCAGCCCTTGGGGCCTTTTATAGAGAGCACAGGAAGTACAATCAGAACCCGCAAATTAAACAGCTCTAATTATGAGCTAGAAATGTAGAGCTGAAGAGATCAGCATTAGCATGCGCGCTTCGAAAGTCGCTCTATAAATACACCTCTTCACCACCACGTACTCCATCATGCCATCAGACAGGATGTTACCTTACATCCTTCAGCCTTTTTTCTTATTTTGATATTTCAGGATAAACACCGCTCACACAGTTCTGGAAATAAAATGGCTCTTCTTTCCATCAATAACGACATTCCAAATTCATATTCCAACAAAAATTGGATTCTGATATAATTAGTAGTAGGATGATGTGGTTCTTTACGCTCCATTACTCTTTCAGTATATGATTAATGAAGGTGCTAAGCAAACCCTATTGATTGTTCATTTCACAGGGCCCATGAGAGCGTTGCTGTGTCATCAAACTACGTCCCGCTGAGGCTCGACTATCACTATGGACTATACAGCAGAAATTAAGAACTACAAACTCTGCTTTCAGAGGTGGTAATAGGGGAGTTTCACCAACAACGCTCAGATTGACAGCAAGAGAGTAATTACAACTTCTTCATCGGGTGAAAGCCCATATTTGTAGAAGCTCCCATTCAGTTCCCTCAGAGTTAAAGGGATACTTCACCCAAATATGAAAATTTTGTAATCACTTCCCTTCAAGTTGTTCCAAACCTTTATGGGTTTAAAAATTGTCATTTTTGGGTGAATTACCCCTTTAACCCTCTGGTGCTCTTCGGTCATTTTTGATGGAAATTTTTTTATTTTTTATTTTTTTTTTTAGAATTTTTCACTTCATCGGAATAGTATGAAACTTGCTTAAAGGTTTTGGCACTTGCTATGTGAACACAAAAAAAATCATGGACATGATTCGAAAAGGTTAAATGGTCCTGAAAACTTGTATTCCTCGTAGTGTGCATTGGAAATGAATGGGAGACGAATTTCATCTAGTGGAAACTTTTGGTACTGCGCCCAAACAAAATCTTACTGATTTTTTTAGCTAATTTTTTGAGATATCAAGCTCAAATTTGGAACACAACTTGTTTAGATATATATCTTTTGATTTTTTTTTTTTTTTTTTTGAATATATAAACCCAATTCCAAAAAAGTTGGGACACTGTACAAATTGTAAATAAAAAAAGAATGCAATGATGTGGAAGTTTCAAATTTCAATATTTTATTCAGAATACAACATAGATATATACATATACATATATACATATACATAGACATATCAAATGTTTAAACTGAGAAAATGTATCATTTCAAGGGAAAAATAAGTTGATTTTAAAATTTCATGGCATCAACACATCTCAAAAAAGTTGGGACAAGGCCATGTTTACCACTGTGTGGCATCCCCTCTTCTTTTTATAACAGTCTGCAAACGTCTGGGGACTGAGGAGACAAGTTGCTCAAGTTTAGGAATAGGAATGTTGTCCCATTCTTGTCTAATACAGGCTTCTAGTTGCTCAACTGTCTTAGGTCTTCTTTGTCGCATCTTCGTCTTTATGATGCGCCAAATGTTTTCTATGGGTGAAAGATCTGGACTGCAGGCTGGCCATTTCAGTACCTGGATCCTTCTTCTACGCAGGCATGATGTTGTAATTGATGCAGTATGTGGTCTGGCATTGTCATGTTGGAAAATGCAAGGTCTTCCCTGAAAGAGACGACGTCTGGATGGGAGCATATGTTGTTCTAGAACTTGGATATACCTTTCAGCATTGATGGTGCCTTTCCAGATGTGTAAGCTGCCCATGCCACACACACTCATGCAACCCCATACCATCAGAGATGCAGGCTTCTGAACTGAGCGCTGATGACAACTTTGGTTGTCCTTGTCCTCTTTAGTCCGGATGACATGGCGTCCCAGTTTTCCAAAAAGAACTTCAAATTTTGATTCGTCTGACCACAGAACAGTTTTCCACTTTGCCACAGTCCATTTTAAATGAGCCTTGGCCCAGAGAAAACGCCTGCGCTTCTGGATCATGTTTTGATATGGCTTCTTTTTTGACCTATAGAGTTTTAGCCGGCAACAGCGAATGGCACGGTGGACTGTGTTCACCGACAATGTTTTCTGGAAGTATTCCTGAGCCCATGTTGTGATTTGCATTACAGTAGCATTCCTGTATGTGATGCAGTGCCGTCTAAGGGCCCGAAGATCACGGGCATCCAGTATGGTTTTCCGGCCTTGACCCTTACACACAGAGATTGTTCCAGATTCTCTGAATCTTTGGATGATATTATGCACTGTAGATGATGATAACTTCAAACTCTTTGCAATTTTTCTCAGAGAAACTCCTTTCTGATATTGCTCCACTATTTTTCGCCGCAGCATTGGGGGAATTGGTGATCCTCTGCCCATCTTGACTTCTGAGAGACACTGCCACTCTGAGAGGCTCTTTTTATACCCAATCATGTTTCCAGTTGACCTAATAAGTTGCAAATTGGTCCTCCAGCTGTTCCTTATACACATTTAACTTTTCCGGCCTCTTATTGCTACCTGTCCCAACTTTTTTGGAATGTGTAGCTCTCATGAAACACAAAATGAGCCAATATTTGGCATGACATTTCAAAATGTCTCACTTTCAACATTTGATATGTTATCTATATTCTATTGTGAATAAAATATAAATTTATGAGATTTGTAAATTATTGCATTCCTTTTTTATTCACAATTTGTACAGTGTCCCAACTTTTTTGGAATCGGGTTTGTATATATTTCATATAAAAATTGAAAATAGTATTTTTGTAAAAACATAAGTATATAACAATAAACATAAAATTCTGTAACTTTTTTTAAGTTCACTTTTTAAAACTTTTTTCACTTCAGCAATAATCTGCCAAGTATCTTCTTTGAAAAGAGATCAAAGTCTGTGCTCTAAAGCATTCAAGATTTATGACAGTTTAATCTATGCTCAAAAAGTGAATAAATGGATTTATATTTACAGCATATATATAATTTAATACCATAAAATCCCCTAAAAATACAAAATATTAATTAAAAAACATTATCGAACTAAAATATAGTACATTCATTTTATTGAAATATTTTTTTTTCTGTCATTTTGACCAACACGCGAAGAGCACCAGAGGGTTAAGGCCCGTTCACAAGTGCGATAACTGTAACGATAACGATAAAGATATAGTTCTAAAAATCGTTCTAAATATAAAAGAATAGCAGTCCATACAACTATGATGATAACCACACAGAGAAAGATATCGTTGGAATCACTACTATTCCACTACTATTTTTCCAGCTGATAAACGATAAAAACATTGCCAGCCAATCAAAATCCATCCTGCTTTATACAGCTCGCGCATTTAAAGCGGCAGACGACAAAACTGCAGCGCGTGATTTAGAACGATATCGTCCGCATGGTGTGGACGTTGCTATTATTATAATTATGTTTATAGTTATCGTTCTTGGTGTGAACGGGCTTTTACAGTTCCGATGAGGAGTGAAACATTTCCTCATGTCATGCCAGTGATCATTTAATTTATAATTTAAGTGTTTAGAAAACAAGGGTAATCATTAATAAACTCAGAAAAAAAAAAAAGATTTTCTTATTCAGTATTTTTGTCTTGTTTTCCAGGACAAATATCTAAACATTCTGAAATTAAAATACATTTACTTTAAGCAAAATGACTTAAGATATCTTTTTTACTTTAAAAAAAAAAGAAGATAAAAAAAGAGGAAGATAATCTTGGTTTCCCTCTAAATTAAGTATTTTTCTTAACTGACAGATATTTAACTTTAAGATATTTATGAATTTTTCAGAAAACAAGGCTTAATATTGTAACCCATTGTCCTTCTAAATGTAAAGTAAAAGTAAATCTTGATTTAAGAATTTTTAGAAGAAATACAAGACATTTAGAAAAATACTAGGCATTTAGAAATTATCCAACTGAAATATTTAACTCACTTAGGCCTATTTTTATGAATTTTTCAGAATAAGAATATAAGACTTAATATCTTAACTGATTTCCTTCTAAATGTAAAGTTAATGTAAATCTTGATTTAAGAATTTAGATATTTGAAAAGAAAAACAAGTCAATGTCACAAAAACAAAATCATATCAATATTTGAAGAAAAAAAAAAAAAAACCCTCTGGAATGAACTACTAAAATTACATATAAATGTTAGGTTTACACAACAAAAACTGTGTAATGAGGTTTGATGGTCTTATCTGGCCTCTTAGCTGGTTTTCACAGTCTGGTTTGATGGTTATAGTTGGGTTTGGGGCATCTGAAAACCAGCTGGTCAAGTAAGACTGCAACAGAACAAAACATTGAGAGCATGTGACTTTGTTTGGGTGTCTAAGCTGTGTGGAAACTGCTGGTTTTATTTAGAAGTGGCATTTTTCTGTCTATAGAAGTAACAGCTGTTTTCAGCAACTTCACAGGTCGTGCACGTGTATAAACAAATTGTACAATAACATAGCCTACCTGAAGATGCTGCAGTGCTTTGATGGGTCACAATGACTCATGCAGCACATTGGCAGCATAAACACCTTGCATGCCTGTGTGTGTGTGTGTGTGTGTGTGTGTGTGTGTGTGTGTGTGTGTGTGTGTGTGTGTGTGTGTAAGAAAATGTAAATGTGATTTGTCTGAGCAGATATTTTAGGAGCTTCTGTAGGAGTTGAAGAATGTGTGGCCACAGACTAGTCTATCGTCTGCTTGGATTGCAGGACGTCGGTACATTTGAGCCGTCCAGGTCCCCTGCGTGACCAACTCAACCAAACTGCCGCCCACTTACCGGCAGGAAAATGACAACCCTTAGAAGATCACTAAGTTTCCTTTGCCGGTCGGCAGGGAGAAAATGAGGGACCAAAGATGGTGATTGCTTCCTGTTGGAGTGGGCGGCAGCAGAGACGTGTCCCGTTCTTCTGTCCATCAGCAGGTTGGCCCATCTCTCCTTCAGAGGTCAGTAGCACAGCGCCATCTACTGGATGACACAGCACAGACCAATTAGACAACAATGGAACCACATGGAAAATTCAACAAAAATTATCAAAATAAACACAATCTCAAAATGGCCTTATGTGGAACAGAATGTGGTATTTTTTGAAGAACATCTGAAAGTTTTAATGAATTAATTTTGTTTTAATTAACGTTTTTTTTTTATGAATTAAACAGCTTGTAAACATACTTTTTTTTTATCAGAAAAAATGGCATAAAGTGTTCTTCAAAATGGAGTCAAGAAACCTATAGGGTTCTATTTAGAACTTCAATGAACCTTTTTCCCTAAAAGTGTAACATGTTTACTCTGTGCATCTCACATTTAACATTCAACCTGGAGATAAAAAATACAATTAATGAAATATGCAAAATATGCATTAAAGGGGCTATATTTAGAATTCAGAAACCCTTGTTTATTAGCGACACCGGTGGCCTGTAAAGAAGCAACTGTAAACATGTAACGTACAAAAGACTAAAAGTGAATCAATTCCCTGATATTCACGTCAAAGTTCTTTGTTTAGAAGTAAAAAGAAGTTGGAAATACCCTTGCAGCGATATACTGTTAGCGTTAACACACATCCGGACGCCGCTGAGAGCGACGTTTAGATGAATATGTAAATAGGGCCTTCGTGCCGCGTGCTATAGCCTACCGCGTGTTAAATTAATAAATATCCTGATGCTTCCACGCTTTATATGGATGGATGCACTTTTTTTGAGCTTCAAACTCGTGAGCCCCGTTCACTGCCATTATAAAGCTCGGAAGCATCAGGATATTTATTAATACAACTCTGATTGTGTTCATTAGAAAGAAGAAAGTTATATACACCTAGGAGGGTGGCTTGGGGGAGAGTAAATCATGGGATAATTTACATTTTAAAGTGAATTAATCCTTTAAATGGGGCTATATTTAGAATTCAGAAACTTATTAGCGACACCGGTGGCCGTTAAGTGAACTGCAGCCAACAACTCATGTCCAAGTAATGTACAAAAGACTAAAAGTGAATCAGTGCCCTGATACACTCACGGTTATGTTCTTTGTCGTTCTTTGCTTAGAAGTAAAAAGAAGTTGGAAATACCCTTGCAGCGATATACTGTTAATGAACATCCGGATGCCATCCACACTGCTGAGAGCGACGTTTACACGAATATGCGCGCTTTCCTCTCAATAACAAAAACACACAACAAAAATGACAGCGGTGAGCAAACAGCAGTTAAGAAAGCATCTGATCGTAGCAATGTGGAAAGCAATTTGCATCAGCTCTGCAATTCACCGGCATCATGCCGACAACTGAGGTAACTAAAATTACTGCTATGATAGTTTGATTATATCTGGGCATCGACATTATAGTAGAATAGCTCTTTCAGCATTATCCTGAACAGTGTGTAAGCTATCTTTCATGTACGTCATAACAGAAGAGAGGCTCCTGGGAGCGCACGTAAACGTCACATCCTTTAGATTTTCCGGGGAAAAACCTTCACATACAAATCAGCCTACAGGCTTTCATAGACAACCTAGTAAGTTTTAAGTTTCGTTACAAGTTCTTCACACATTGGCAATAAAAAAGCGATTAATACATGAAAATTCTTACATATAGCCCCTTTAAAGGTCAAACTTTACAAGTTTCGACATTTTCTGTGCACATAAACTACACAGTAAAGCCGCACAGTCAAGATTTGCCCACAAACGTAAAGAAAAATCAAACTTTCTTAGCTTTACATTTCTCTGAATATCTTTATTGCATAAACATGAATATACATGTCCAGTATGTGTGAATACTGCATTGTTTTAAAGGCCAAAAACGCAGTAGTGTGAGTATAAAGTGCTTATATAATGGACAACATCACAAAGACGTCTTATTGTTTGCGTTCAGTCGGCTGACAGGATGAATAAATCACTGCAGTTAAATAATTTACACAATAAAATCAATCACACAGACTTATATGTGCTTTCCGCTTCAGTCATCGAGTTTGTACAGACCAATAAATAAATACACTGGGCATTTCAGATAAACCAACCAGTCACATAATATTGTTAATCAGAGTTTTTGACATCATCCAGGTGGTCTTTTCTGTTGATGAAGACACACTGGATGTGGGCGGCCCGCGGGTCGCTCTCCTCTCTGCAGAGGGTGATGATGAACCTGCTGATGCCAGTGTTCGGGCACGGCGAGAACACCTGGTTCATCTTCAGGCCTGCAGGCAGACAGCACTTCAGGTCCTCCACTAGGTGGCGCAAAGACACACGGATAAACGCCCCGTGACTAACGATCAGAGCGTGGACGGGTACGTCATGGACTCCGTCACTGGCTAGTCCAGCAATCACAGGCTGTTCTGGTTCTAATGGTCCAGAGCTGGATGCAGAACACTGGTCGGATGAGCCATGCTCCTCTAACATGCGCTGATATAAGGATTTGAGGAACTTCTTAAAGCGTGTCTTTACCTGGATAAACACAGAAACAGTTTCATCTGATCAGTCAATGATTACTATACTCTTGGGAAAAATACTGTGAAAAATTACTAAATAGTCAATTTTATAGTTATGTATACTACAGTTTAAAAGTTTGGAATAATTGCAATTTACTGGAGTAATGATGCTGAAAATTCAGCTTTGATCACAGGAATAAATTACATTTTAAAATATATTACAATAGAAAAAGGTTATTTTAGATTGTAATAATATTTCACAATATTACTGTATGTTTGATCAAATAAAAACGTAACTTTTCCTAACTTTTGATCTTGTGTACTTCACAAAGTACTTCCACACAAAATTCAGTGTATAAGCTGCTTCGGATTTCCCTCTGGATTTAAATGGCATCATATTTTGCAATATTCAAGACTGCTTTTCCTGGAAGGCTCGATTTCTACCTGTTCCAGCGTCTCTCCGCCGGGCGGTGTGTAATCTCGGCAGGCCTGACCCGCTGCGTTTGCCATGTTCTTCAGATGTTCCTTCGGTCTTCCCTCCGCCACCCCGAAACCCTGTCCAACACATCACACACGTGCATTTGAACCAACACTACAGCAGTTCTTAGGGGATGCCAAATTTAAGAGATGCTGTTTTGTTTTATTAATATTACTTATCTTTTCCATTATTATTTCTGAGGTTAATCTTATCTTTAACATTATATCTACTATTTAATGCACATTTCGCTGCAAATTGTATTCTGTATATAACCGTCTACAGTATGTGACAAATAAAAATCTTGAATCTTGGCTGAGACAGGTACTCACCCTCTCTCTGAGTAAAGGATCCAATATCATCTCAGTCGCAGAAGAATGAAGGTTGTTTCCTAAAATGATTTCAGCTGTCTTGAGAAGGAGAAGAAGTTATATTTCACGTGATGGATAATTCACTCACAAAATCGAACAGAGTTGCAGTCATACACACACACACACACACCTGGACGGCTCTTTGCAGGTTACTGATGAAGACATTGGTGAAATGCAGATCTTTGAGGTACCGGCCAGCTGCCGCCGCCTGCTGATGTCCTGTGTCTGACAGCGGTGTGTCAATGCCCTGACCTACACATTTGAGAAAAAAAGCATTCATCCATACACCGAAAAGGTCAACAGCACATCTTGAGCAGGGATTTTCGCATGGGGGTCCGTGGAAATGTTTTCAGAAAAACTGTAAATTTAAAACAAAATAATAATAATAAGGAAATAAAATTATTTTATATTATAGATTACAATATTAAAATAAAAAAAATAGATAAATAAAATGTAATTAAAATAAGTAAATAAACGAGCAAATAAGTAAATAATGTATCTAACTGTATAGTGCTATAACGAGCAGGGGGAAATGTAATAATTAACTTAAAGGGATAGTTCACCCTAAAATGAAAATTAAGTCATCATTTACTCACCCTGGTGTTGTCCTTATGTCTTTTTGGACCACAGAAGAATGTACAAAAAAACAAAATGTCCCGCTCGTGCTCGTATAATGGCAGTGAACAGCAACCATCATCAAGCTTTTAAAAAAGATGCAGAAGTATCACAGAATGATCCCATGTGACGTGCTCACAAGTGGTCTGTGGGTATACTATAGGGTTTGGTGGGAAAAAAACAAAAAACACAAAATTGTGTGTATTTAACAAAAATCCTGACCTTGGCCATTGGTCTTCTGTGCACGGCTATGTGACGTGTGTGTTCGTAATACTGTTATAGCGCCGCCGTTTGAATGAGTTAACAGATGTGAATGCGGTAACTTGTTGTTGAAACAAACACAACAGATATATTCAACTCAGAAAAGAAAGTACATTGACTGTATTTCATGTCGTGTTTTTCTTAGTCTTGATTTCTTGTGCTTTTTCTGAGCGATAGTTTCATGAACGCGCGCAGTCGTGCAAGATCAACGGCCACGGTCAGGATTTTCATTAAAGGCACAATATGTAAGATTTTTGGACTAAAATATCCAAAAACCACTAGATCAATGTTATATATTTTGTTGACTTGTGTACTTACATTGTCCCAGATCTCTCCAAGAATGTTTAAATCCAGAGAAATAAGCAATTTTAACCAGGATGATCGCTTATCAATGACATCATACCCTCGTTACCCTCGATTTCCAGTTTTATTTTGTAGAAACCATGGAAACACCAAAGACGCTTTAATATATTATGTGTTTTATTAGACAAGGGAACAACTCTTTGGATACATTTACAGACGGAAAACTAATTATTGTACAGTAATACAGCATTTTTTCCATCATACAATATGTTGTATGATGCTATCCAGCATTTATTAATATGATATTGTAATACTGATCTAGCTTACTGCAGTGTGCAACAAGTGTCTCATAGCAGCCGCGGAACAAACGCACAGAATAACGTTATAACATCATTTTCAACACACTCAAATGTATCTAATATGATAAAACAGCACTGCGTTACCTCATATATGCATGACCGGAAGAAGCGGAAGTGGCGACTGTGGCATAATAAAAGCTCCGCTGCTCTCGAGCCGTGTGTCGCGCTTGTCTCTCATTAACAATCGCTCCAGCGGCCTCATTCAGCTCCACAGCACTCGGCCCTGCTCTTCTTCATACTACGGTAACGTTAATCTCATGCATGAACATGATTTCTGCCTGCGTCCCATCCCGATTCTTTTCCACCGGCTGTGAGATGAAGACTACAACTCCCAAGCTTGAGAGACTACAACTCTCAAGCTCGGCGTCATCAAGCTACGCCTTTGTTTTGAATAGGCGACCTCTAGCGCGAAAAACTACATAGTGTGCCTTTAAAAATAATACATTAAATTTCGGTTTATTTTTCATCAAACCCTATCGTACACCATCACAACACTTGGAATATACGGCACGTGTTGCATGGGATCATTCTGTAATAGTTTTTTATCTTTTTTTAAAAGCTTGATGCTGGTCACTATGATTTTCATTATATGGACGAGCGCGAGCGGGACATTTTTTAAAAATTCTCCTTTTGTGGTCCAAAAAAAGAAAAGAAAGAAAGAAAGAACGGCATTCTGCCTTAGAACAACACCAGGGTGAGTAACTGATGGCTTCGTTTAAATTTTAGGCTGAATTACCCCTTTAAAAGAAATATATTTAGACATTTATAATATTGTTTCACAATATAAATTGGATCTTTATACAAGAAACTAAATAGATTGGAGTCCCTCGCACGACGATGATCAGTCTAAGTTAGAGTTAAACATAAACATGCACGTGTGTATTTACTTACCTTGAAGCAATTTATCTCTGTTGTATTGTGTTTCCCCACTAGGAAACAGAGCACATAATAATAAATAAATAAATAAATAAAGATAAATCACTTCAGAAGGGACAGTTCACATGCCATGTCACGTAGAGGTCATTGTGATCAAATACAGACAAAACATGTCCGATTTCACAGCGTTGATTATATGCAATATAAAGCATCCGTGGCAACATTTGCTGATGCGTTTATGAGCCGAACAGATGCAGATCATGTGTATTATGATTCACCTACCGAATCATCAACATTCGTATGCATGTAAAACAAAAAGCAAACATACAGAATACACAAGCGCTCACTTACTGTCGAACGATCGTTAATGCAAATGTGAGCATAATACAGATTTGTAAGAGTAGATGAAATGTGTGACCGGCTCTTCCTGGTTCATGAGTCAAAGTGCTGCAGATAAATGACGTCACTCAAATGAATAGAAGTCTGCCGCCCTCCTGTGGTGACTTGTGGGAAGTGCACTGCTGCATCTATGTTATTTTTATTTTACTATGAGTTGCAAATGTTGCTTTCTAATATCGGTCCCTGTTTTTGTACACATGTAATAAGATGTGTAAATTGTAACTTCTGTAAATTGTTTTGTTTTGTATACGACGGCAAAAAATAACGTACAGCGTTTTCTTGAACCGCATTCAAATTCAAATCAGGATTTCAAATTAAAGGCACAATATGTAAGATTTTTGGATTAAAATATCAAAAACGGTGTTATATATTTTGTTGACTGTGTACTTACATTATCCCAAATGTTTCCAAGAATGTTTAAATCCAGAGAAATAAGCAATTTTAACCAGGACACGGACCGTGACCGTGCATCACCTATCAATGACATCATACCCATTACCCTCGATTTCCGGTTTTATTTTGTAGAAACCATGGAAACACCAAAGACGCTTTAATATATTATGTGTTTTATTAGACGGGTGAACAACTGTTTGGAGACATTCATCGACAGAAAACTAATCATTGTTACATAGCTCAACACAGTTAGTCTTATTGTTTAAATCTCGTTTTCTTGATTTACCGCGAGTACTATGTTTTACCATGCCTAATATCGATCTAGCTCACTGCAGTGTGCAACAAGTGTCTTGTAGCCACCGAGCGAACACACAGAGTAGCATTATAACATAACTTTAAACACACTCAAATGTATTTAATATGATAAAACAGCGCTGCATTACCTCACATACATGAGTGGAAGAAGCGGAAGCGCTCGTCTGCGGCATAATAAAAGCTCTGCGAAATCAAGGCGTCATCAAGCTACGCCTTTGTTTTGAATAAGCGATCTCTAGCGGCGAAGAATTACATATTGTGCCTTTAAATTGGTTTGCTGCCATTAAAATAAAAATTAATTGTTAAAAAGCAACCATTTGCAAGAATCACACAAGTTCTTTGCGATAGATGGCGGCGAACATAGAGTAACTGACTAAATAAATTACACTGAACAATGTTACTGAGAAATTTTACTCTACGTACCTGCCCAGTTAGAAACAATATCTCAATACCGTCTGTTTTGAAATTGGATTTTGGATTGCCATTTTACTCACGAATTGTAATTATATTGTGTAGTTGACGAAACTCACCACACGAGGGCGCAATTATACAGCGTTCTGCAGTATAGCTCACATAAATCACCACAGGAGGGCGCCATTCAGTTCCTACCTGTCCAGTGTTTTTCGCAATTATGAACAACAACAATAAAAAAACAACTGAACAGTTTTATTTAAATGGAGATTTATTGAATTGAATGTGTGATAGGCCAAAATGAGGTAAGTGTTCAAACTTAC
The DNA here is from genome assembly GCA_039654105.1 of Coreius guichenoti. Classification (NCBI taxonomy): domain Eukaryota; kingdom Metazoa; phylum Chordata; class Actinopteri; order Cypriniformes; family Gobionidae; genus Coreius; species Coreius guichenoti. The sequence continues at coordinate 4,725,181 of CM077182.1, read as the reverse complement.
AGTCAAAGGGTGAAAATAATTATGGTATTGCTGAAATGCCACTTCTTTGGATATTTTTGGACCTTGATTGAGGTGGAACTTTTAACAACAGGTGGCTGCTTCAACATAATTCAAACAAAATAAAAAAAAAATAAAAAAAATTGTATTTAAACAATGTGTTGCCCCAGCCCCAGCCCCATCTACCACCTGATAAGACATTTCTAGATGTTTGGTGAATGTGTATCTGACAAGCTGATAAAAGAAGTAAAAAAACTAGAAGTTGGAGGCTTAACCTGTAGGGTAACAAACTAGATAGAGATGTTCAACGCCACTTTTTAATCCTACTACTCTTCCATATACTCTTGACTGAAGTACTGTGAGGTAATGTGACTGTGGGCAGGAAAACAATGAAGGCGTTTCATAACACATTGATATAATAGCTAGGAGAGAAGTCAGACAACAGTTAAGTTAGACAACATTGAACAAATGAGGCAAGACTGTTCATCTCATCTCAAAGTAACACTTGCATGCATTTTCGCTTGTTAAAGGTCTGTCTGACAGTAAAATAAATGACAGTGTAAATGCAAACAGAAAACAGACATGCAGCCGCCATGAAAACACGTTCAATGATTCTGTGATATAGCAGCAACATGAAAACTGAAGGTATGCAATAGCTCTTTTTTCATTTTTCTTTTTCTTTTAGCAGCACTGGAACACAAGTTCAAACGTTTACACAGAAATAAAGGAACTGGGAAAAACAAAATGAACATAAGGATTGGATAGCAACACAAACGCACTGAAAACCAAATGTGTGAAAATTACTCAAAAGAAAATGAACATTGTTTCAAAAACACTCGTAATCAAACTTTGAGCACAAACGTAGTTCATTTGCATAGATGTGTTGGACTGGCACATTGGTCGCAACACGTTATATTTTAAGTAAACACATCAGACCTCTGAGTTACTTTTAGGTCCACTAATATAAAGAGAACTGACTTAAGAAATCAATTTTCAAAAGTGCAAGAACAAACTAATGAAGAAAGAGAAAGGAAATTGGCATAAGGTTTCAAAATATCTTCTTCCTATAAATGAGAAAGTTCAAGTAGATGACAAATAAAATAGACTAATAAAATAAAGTGATTTAATGAAATTTGATGATGTCCTATCTATGCTGACATGAATTCAACACAACTAAAAAAAACAAAAACAAACATCAAACCTCACCATTTCTATGGCAGCTGACTGTTAGATCAGTTTATGGTCTAAATTTGTTGGTCTAAAATTAAAACTATAACCCGCAAGCACACCTAATATGGGAAACCAGCCCCAAAACAAAAATAACTTAAAAAGAAAAACAATGCCAAAAAATGAAAACCCTTGCCCTCCTCTTGTATAGCAGGGATAACCAGCGAGAGGTGATATCTGAAAGTGCATTTGTATCGTGTATTTGCTAGGAAGGATTTTAAGACTCCCAAATTAATATTCCGTTATAAATCCCTTCAGCATAGCGAGTGTCTCTTACATGTGATGGTGTTTTTAAACATGTCAAATGAGCATAACTTTTAACCTTCAGACGATTAGATCATTCCAGAAACCACCTGTCTAAAACCTATTTCAATCACGTGCAAAATCTTTCAATCCGTGTTCTTCAATTCACCTCTTTTCTTCCGTGTCTACCTCACCTTTACTCCATCTTCACTACATACTTAGTGTCTATCTAAAACCGTCCTGTGTGCTCATGAAGCTGTGATGGTCACCATGCATGGATACAAACTGTTTAACATATTCATATATGCTTATTTCATGCAATAACATTCATCTGTAAAATAATCCCTATGCTAATGGAGTTACTCATACCTGAGAAGTAACTCATCTAATGTTTCTATGATAAGAAAAATGATCCCACTGAAAGGACTGATGATGTCTCTGGCCGTCCTCTAGAATAGCTTTTCGTGGGATCACATCTGGATGCACCCTAAATTACCTAGTATATAAAAAAAAACGGCCTCTGGGAATTACTAAAGCAATACATTCTATACGATATAAAGCATAATATTCTTAATAATAATGTATTATTCTTCTTATAATTATTAAATAAAAATATCAATAGCATTAATAGATACAGTTGCATATGATAGCCAATACAGATGTATGCTCTTTGTTAAGTAATATACCACATACTGCATTATTTAATCATGGTTTGAGGCCGATTCAATTTAAATTCAAGTATGTAAAACGCCACCGCCTGCAGATATGAGACGGCAGCAGCAGCTGTTTTGCTCCTTTATAAAACGCCAAACTTGTGTTTGTATATTATGCGCATATGACCATGACGTCACAGTCACCTAATGTGGCTTTGAAATAAAACTTAAATACAGTAATACAATAATAACTGAATTAATTGTTGGCTGAGGAGGTGTAATGGAATAGAACAGGAACTGACATCATAAATTGACATCACGGACATCTGTAGGGGTGCAGGACAGGTTTTGAGATTGCGTCCCTTTGTTGCTGGCTCTGCCCTCCTGCTGTTGTTGATGTTGTTGTTGACTTTCTTTCAGGCTGCTGGTCAGTAACTGCTCAATCTGCTCTTGACATGATTTCAGACAGTCCTAGAAGAAATAGATGGGAAGAAGTAGAAACCAACATATACCAAGCACTGCATACTGATATACTGCACAAAAAAAATGTACATCATTTTCTAAACACTTTAATTATGCTGTTTTGCCAATTATTGGAACGATTTGTCCACAACAGTCTATTATTGTATGGCCCACCTATAGGGATTTGGTGGTGGTTAAAACAGTTTCATGGGGACAGCAATACTTTTGCAAGAGAACGTCAAGTTTCTTATGGGAAAGCAATACTTTTGCCAGAAAATGTTGAGTTTCTCGTGGGAAAGCAATACTTTTGTGAGAGAACGTAAAGTTTCTCATAGTAAAGCAATACTTTTTTTGTGAGAGAATGTAAAAAGTTTCTTGGGGAAAGCAATACTTTTGTAGAGAACGTAAAGTTTCTCGGAGGAAAGCAATACTTTTGTGAGAGAACGTAAAGTTTCTTGTGGGAAAGCAATACTTTTGCGAGAGAATGTAAAGTTTCTCGTGGGAAAGCAATATTTTTGTGAGAGAACGTAAAGTTTCTAATGGGAAAGCAATACTTTTGTGAGAGAACGTAAAGTTTCTCGAGGGAAAGCAATATTTTTGTGAGAGAACGTAAAGTTTCTTGTGGGAAAGCAATACTTTTGCGAGAGAATGTAAAGTTTCTCGTGGGACAGCAATACTTTTGTGAGAGAACATAAAGTTTCTTGTTGGAAAACAATACTTTTGTGAGAGAGCGTAAAGTTTCTCATGGGAAAGCAATACTTTTGTGAGAGAATGTAAAGTTTCTTGAGGGAAAGCAATATTTTTGTGAGAGAACGTAAAGTTTCTCGGGGGAAAGCAATACTTTTGTGAGAGAACGTAAAGTTTCTCGGGGGAAAGCAATACTTTTGCGAGAGAACGTAAAGTTTCTTGTGGGAAAGCAATATTTTTGTGAGAGAACGTAAAGTTTCTCATGGGAAAGCAATACTTTTGCGAGAGATTGTAAAGTTTCTCAGAGAAAAGCAATACTTTTGCGAGAGATTGTAAAGTTTCTCAGAGAAAAGCAATACTTTTTTGAGAGAACGTAAAGTTTCTCAGAGAAAAGCAATACTTTTGTGAGAGAACGTAAAGTTTCTCAGAGAAAAGCAATACTTTTGTGAGAGAGCGTAAAGTTTCTCAGAGAAAAGCAATACTTTTGTGAGAGAACGTAAAGTTTCTCAGAGAAAAGCAATATTTTTGTGAGAGAACGTAAAGTTTCTCGGGGGAAAGCAATATTTTTGTGAGAGAACGTAAAGTTTCTCATGGGAAAGCAATACTTTTGCGAGAGAATGTAAAGTTTCTCAGAGAAAAGCAATACTTTTGTGAGAGAACGTAAAGTTTCTCAGAGAAAAGCAATACTTTTGTGAGAGAACGTAAAGTTTCTCAGAGAAAAGCAATATTTTTGTGAGAGAACGTAAAGTTTCTCGGGGGAAAGCAATATTTTTGTGAGAGAACGTAAAGTTTCTCATGGGAAAGCAATACTTTTGCGAGAGAATGTAAAGTTTCTCAGAGAAAAGCAATACTTTTGTGAGAGAACGTAAAGTTTCTCAGAGAAAAGCAATACTTTTGTGAGAGAACGTAAAGTTTCTCAGAGAAAAGCAATACTTTTGTGAGAGAACGTAAAGTTTCTCATGGGAAAGCAATACTTTTGCGAGAGAGCGTAAAGTTTCTCAGAGAAAAGCAATACTTTTGCGAGAGAATGTAAAGTTTCTCGTGGGAAAGCAATATTTTTGTGAGAGAACGTAAAGTTTCTCATGGGAAAGCAATACTTTTGCGAGAGAGCGTAAAGTTTCTCAGAGAAAAGCAATACTTTTGCGAGAGAATGTAAAGTTTCTCAGAGAAAAGCAATACTTTTGTGAGAGAACGTAAAGTTTCTCAGAGAAAAGCAATACTTTTGTGAGAGAACATAAAGTTTCTCATGGGAAAGCAATACTTTTGCGAGAGAGCGTAAAGTTTCTCAGAGAAAAGCAATACTTTTGCGAGAGAATGTAAAGTTTCTCAGAGAAAAGCAATACTTTTGTGAGAGAACGTAAAGTTTCTCAGAGAAAAGCAATACTTTTGTGAGAGAACGTAAAGTTTCTCAGAGAAAAGCAATATTTTTGTGAGAGAACGTAAAGTTTCTCGGGGGAAAGCAATATTTTTGTGAGAGAACGTAAAGTTTCTCATGGGAAAGCAATACTTTTGTGAGAGAATGTAAAGTTTCTCAGAGAAAAGCAATACTTTTGTGAGAGAACGTAAAGTTTCTCAGAGAAAAGCAATACTTTTGTGAGAGAACGTAAAGTTTCTCAGAGAAAAGCAATACTTTTGCGAGAGAGCGTAAAGTTTCTCAGAGAAAAGCAATACTTTTGCGAGAGAATGTAAAGTTTCTCGTGGGAAAGCAATATTTTTGTGAGAGAACGTAAAGTTTCTCATGGGAAAGCAATACTTTTGTGAGAGAACGTAAAGTTTCTCAGAGAAAAGCAATACTTTTGCGAGAGAGCGTAAAGTTTCTCAGAGAAAAGCAATACTTTTGCGAGAGAATGTAAAGTTTCTCAGAGAAAAGCAATACTTTTGTGAGAGAACGTAAAGTTTCTCAGAGAAAAGCAATACTTTTGTGAGAGAACATAAAGTTTCTCATGGGAAAGCAATACTTTTGCGAGAGAGCGTAAAGTTTCTCAGAGAAAAGCAATACTTTTGCGAGAGAATGTAAAGTTTCTCGTGGGAAAGCAATACTTTTTCCAGAAAATGGAGTTTCTCATGGGAAAGCAATACTTTTGCCAGAGAACGTAGTAAAGTTTCTCATTGGAAAGCAATACTTTTGCCAGAGATCGTAGTAAAGTTTCCCGTGGGAAAGCAATATATTTGCAGGAGACCGTAAAGTTTCTCGGGAAGAAAGCAATAACTTCGTGAGAGACTGTCATATTTCACACGGAAAACCAATACTTTAGCAGGAGACCGTAAAGTATCTCGGGCGAAAGCAAAGTTTTTCAGGGGAACACAATACTTTTGTAAGAGAATGTAAAGTTTCTCAGGGGAAAGCATCTCTGTAATTAACTATACTGAAAAAAAATGATGTAGGATTTACAATTTTCACTCAGAAATTGATAGTTGCCTAGTTTTAAGGGACTTCTGTGTGAATTGTGATGCATACAGCACTACACTACTGACAAGATACAATAGTGTAGTGAAATTGAATGCCAAAATTTTGCTAATGTGACCACACCTTAAGTTGGCAGTTCTTAGCCAAAATTAAGTTGCAAACTGGTTTAGGCTTTATGCTGATAGGCTACAAAGGACTATGTACTATCAAACAATAAAACTTTGACTTCTTGTGCCTGTCTATTTCTGCAGTAACATGGGAGGTCTGACGAAATTATCCCATATCAAACTCTCATCTTTCTCAGGATAATTGAAACCTGACAGGCTCTTCTCTCTCTAAACCGAATGAGACGGCCACAACAGGCCCTGTTGTCCTGACAACTACAGGCACAAGAAGGAATGGTTGCTAAAGGCGGCATGTGGTGTTTTTTCCAGAACTTAAGTTGGAGAAAAAAACTTAACACATTACACTGAGGAAAGACAAAGAATGTGTTCAACCTTATGAGTGTATGTGAGGAGTTTAAATGGGGCGTTCGCTCTCTGGGTCTAATTCAAAAAAGTTTTACTGTGAGACTTTCAAAACAGCCTTAAGGCAAGATGTGTACGTTTGTGTTAGAGTGAGAGTGTGTGTGTGTGTGTGTGTAGCAGTGTGTGCTTTAATCCACAGATGTGGTTGAGAGGCCTGTGTCTCGCCACAAGTATGCAGCTCTGAAAACACACCACCATCGTTGCATTGAACACACACTAACATTCATTCATAAAATTACATTTCTCAATTTCCATACTGTCATGCATTAATGTCTTGCACACGCTATGTCCACCATTTGTGTCTCAAGAAAAATCGACTTGTACACAGATATACACATTTAAATACGTACAGTCTTTCTCTTGAAAGACCAACATGTCCAATTTAATCTTCAATAAATGCTTTCTAGAGAGTCAGGAGCACATGGATGGTTTATTTTTAATGGCTACATGGATCACGTCGAAGGATTATAGGTTTGTTCAGAGAATTTGACTGCAGGTTGTTTTGTAAACAAGGCACAGTGTAATGGTGAGTTTGCAAAGAAACTTTTTTTGAAAGATGAAGCAGATGTTTCTGAAAGATGCTTTGTCTGCAAATGACGGTTTTATGTGGATAATATTTTCAAAACACTTACTCGCGTGCAATAGCTAGTGGGCGTTGATACAGTTTCATATGCAATGACATTATCATAACAGTGGCTGTTTACTGACAAAACTTGAAGGAGCCGCCCCTTAAAAACTTTCCGACAGAGGGTCAGAATGAGGGTGGAAAATAATTGTTTTACCACATATGTATTTGTTTTTTTGTGCACAAAAACTTTAACATTATAAGTGAACCTCAAGGAACATATTAAAATAATTTAAAAAAATGACCCCTTTAAATACTGTTCAGAAACAGAAAGTAGTGCAGCTGCTTTGTTTACAGGGGTTACCAGATAACGGCTGCATTTCTGCTGTTCCAAAAGTGCCATCTACTGTCAGAGAGTAAATGTGTATTTTCATTTCAGTCTCCTTTACTCATCCCGCTATGCTTCTCATGAGTGTTGGGGTTGTTTACATCAGAGTGCGCATGGCTCTTTGACGCAGCATACACGCAGTGATGTACATGTTAACCGGTTGATGGAAAAGTATTTTTAAAATGCATTCTAAAAATCTGAATAACTCGAAATTTAATATGCTTTAATATATAATACATTTCAATGATACTAAAATAACACTGCTTGAAATAAAGCTTTTAAAAAAAGCTCTGAGATGTGTCCCGCCCCAACTGTATTCTTCAATAGGCAATATGTCAATACAGAAAAGAAAAAAATGGATCTTCAGGAAGTTGTTCTCTAGTAAAATGCCACAGAACGAATGGATTACTGTACAACTAAGCAAATAAACTTGAGCTAATCCTGGGTTAAACTATATCTCAAAAGGTAATTTGCTATGTAATACTGCAATTACTGAGATTTTGTTTCTTTTTTTACACTACAAGATGTGCAATCACTTACCACCTCAGTGTGGGTGATTTTAGCCAGCAGCTCCATCAGATTGTCCCCCCACAGATTTTGGTTGCTCTGGTTGGGCTGGAGGCCACATACTGCTGCCCCCACACATCCTGTGGCGATCATGGAGGGAGGGTACATGGTGAAGCTGTGATCTGAGGAAAAAACAAACATCCCGAAACATCATTGACCTGGTCAGTGATCTTCCTAGAACATTACTCACCTCTGTGACACTTTAAAATAAATTCCAATGAAACACTTCTGATTACGCAATCTGTGGTGTCTGAATGAGGAGGTCTTACTGCATCTTACATCTGTTTTGAATTCCACACAGACTTTAACCTGACGTTCACACACTCTCCGGTTTCAGACCTGTTCTAACATCACTACCTCGCTTAAATCCTCCTGCAGCTGCGAATGGAAAATGAGGAGAGCCTTCCTTCTCCTCCCACCCCTTCTTCCTCCCTCCCTTCATCTCTCAAAGGGCTTTGAGGTTCCAGGAACTACTCCCCCCTTCCTCTGCCTTGAGATCCTGAGAACGGGCCTTCAGTTTTCAGTCGGAAAGGAAAGCCTCTGCTATTCTGTGCTCCGTTCGTTTCATCTGCTTTGTTGGTGTTATCGTGCTGCTTATTTCAGATGCAGAGGATGCAACAGTCATCCCTGAATAAACACTACACTCGAGTGACTGCCGCAGCTGTGCAGTAAACCAACATTCCTAACTTTAGAAAACTGTTAAACACAACGACAAAAACACCAAAAACATTTGCAATAGTGCAAAAAAAGCTCTTCTCATGTTTGCTTGGCTCGTGTTCAGGCCTCAGCCTCTTGAACAGATGCAGGGCCACAGAAACACACCCAGTTAAATATACAACACTTTTATAGACGCAAATAACAAGGCGGAAAGCATCATAACACATTCTCATCATGCATTTCTAACACAGCCCATCAGTTTCACTTAAAAAGACACATTTCTGATGAATGCAGTCAATGTCACTCAGCTCCTACCTGTTGCACAGAGGGCAATGAAGGTTTGCGTGTGTTTGCGGATCAGCGTCTGTCTGTCTTCGGGGAAGGGCAGTTTGTGCAGGATGTGTTCGATAAAGTCAAGAGGGGTGATGGCAGCCAGGTTCCATTTTAATTTACTTAGAACCACCAACTCCCACTCCTACAGAGAGAGGCAGAAACAGAACAGGATATAATGAATATGAGTGGCAGGATAGCATACAGTGATTATATTACCCACAATACACTATACAGGACGCAAAAAGTTATCTATGAGCAGGCCCAGATGACCTCAGGATGGTCTTTCAAAACTTCGGTGCAGATTTGGGCTGGTGGAATTGAATATATACAGGTCCTTTACATGCAATCTGCTAGCTATAACATCATTTACTACATGGCACAATCTGATTGGTCTTAAATAGTCAGGTTCAGTGGTTGTGCAGAACGAATATCAGAGTTCCTCTGAAAATGATTACACAAACTATATGATACCATGAATATATAAATACCATGGTACAATAATTTATTCAGTACCACAGTATCACAATCTGATGCCATCACGTCTACATTGTTTGTCAATGGAAATGCATTAAACTCCTGACTTCAGTCTGTTTAATTGCCCCCAAATGTTTCAACTGTGCAACTGCAATCTTGTGTGGTAAAAGCTAATTACATGCTACACTCCAGACTGAAAGATTTTAAAATGCAAAGACATGTATTGGCTTAACACACAAATTTGTGACATAAATCATAGGCTGTACTGACACTGGTATTTAAAAAGTCTAGGTTGTGTCATTGTGTCACTCAACACATTCTCCAACTTGTGATTCTTCAAAACAGGAGAAATGAGTCAAGATGCTCTTTAAAAATTGATCTTTCTTCCCCAAGGGACATCATAGTTGTAAAATGAATCAGGTTATCATGTAAAGCTCCGCCCCTTGTCTTTGATCTCCACCAACCAGATGCAGCATTCCATGCACACGCTCAACTTCCTTCCTCGCACGTGCCCGGCTGGCTTTGTTTCGCTTGCTGAAGCTGCTTTCTGAGAATCGCTCAAGAGTAGAGACACGAGGGGAAAAACAGGCCAAAGTGAGAAGCTCTACACCCTTATTGTGTGTGTGTTGATGAGTGAAGAGAGAGTGTGAAAGATTTGAAGTTAGTGAAAACTCCGCTAAGAGGGGACAGTTCCTCACAAAGTGACACCTAATCACCAAGATCAAGACTCCTACAGAAACCTCCACCTGGATGCTTCGGTCTGATAATAAAAATCCATACATCTGTGTTATACTAAAATTTCCACTGCAATTTATGGCTAAGCTTTTTGTTTTGACCCAGTTAGACCAGAATTTACCTTCCTTACAGTGCTCTCTCTCTCTTCCTCGGTCGATAAACACACATAAGCTCAAGAGGTCATTTCAATTCAGACTTTACCAGGGTTTTACCCTTTAGAATAGATTGTCTGATGGAAATAGAGCATCTTTGCCAATCTACACTCTTAAAAATAAAGGTTCCAAAAGGGGGTTTTCACAATGATGCCATAGAAGAACCAGTTTGGGTTCCCCAAAGAACCTTTTAGTTCTTAAAAGAAACATTTTTTTTAGTGTGAAGAGCATTTTAACAATCTAAAGAACCTTTTTGTGCATTGGAAAGGTGTTAAGAGTTCTTCATGGAACCACAGATGCCAATAAAGAACCTTTTTTTTAAGAGTGTATGCATGGGAACCATTAAAAAGCATTCTCACGCTCATCAGAGAATCCCTCACTCTAGCCACAGAGGGCAAAATCACAAGAGCATTTAATCTCAGCTCAAACCAGAAGACCGTTCGATGTCAAAAACAACCGTTAGGGGGCAAAGGAAGCTCTAAACTCACTTCCGCAACAATCCCATAGCTAAATTTCACAATAATAAAAATATGATGAATCAGCAGCTCACAAACTAGGCCTATATATAATATAAAATATATGATGTATTTAATCTGGGGTTTGACTGTAATACAGAATTACACAACAGGTTGAAGACTTCTTGGCCACCCGCAGCTCTTACCAGCAGTTGTTGAGATGTAATAGAGTTGTCTGTGTACATGCAGAGCTTCCTGGCCGACAGCGGCTGGCATGCTTTTAATTTTGAAGCCAGGAAGAGACACACGGCCCCTAAAAGCTGCAAGAAACATTTTCTTGTAGGAACTGCAGCTAAAAATCTGTCCAGGTAGTTCATAGCCAAGGGGAAGACATCTTCTTCACATTTCTCCTCTTCACAAACCTACAGACACACAGAATTCATTCACAATGTGCATTGAACAACTTCTTTATTTTAAATGTTATTATACACTTTTACTGTATGCAAGTCAGCCAGGCCTTTATGTTCTTTTCATTATTATCTGATTATTACATACACTTTTTGTAAGCTATGAATTCTACTTTATGCAATATTAGGTTCAACTACAATATGTTCCCACTGTAACTCTTTTCATGAGAAAGAGGAACTTTCCAGTGGTAAAGATATTCATTCATTTCAAGCAGGGTGTGCTTTGAAACCAAATGACGCCCACACATGCCTGCTTTGGTGATTCGTCACGTTAAAAAAATATGATCTAACACTCAGTTCCTAATGTCAATGACAGCATATCATATCAAACATATGTGTCTCTCTAATTAAACTATATCCGACAATTATGTTGATTTGATGAACTGTAAAACATTTCAGCATCGACGATTCTCAACATGGCTGCACTTTCGCACCAAGCAACTGTTGCAAGAAAAAAATTCGCAAAAATTACACAAATGCAAAAAAACATTGAAAATACACACGTAAATAAAGCACAGGCCCTCATCTGTCAAATAAAGCATGCCTTGAAGAAAAACACAAAAGCGTTTATTATTAAAATAACATGTATATCGCGAAGTGGTTGCGTTTCCTGCTGATTTCTTGATCAAAATTCCCTTGACAATATTTGCACATCGATGAACAGATGACACATACTATGCATGGTTTTTTAGTTTGACTATTTGAGAAATGGTTTTTGACTTTGCCTGTCTGCCAAAGTCCAGCGATACTTGCCAACACAATCTACATTACATAATACTATTAGTATAATCATTACACACTCCAACCAAACAATTTCCAGAAATAAACCTTTAACTACAAACCTCTAGCATCCACGTCGAGACCATCCGCCTCATAAAAGGCTGAATATCTTTCTGGACACATTTAAAATAGGGTCCCTGCGGAACATATCTGTCCTCCACTGTTAGAAGACTTTGCAATACTCTTTCATCGCAGAAGATGTTGGGATCTCTCTGAGCTCGCATGATTGTGTCCTTTTCCAAGCAAAAAAGTTCCATGTTTGGGCTTTTCTCGGTGTTATAGGCTACCTAATATAACCACCTCACAGTGCCAGCTGCATGTGGCTGTGCCTATGCAAAAAGGACGATGTTCTTGCCTTATGCATCAACAGAAGTATGTTAAAACTTTCACTTTTACATCACGGAGGCTGCAGGCAGGCACGAGTCTTTCTTTCTGAACTACAGACTACAGATGAAGCCGATCAACTCCTATGACTGAATGACCACCCAAAAGGCAATGTCGGTCCCTCCTCCTCCTCCTCCTCAATTCACGTTGCAAAAATGCTCAAATTCTCTCCTTCCTGCCCAGTCATGGCACATGCATGGCATTCTAGCCAATCTTTTATTATACCATACTCAACGACCCGTGCAAAATACATTTAGTGCACTGAAACAGGTCCCGGAAGAGATACTTATAGGTTTTTTTTTACATGCATGACATAGCCTGCATGACACATGATATGATTTTTTTCTGATTATTATTTCCCCTCACGTGTTGATGCACATGTCCAACTCATTTAACTCACTGCTACCATTTACTGGTGAATTTAATTACCCCATTTGTATATTTACACTGAGTGCTAAAAAATTAAATGCATTGTTTGCACATTATGCACACTTGAAGCTGGTAATAATTGGGTTAAATGGTTTTGATGTCTCACTATAAGGGTTCTGATTCATGCAAAGTGGAAATCCCTATAAAAAAAATATAGGGCATACATTGACAATTTATCACTAAATGACTTAAAATAATGTGCAAGAATGATTACTACCTGTGGTAGTGAAGAACAAAGCTATAGATACACAAAACGTTTAATGACACAAAGGCAGAGCCTTCAAAAGGGGAAGTGACAGGTTGTGCTTGTTGGGTTACATAACAGTGTAATACCAATAGCCAATAAGACGGCAAGAAAAGAGCTTGAATTGACAACTTTTAAGTTGTACTATAAAAACATGCTGAAATGTCTGGTCATCCAGATTATAAAATACTCTCCTGCACCCGTCGTTTGTCTTTCTCCGTACAGCAGATGTTGGTGGGTGAGAAATAACTGATGAATTGACCATGTGTTACAGCCCTAAGAGATGAAAACACAATTAAATGATAAGCTGCCAACCCACAAACCAACACACATATTCATTAATTATTTGATCATAACAGTCTGTGACAGGTGATGAAGGTAAAAGTCAATTTTGAAATGCTGTCTTGAGTAACACGCCCATTATTCTGATGAATAGATGATAAGGTATCTTTTGTGTTTATGTTTAAGTACGGTTAGTATGAAATATGTGTTGTAAATGGAGCAGAACCTACCGTATCTCTGAAAAGAGACTAGATGCAGATATAACTGTTGTCTGACACAGTCCATTCATGAAAACAATCCTACATAGGCTACACATTAATTATCATATTGATTCATTCGAAGGAGTAATTTATCACTTTTGTTTTCTTGAAAATGCTCTAAACCACAACAGTGTGAAATCAGATTTGACAAGAAACCTCTCTCAACAAATACAGATCTAATGTGGAAAAAAACAACTTGTTGAATTCAGTTAAAACTACTGATCAAACTGTCACTCTTAGAAGAAAAGGTTCTATATAGAACCTTAAAGGGTTCTATCAAGCGCTTCATATATAGAACCTTTTAGGGGTTCCATTTTATGGGTTTAGTTTTAATTAATTTAGTTTTAATTTGTTTTTTATTTGTATTTAAATTTTATGAATTAAACAGCTCATAAACATACTTTATCACAAGAAAAAAAACATTAAACATCAAAGTATTTTGCCATCATTTAAGACATTTCTCCTTATATAGAACCTTTTTAGCTTAAGGGTTCGTTAAAGCCACAATATGTAATTTTTCGTGGCTAGAGATTGCTTATTCAAAACAAAGGCGTAGCTTGATGATGCCTTGATTTCGCGGCGCTTTTATTATGCCTCAGACGAGCGCTTCCACTTCTTCCGCTCATGTGTATGTGGGGTAACGCAGCGCTGTTTTATCATATTAGATACATTTGAGTGTGTTTAAAGTTATGTTATAACGCTACTCTGTGCGCTCGCTTGGCGTCTACTATGAGACACTTGTTTCACACTGCAGTGATCTATAGTAGATTGATATTAGGCATGGTAAAACATGGTACTCGCGGTAAATCAAGAAAATGAGATTTAAACAATAAGACTAACTGTGTTGAGCTATATAACAATGATTAGTTTTCTGTCGATGAATGTCTCCAAACAGTTTCTCACCTGTCTAATAAAACACATAATATATTAAAAATTCTTTGGTGTTTCCATGGTTTCTACAAAATAAAACCGGAAATGAGGGTAACGCGGTTATGATGTCATTGATAGGCGATAGGCATCCTGGTTAAAATTGCTTATTTCTCTGGATTTAAACATTCTTGGAAACATTTGGGACAATGTAAGTACACAAGTCAACAAAATATATAACATTGTTCTAGTGGTTTTTGGATATTTTAATACAAAAATCTTACATGTTGTGCCTTTAAAACTGAGATAAGAACCCTAGTTCTATATAGAACCTCACTGTGTATAAAAGCGTAAAGGTTTAAACGACCCATTTTTATTCTGAGATGAATGCCCTGGTCCCTGTCAGTGTGTGTGTGTGTGTGTGTGTGTGTGTGTGTGTGTGTGTGCGTGTGTGTGTACATGTATGTCTGTGTCTTATGACAACATGTCAACCCACATCACACTCGACAATGGCACAAAGGTAAAGGAATGCTCAGCTGCCTGGGAAAATGTGTAGAAGCATGAAATTACCTTGATCCAAAGATTCCTGCTGCATACCGGTTCTGCTGGCAGTAGACCACAGAGAGAGACAGAGACATACGGTTTGTCTCTCGTCTGAGACAGGTTAAATGTAATGTAGATAATACTTTACTATGTTCTTATTGCATCAGCAGTTGGAAGATTCGGACTGATGTGCTGTGCGTTGATGCTTTAAAAGAAGAGACCTACTATAAGACAGAAACAATACAGCAGCCGCAGCCAGAAACAATTAGTGAAAAGCAATTCAATTACTTACCTAATTCAATTGGCTACTGGTATACTGATTGCAGTGTGGCTTACTCTAACAAAGTAATTAATTACTAGCTAATTACATCTTCAACACTCTAAAAGTATTGCATTACTACTAATTACTTTCTAAATCCCATATCAACCTCAATCAGTTGAACAATACAAGGATAGACATGAAACTGCTCTTTTAATTCTTTCAAATAAATAATATAAAATTGCATGAATTATGCTTGAACTGACCAAAGTATTTAAAGGGAGAAGGTTACATTAAAAACTTGATGTTACAATTTTTTTTTATGTTAAATCTATTGTTAAATCTATAGTCATTTAACGCAATTACATCAGAAGTAACTGTAATTAAATTACAATTAAAGGGAAAAGTAATTCAATTACACAAATTCCAACACGGACTGCACCCAACACGGATTGATTGTGTATGTGGTTAAGCTATTAATCTTTTACATAAAACTCACCCTTCATTCAGGTGTAGACCAGGCTTCCTACAAGAATATTTCAAACATGACATGACATGTAGCTGTGCAAAGCATGTGGGATTAAATGCATTTTTTTAAATAACAAAAACAGTGTCTGTGCAGAGAAAGCATACAGACAACAGTGTTTATTTTATTTATTTTATTTCATTTTACACTGACCTTTTCAGCAAGGTGCAGCTTTATGCCAGTAGCTGGCAACAAGTGACTGTCTTTATATGTTCACTCAAATGATTCGTTCAAACACACTGATTAAATCAATTTCGAAACAGACAGCTGTCTTTATGGCCCTGTCCCAAATGGCACACTTCATATGCACTTTCGGTCTTGTGGAATTACAATGGCTGTCGTGTGCGCGTATCCGTTAAATCCACGAGACCGTAGGGTGTCCCATTTGTCATTTGCAGTCGATATGCGCCCTTGATGCGCACTTTTGTCGAGCCCGCACTGAAGCGAGCTCCGCAGTGGACTTCTTCCCGACAGTCAAAGCGGCGTTACACCACGAAAGTGCCACAAGTGTTTATGGTTTCATTTGGGACAGGGCCTATGAGTAAGTCATTGAATCATTCACTCAACCCGAATCGTTCAAACGCACTGATTCAATGAGGATCTAAACACAACTGCTGTATTGCTCTGAGATGTGTTGATTGTGCTTTGGTTTTTGTTTGGAGACAAAATCGACCAACAGCTCTCACAATCATGCTGAATATCAGATTATATACAGGGAACATTCTCAGAACTTTAGTTTCTGTTTTGGCAAGGTTCTCTCAAAGTTATGAACATTCTGCCAGTAACATTAATAGAACGTTCGTTCCAAGTTATCTAGTCTTTAATAACGTTCTCAAAACATTAACACAGAAATGTTATTTATACTTTGTCTATGGTATGTTTGTTTTGGTCGTTCATCTAATATTTTTTTAAACGTTACTACTCGTTCCAGAACGTCTGAGAACATTCATAACAATCCCATCATTTTTGCAGAATGATAAAATGGAATGTACCAGCAACATTAAAACATTTAAAAATCATTCAAAAATAACATTTTCATAACTTAATTGTAACGTTAGTAAAACGTTCTTAGAACATATTATTTGGGTAGTTTGTGGTTTCTAAAATAATTCTATAATTTTTAACATTATTTATTTTTGTTTTGCAAAATAAAACCATAATATAAATACATTTTATAGACGTTTTTTCTATGTGATAGAAAATATAATAAGATCTGGAGTATATGAATGAAATTATTTGGTTTAAGTAAACATTGAAAACAATATTTACAGTAGGCCATCTGAAGTATGAATGGACATTACACGCCTCTATTGGTGAGAGAGAGAGAGAGAGAGAGAGAGAGAGAGAGAGAGAGAGAGAGAGAGAGAGAGAGAGAGAGAGAGAGAGAGAGGAACAGGGTGGGGTGTCCAGTATACAGTATAAAGGGAAGCATGGCTTCAGTCATAGAGTCACATAGGCTGGATTTCTGGAGAGTGAGATCACATCCTCAATCACATCTCCAAACAGAGGAAGATCAGTAGAAACTCAAACGTGTTATGAGGAAACACTACAATGTGAATTAGATAGCACTTGTGTGTGTGTATATGTGTGTACATTTTAAAACATACTTTTAACGGTTTCACAGACAAGGCTTAAGTCTAGTCCCAGACTAAAATGCATGTTTGAGCTGTTTTAACTGAAAGCAACTCCTAAAATATCTTAAAATATGTCACTGTTTTGTCCCAAGATGCACACCAGGCACATTTATAAAAGCTACTTAAATGTCCTAATTGAACTAATGCCTTATCCTGACTTTATCTAAGCCTTGTCTGTGAAACCGGGCCATTATGTCTTTTATACGACATGATAACTTAAGCATTCACTCTCCATCCAGACCAAACCAATTTAAAACAGACTAAATTAGAGTCTCTGGTTTGCACTGATGTAAAGTTGACTTTCTAAGCAGAGGCCCCACTCGTGTCTTGAACATGAAGGATACAGTACAGCTGGAAAGATTCGATTAGTCACAGACGTCTTTTGTGGGTGTGGTCCCATTGTTGCGAGGAAGCTGATTGGTTATAAACACCACTTTGGAATTTAGTCTCACAATAAACAGCACTTGACTGAAGGACAAAAGGAAATGACTAGGAAGAGACTGACATTCAAACACCAAGACAAAAATCAGCAGTTGTTTTCTAAACAGCGCTCAGATCAAAGCAGACCTCTGATTGGTCACAGACATCCAGCTAGTCAGTGCAAAACAGCAGAGGTTGATACAGAGGGTACATGTTTCTCAGTGATGATGAGGAGGACCTCCAGCCTTCCTCCGCATAAAGAGCCCTCTGTGAGCCAGCTAGAGCTTTAGCTTCTAATTCTCCTGAGTGGCTTATTGCTTTATTGAATTCTACTGCAGAATCTTTGGACTTTGCTGACGGCAGCCACAAACCAAGAGGCCTGTCACCACTCCCGGATTCAAGAGAACATTTTACATGAAGGCATAACAGAGCGAATTCTGACTTATGTGCTGTTTCATCCAAATAAGGAAGAAGACAATTTTGAACATCTTCACATTGAAACTGACTGCATACACTCTTAAAAATAAAGGTTCTTTATTAGCATTGATGGTTCCATGAAGAAACTTTAACATCTATAGAAACTATATATACAGAAAAAATAAAAACATAAGTAAAAAAAAAAGTAACATTATAATAAATAAAAATTGTATATTGTCACTGTCGGGTAGAAACCTTGTATCTCCATATTTTGTATTTTTTTTTCATAAATCATTACTATTGCTCACCCTTTACATCTGTCTGTGGGTTTTGCAAATATTTAACCAATAAAAAAGTATTAGAAAGAACTTGTGACTAAATCTCGTAACTCCATTGGATCCTCAAACTGTCAGTCAAACCTCATAACTCCACCGCCCCTCTATCGTGAATGAAGTGCCTCACGGAGTTTGGAGCGTCCCTGCTTGTTTGCAATGCAAGGGTAAATAAAGAACTGTTTGTTTGAATAAGTACAACGTTGTCTTTACCCAAGAAACGCTATATATACTGTATATAAACCGATCAGGCATAACATAATGACCACCTTCCTAATATTGTGTTGGTCCCCCTTTTGCTGCCTGACCCGTCGAGGCATGGACTCCACTAGACCCCTGAAGGTGTGCTGTGGTATCTGGCACCAAGATGTTAGCAGCAGATCCTGTAAGTTGCAAGGTGGGGCCTCCATGGATCGGACTTGTTTGTTCAGCACATCCCACAGATGCTCGATTGGATTGAGATCTGGGGAATTTGGAGACCAAGTCAACACCTCAAACTTGTTGTTGTGCTCCTCAAACCACTCCTGAACCATTTTTGCTTTGTGGCAGGGCGCATTATCCTGCTGAAAGAGGCCACAGCCACCAGGGAATACCGTTTCCATGAAAGGGTGTATATGGTCTGCAACAATGCTTAGGTAGGTGGTACGTGCCAAAGTAACATCCACATGGATGGCAGGACCCAAGGTTTCCCAGCAGAACATTGCCCAAAGATTCACACTGCCTCCGCTGGCTTGCCTTCTTCCCATAGTGCATCCTGGTGCCATGTGTTCCCCAGGTAAACGACGCACACGCACCCGGCTATCCATGTGGTATAAAAGAAAATGTGATTCATCAGGCCAGGCCACCTTCTTCCATTGCTCCGTGGTCCAGTTCTGATGCTCACATGCCCACTGTTGGCGCTTTCGGCGGTGGACAGGGGTCAGCATGGGCACCCTGACTGGTCTGCGACTATCCAGCCCCATACGCAACAAACTGCAATGCTCTGTGTATTCTGTCACCATTCTATCAGAACCAGCATTAACTTCTTGAGCAATTTGAGCTACAGTATCTCGTCTGTTTGATCGGACTACACGGGCCAGCCTTCGCTCCCCACGTGCATCAATGAGCCTTGGCCGCCCATGACCCTGTTGCCGGTTCACCACTGTTCCTTCCTTGGGCCACTTTTGATAGATACTGACCACTGCAGACTGGGAACACCCCACAAGAGCTGCAGTTTTAGAGATGCTCTGACCCAGTCATCTTTTTCCTGCTTCTAACACATCAACTTTGAGGACAAAATTTTCACTTGCTGACAGGTGCCGTGATGAAGAGATAATCAGTGTTATTCACTTCACCTGTCAGTGGTCATAATGTTATGCCTGATCAGTGTATAATATATATGTGTCTGTGTTTTAATCATACATCAGAGATGTGTTCACAGTCATCATTATTTGACATTCCACATCTACTTGTTAACAAATTATATAAAGTGGAAAGTAGGTCCATATCCTACGTCTACTTTTCCTGTAATTATTTGTCAATTTTTCCAAAGCAAGATTACAAGATATTTCTTTGATCTGTTGAGAAGAGGAAGGTCTCTGATTACTTTTCCATGCTAAAGCGATAAAATGTTTGTCCTGTATTAAACTGTATTGCTTGCATTTACAATTAAATATGCAACAAGTTTAGGTACTCTCTTGAGTTTTCTCTTCTTCATGCTTCTTACCTTCATGCCACCTTCATGCCAATCTCCTAAAATTCGATGTGGTTATTGGGGTCTTTTTCTTTTTAAATAAGAAATATATTGAGAGATT
Organism: Coreius guichenoti; assembly: GCA_039654105.1. Classification (NCBI taxonomy): domain Eukaryota; kingdom Metazoa; phylum Chordata; class Actinopteri; order Cypriniformes; family Gobionidae; genus Coreius; species Coreius guichenoti. Next base: position 4,705,015 of record CM077182.1, on the reverse strand, counting down.
TAATGTGGGATTCTTCTTTCTTATGGATTAAGAACACTGACAATCACCTTTACCTGTTTATTTCTATTACCTGCCCACATTCCAGTCCATATCTCTGTATTGGGGTTTGTCAAAGATTACACAATCTCTCATTCTATTTAAACATTCCAGCGTTATCAGCAGGAAATGGCATTACAAGAACAAATTCAAGATGAGAAGTTGATGACCATATCCTCAGCCTGTGTTCTTCACAGGGGATTGATCTTTATTATGTAAACGGCTGGATGATTCATGTTTTTCCCTGGTGAAGATTAAAAAATGGACATGTATACACTAGTATGCAGAACTCTTCTGGTCTGGAACCAGTGTTATTTTAGTTTCATTGAGGTACTATTATAGTTTTTATTAATATTTTAAATTATTTTTTATTTTGTTATATACATCAAGTTAAAACTAGAAAGTAAAGTTTGTTGGGACAAACTTTTATGTTGGCTTAAAAAGCCTTTTCTGAAAGTTGTATAAGCTTCCTAGCATATATTATCTTTGTTTGTAGCAAAGATGTTTGTAGCATGTAGCATGTTTGTAGCATGTTTTACTACATTGCTAGCATGAATTAGCATGTTGCAAGGATATTTTATTGTTGCTAGCATGAATTAGCATGTTACTAACATGTCTTACCAATTGTTAACACGTTGCTAGCATGTTTTAACAAATGTTAGTATGTTTTAACATGTTGTAAGCATGTTTAGCACATTGCTAGCATGATTTAGTATGTTTCTATCATGATTTAGCATGCTGCTGGCATGTTTTAACACATTGATAGCATGATTCAGCATGATGCTAGCATATTTTAACATGTTGCTAGCATGAATTAGCATGTTGCTAGGCTTGGTGGAAGAAACTTTAATACTCTATTTGTACAAAAGTTTTGATCCCCTCAATGAAAGTCAATGGGATTTTTCGTAGATCTGATCGCCTGTTTAACGAAAAATGTAAGTCTGATCTTTTAGAAAAGGTATAGCAACCCAAATCAGACCAGTCTGAAGGTCTGAGCCGAGTTTGGTGGTTGTAGAATAAGACCATTCGTGGCTCTAGAATAAGATACTGACTAAATTTTGTCTCAGAATATGTGTGCCATAACCAGCAAAAAAATCCAAAAGTCTCACTTCAAAAACTCATAAAACCAGAAAAATTATGTTATGTTCAAAGTGGGTTCCACAGTGCCCATCCCACACTCCAAGAATAGAATTCCCATACCAACATGGGCAGATCTGATTTTCCCATGATTCAGTGAAAAATACTGCAGTGTTTTTGGCATAGAGCTAAAGTGAGTGTGTTATTCCTCCACAACATATTCATATTACAGCATCACTCTATGATTACTGAAGAAAATGGAAATAAATGGAGAGCTGATGAGAATGACTGTTTCCTAAGACTCAAATAATCCATTCCCACATAGATCACTGAGTTTATCTTCACAGATAGTCTAATAATAACTGATGCCCCTTGGAAAAACTCTTTTGACCTTCTCCGCAGGGTCAGGTCCGAGGAGGTTCTTGACCCTTCCCAGCAGCGACTGATTCTGTGAGGAGCTGCAGAGATGATCTTCCATTGTTAATACTTGAATGTCTGTGAAAACTGGCCTGCACTGACCTACTCGTACTGTATATGAGAGGGAGAGAGGGAAGAATAGCAAAGAAGAGAGATTTCCCTGATCTCGAGACAGCTCTTCCCAGGACTGTGGTGACCTCTCCAGGGATCAGATTCTCCTGCCGGTTCCGGACACAAGTTCCATATCAGGAAATATAGAATTGCATCCTCAACAAATATATTCTTTGCTCATTGGCGATGTCACTTTGTAAATAAACACTACGCACCTATAGGGCCTTATCATACACCCGGCGCAATGCGACAAAAGTGTTTTTTTGCTTGTTTCAGCTTGACGCAGTTATCATTTTCACGTCCAGTGCCAACATTGTTTAAATAGCAAATGCACTCGCGCCCATCTGTTGGCTCATGGGTGTGCTGGTCTGAAAACCAGGTGTGTTCAGGCGCATTGTTGGCGCGTTGCTATTTTGAGGCAACTGAAAACGACTGCGCCATTGACCAACAAAAACCTGGTCTAAAGTCAATAGTGCAGTATTTTTTGTGTTATTTAAAGAGCACGTTAGTAATATGCGCCTATAGGCGGGTGCATATTACACTCTGCTTATTACACACACAGGGATGCGCAGCAGCACACAAACATTTTTAAATATGAAAAATAAAAGGATTCCTCTCTGGAGAAGCGTTCAGTCTTTCCGGTCGCAAATTCCACCATGTAAATAGCGAATCCACCATGGTGCAGGTGCAACTGGCTTTTAAAGGGAATGGGAGATGAGACTCTGATTGGTTTATTGCATGTTACGCCCAAAACACACCCATGATTAATTAAGAGAATATGGACAACCCTTTTGGACCATGTGCCTGGCGTGCCGACCATTTTTTCCGTCGTTAAACTAGCAAAAGTGGATTCGGACACGCCCTAAGTGCACCTGCGGCATGCGTTTCAGACCATGCGCTCAGATCGTTAAAATAGGGCCCATAGACTCTAAACCCTAACGCTCAAAATAAGTAATTGGTTTGAGTAGAGCCAACTTAAATTAAACAAATTTGTTCAATCAAATTAACTTTTATGAATATAACTTTCTTTTTCTTTTGAGTTCACAAAACTGGCACATTTTAAGTAATCTGAATTGTTTCATTGTTTTGAGTTTTATGAACTTGTTTCTTTTTAATTTAGACTAACTTAAATTTAACTGAGACTGGGCTGTTATTTCTATTTCCCAGCATGCTTTGCCATGACACTCAAAAGAGTGAGTAAATGCTAAAATAAAGTGTTATATAATGTTTTTTTGTGCAAGATGTATGTTAAGTGTTTAATGTTTAGCTATGCTAATTTAGAAGAGTTTCTGTTATGTTGGGTTTTTTGGGGGGTTACCATCATGTTGACGAGTGGAGCATGAGCTTGGTTTAAGAACAGATTTCTGTTAACTGTTCTATATTGCCATACTCTTTCAGCAATTGCTATGCTCTGGCTATCAAAGCATTATGTTACCAATTAGCAAGTTAGCATTTACTGACTTAGCTTGTTAAAGCTAGCCAAGTTTCCACTACTAAAAAATATTTTGTTGAGATTACATGATAATTTTAAGTTAAATGTATTAATTAGCTTACTCATTAAACATTTCAAGTTAAGAGCAATTAAAATGTATGAGTACAAAATAAAAAAAAGTTCTGCTTAAACGTTGAATTTCTTAACTTAAAAAATATTATGTAACTGATTATCTTGTTGTGTTTTTGTATTTTTGTACATGATGATAACGGTATCGTTTTCAAAAACGTACACTTTGAAACCCGTTCTCAAAAGTTTGCATTTTCAGGGCCCCAAAATGCTGTTTTCATGTAAATGAACAGCCAAAATGCATAAAAAGGTTGAAAACGCTGTCGTGCAAACTGCCCCTTTCTGTTTTCCCCATGTCTGGATTATCTTGTTCTTTGCCTGAATTCTTTGATTCTCTGCCTGGATTTACTTCTGTAATTTTGTTTAAATAAACTTTATACTGCATTTGGATCCAAAGTCCTGTATTTACTAAAACAGCCACAGTATGAAAGTTGAAGGTAATGTGTTTTATTATATTTGTTATGAAGAAGATTTTTATTTCAGTATAGTTTTAAAAATATTTAAGCAAATTAAACTGAAAGTAATGTGCATTACTTTTTAAAAAAACGAATGTGTAAATTTATAAAGTAATGCGTTACTTTGCTTGTTACATCAAAAAAAGTAATCTGATTACATATTGCACGTTACTTACTCCCAACACTTATTCCCCCAGTTTCACAGACAAGGTTTAAGATAGTCCTAGACTAAAATGCATGTTTGAGCTGTTTTAACTGAAAGCAACTTTCTCTGGCATATCTTAAAATATGTCAGTGCCATTGTTTTGTCTCAAGATGCACACTAGAAGTGTTTTTTCTACGGCATGTTTATAAAAACTATATACATTTCCTAACTGAACTAAGGCCTAATCCTGGCTTAATCTAAGCCCTGTCTGTGAAACCAGGCCATTAACAGGCAGGTCTGGCTTGCTTATTAGAAATCATTTACACGTATAGGTTGGCAAGTTCTATGTGCCTCATCATTATATTAATTAAGTTTGAGAGATGATGATTCAGGATATTATAAAAAAGAACTGTGTGAATCAGGTCAAGAACGAGTTTAATGTATAAACACATGTTGATCATTTAGCTGACAACCCTGCCACAGAAATATTTGGGTAAACAACACAATATGCATGTTTGCATTATATTTCAGACGTGTCAGCATATTCAGTCCCATTCAGAATTTGTCAGTCAGACAACTTTTTGTGCGATAAGGGTTAATGGTATGTTCATTTAGATTAGAATCTAATTTTGACTGCATATTCCACAATGGAATTGTATTCGCTGCATCATCAGTTTCACAGCCTGGATGCCCTGCATGTAATTCTGGGATATGGTTAAAGGGCAAATTAGTAGCAAAGAGTTTTAGTATTTAGGAGCAAATTTGCAAAGCGTATTCTGCTCTTTCCCATGGTAAGCTGAATGACATCACTGGCCAATACAGTGTCCATCTGCTAAACAAACCCACAGATGCAGATAGAGACACTGGCAAATGTTGCTAAAGTGAGGTAATGTGGTGTGCTGCGATTCAGTACTGCAGTCAAATCAACGTGAAACATTAGCAGCTCTGTGTTACACACGACCCTTTTGGCACAAGTCATGGAAGCAATAGTTAGAGCTCCGCTGACTGGATTCATTACAGTGTTGGCATGCAAGACTAATCTTGAGGAAAAAGCACAGAGATGCCTTTCAATTATGCAGTGACAGCCAGCCATGGTTATTATAGTTAACTAAAACTCAACTTTCTGATAAAATACAAATATTAAACAAAAATGACGGTCCACTTTAGACATTCTACTAAGTAACTTTGCAACTACATGTCAACTTATTCTACTAACCCTAAATAACACTGGTGACAGCTCTATAAAGACAAATGATCATAGACCTCGTGATCCATCATGCAAATCATTAGTCTGCAAAAGACGTCCCTCGAAAGGCTCCAGATTTTCATGCCAAATATCTTAAGGGAGTATATGTTAACTCAAAAAGGCCTATTTTAAAAGCATCGGCTTCTGGTTGTGAAATTAGCATTTGGCTGCCGATCAATTGGATCATCATGTCAGAAAGCGCCAGCAAGACAAAACAAAACAGTGCAGCTCCTAACAGCATGTGAAGATAGTTCTGATAATGTCAGAACATGGAGATGGTGTAACGTCTGTTGTTTTGGCTGTTGGGGGTGGAATGTGAAGCAGATCAAACGGCTCTGCCCACGGGCGCACTGGATCAGATTGCGTTTTGGGTTGAGGCCCATCATTCATTTGTGACATTTACAGTCGTTTTCAGCCCTAGCTCCGCAGCGTCCCTAAAACTGGGCCCCTCGTCTTTCTGGAAAATCCCTGTGAGCATGTGTCTGGCTCCACTTGTGTGTTCCACGCCGGTGGAGGAAACGGGCCAATTACGGAGGCAAGAACTCAGACGTATATGATGTCATCGCACACGCACACACACACACACACACACACACCCTCCTAACTGTGCTATAACAGACTGCAGATGAGCTCCAGTGCCAGCTCCAACTCTGAGAATAGATTCGCTTACCTGGACTCACACTACAAAATCCAGGAAATCATTGCTTTCACAGTTCAAAACATCATTAATATTGGATTAATGGATTAAAGGTTCTTTGTTGGCATCTATGATTCCATGAAGAACTTTTAATATCCAAAAGATTCTTTACAATGGAAGAAGGTTCTTTAGATTATTAAAATGCACTTTACACTAAGAAAAACACACAAATGGCAGCTCTCGTTGACTCCAGGTAAAGCCTAATAGTCTCAATCTTTATCACAGCTGTGGTATGAAGCAGACTGAAAGTTATACCCATTTTCATATGGGCATAATGGGTTGCACACATAGACTGGTTGCACAGTGTCTTGCTGACCTCTGGTGTTTAAAAGAGGATTTGCAGAGAATTTGTTACATTTGCTGAATTTATATTATATTATAAATAATTAAAATAAATACTACGGAGCCCCGCACATGACATGCAAGAAAACAAAAGTAAATTGTGCGCACGAGTTACTGATTCGTTCCCTCGATTTATAAATCGTGCGCACGATTTAGCCTACTAGTTTTTTTCCTGCATGTCATGTGCGGGTCTCCGTAATACGCAAATAAATTTGTATTATTTAGAACAGCATATGATTTTTAAAAAATATATAATTCATGTAAATAACGTCAGTTGTTCCTTTCTGACAAATAAAAAAAATAATAAAATAAAAAACTTCAATCATCATATCAAGAATGAGACAATAAAGATAATATACTCAAACCATTCTGAGCATATCTAGTTTATCTACTGTCCATATAAATTCCTTGAAGTTACAAACTGGTACTCTACAAAAAGTAGTTGATTCGCGGTTAGAGACTTTTATTTTGAAACGTGATTCAAAAGCAATTTATTTGCCGCTGTGTTCACTCTCTTTACTTTACCGCGTTCATGCAGGACTGATGAAGAGGAAGTATGTATCAAACACACTTTAAACAGAGTTTAGATGCAGTTTACCCCTAAAACTATATGTTTTTTCGTGTCTTGTTTATTGTGTCCTGAATTCTCCAGTGTAGAGTTTGCTAGGGAAGTACAAGTGCACATTGCCTGAAAGGCTCATAGTGCAACTGAACATTACAGCTCATTAATATGGATTATGATACTAATAAGGTGTCACATTCACAATAGTATAGTTTTATTTTACTTTAGACACAAAGCAGTGTAATCGTATTGGAGTCGTTCAGATGCCTTGATATGTGCCTTTTGGTATAGTCTGTTTATACTTTCTGTTTTATCACAAGAGCTTATGGTGTAGTTGAGGATCTAGTGCAGATATGACCCCAACAAAGGAAGGCATGACCTCCCTCATCGACAAGACCATGAAGCTGAGGAGGGAGGAACAGGCACGGCAGATTGTCCTGGCATGGGCAGTGCTAAATATGTCTCTGGCTGGGATGATCTATACTGAGATGTGAGTTCATACATGTTCAAAATTATAGTCCCTAATCTGATGTGTCTTCTGAACCACAGGTAACCAAGTCACCTTGTCTTTTAGGTCTGGAAAGCTTCTTAGCAGATATTACAACATAACCTACTGGCCCATCTGGTATATTGGTAAGTATATAATAAGATCTTAAAGGGTGTCATTAATCTAGTACAAGCGTTTTCAGTCTTTTAGATGGCACAGACAGCCAAATATGATCATCCTCATGCGACGACCCATCATCTAGTATGTTGCTTTTCATCGAACTATGTTTTTTTTGGACAGAACTTGCCCTGGCTTCCCTGTTCAGTCTCAATGCGCTTTTTGACTTTTGGAAGTATTTCAAGTACACTATGGCCCCATCCACGATCGCCGTCAGTCCAGTACAGCATCAACTTCTTGGACTCCGGGACTCAGGTGAGTTATTTGGCATCTGTAAAAAAGTGTTTTGGTGGTTTTGTAAAAACAATATCAATGCAGAGACAACAGATATTGTTCATTCTTGCAATCAAGTGCATAAAAACAGTGCTTTTAAGTTTTTCAAGTACAGTAGGTACGTATTTAACGGTAGCATTCAAGTGATAAATACAATGTACAAAATGTATAATAAAATGATTTTAATAGGGATTCAAGCCTCTCCACCTCAGAAACAAGAGAAAAAAGAAGCTCCGGTCTCAGTCCAGTCTTCGCCCCTGCAGGGACAGAATGTACTCAGTTTTAGTCCTGCACGACCCTCAAGCACCAGCCCCAAGTTTTCCCCCAGCTGTGTCTCTGGGTTCAGTCCACCTCTGAGCAGCCCTTCTTCAGCAGGAGGAACCTTTTCACCCCCCATGGCATTTGGCAAGGTTGAGCATTCTAGAATGCTTCTTTAAAACTCCTTAAAATTCTGTTCACGCACCCACTGCATTTTCCTTTTTGCTTTTTATGTCTGCAGGTGTTGAACTATAGTCCGAGTTCTTCTCCGTACACAAGCAACCTCGGGCCGGCAGAGGGCAGCAGTCTCCGTGCTCGTTACCGCACATCCCCATCTGTCTTTAATTCACCCGGAGGCAAGGAGGACTACATTGATGACCTAAAGACTTTGGAGAAGTTTTTGCGTTCGGAGGAGGAGAAAAGCCACCTCAGTCAATTGGGTAAGAGTCCTGGATGGATATAAAGCTGTTGAGTCAAACTGTGGCTGTGCTAAGACTTCATCATTGCAATATTATTTAGGAAGTCCAGAGTCAACATCTCCAAGACACAGTCCATCATTCTGGAACTACAGTCGTTCAGTGGGGGATTATGCACAGAGCCTGAGGAAGTTTCAATACCAGCCGGCCTGCCGTTCACAGGCACCATCTGCCCATAAAGACGACACGGAGCTGGGCTCCAAACAAGCTGCTGAAGAGGTGAGGATGAAAGGAATAGCAAAATGTCAAAGCATCTTCGTTTAATGCTTTTGTTTGTATTCATTTAAAAAACAATTTCTTTAGAATTTTAAAGTAAAGAGATTTATTACAGGTCTGGGCAAGAATCACAACAAGTCGTGTGGTGATGGAGAGTATTGACAGCTGGACTGCTAAACTGAGAAATGTGAGTCCATCCATCCATCCATCCAGCCTAAATTGTCCAAAACTTCCATCCATCCGTCCATCATAAACTGTCCAAAATTTCCATCTATCCATGTTAAATTATCCAAAATTTTCATCCATCCTAAATTGTCCAAAATATCTATCCATCCTAAATTTTCTAAAATTTCCATCTATCTATCCATCCATCCATCCATTCAAAATTTGTATCCCTTAAGCCCTAAATTTGTAAATTTTTGACAATTTAGGATGGATGGATATGTTTTCCATCCATCCATCCTAAACTGTCCAAAATTTCCATCAATCAACTTATAATAAATTTTTCAGAATATCCATCAATCTGTCCATCATGGATTGTCCAAATTTCCATCCATCCGTCCATCATAAACTGTCCAAAATTTCCATCCATCCGTCCATCATAAACTGTCCAAAATTTCCATCCATCCGTCCATCATAAACTGTCCAAATTTCCATCCATCCATCCATCATAAACTGTCCAAATTTCCATCCATCCGTCCATCATAAACTGTCCAAAATTTCCATCCATCCGTCCATCATAAACTGTCCAAATTTCCATCCATCCGTCCATCATAAACTGTCCAAATTTCCATCCATCCGTCCATCATAAACTGTCCAAAATTTCCATCCATCCGTCCATCATAAACTGTCCAAATTTCCATCCATCCGTCCATCATAAACTGTCCAAAATTTCCATCCATCCGTCCATCATAAACTGTCCAAATTTCCATCCATCCGTCCATCATAAACTGTCCAAAATTTCCATCCATCCGTCCATCATAAACTGTCCAAAATTTCCATCCATCCGTCCATCATAAACTGTCCAAATTTCCATCCATCCGTCCATCATAAACTGTCCAAAATTTCCATCCATCCGTCCATCATAAACTGTCCAAAATTTCCATCCATCTGTCCATCATAAACTGTCCAAAATTTCCATCCATCCGTCCATCATAAACAAACTGTCCAAATTTCCATCCATCCGTCCATCATAAACTGTCCAAAATTTCCATCCATCCGTCCATCATAAACTGTCCAAAATTTCCATCAATCCGTCCATCATAAATTGTCAAATTTCCATCCATCCGTCCATCATAAACAAACTGTCCAAATTTCCATCCATCTGTCCATAATAAATCGTCCAAAATTTCCATCCATCTGTCCAGATGGATGGAAATTTTGGACGATTTATGATATCATAAATTGTTCAAAATGTTCATCCATCTGTCCATCATAAATTGTCCAAAATTTCCATCCATTCAATCCATAATTGTCAATCTTTTTCTCTTTCTACTTATTGCAGTGGATAAATGACACCATTCTAGTTCATCTGGTCAGAGAGATGGACTCTGTCAACAGTCAGCTCAGGAGGATAGGCTGCCCTGAGCTACAGATCGGAGGTAATCATCTTTTCTTCCAAAGATATTTAATTGTAAAAGGTTGAGCTTACTCCATTATGTCTCAATTCTGTTCTCTTTGTTTCATGAAGAGGCCAGTATCAGCAGTCTCAAACAAGCTGCTGTGGTCAAAGCCTCTGCAATTCCCACCCTCAATGCCATCGTACAGTATCTGGACGTCACACCAAACCAGGAGTATCTTGTGGAGAGAATCAAGGGTGAGCAGAATACACAATTCACTGATGATATCAATCGGGCTTAAACATATATTTTGTCTTTCCGTAGTGCTATATCATGAACAGGGGTGATGCCACTGTGTGTTCATTTGTGTCACTGCTCTTGTCTTGCAGAGCTAGCCCACAGTGGCTGCATGAGCTCTTTCCGCTGGAACGGAGGAGGAGATCTGAAAAACCGGAAATGGGACACGGACCTTCCGACAGACTCTGCTGTGTGTTCTTCCAAACTTTTGCAGCATTTCATTGTTGTATTACAGTTTAGAGAAGATCAATAATATTTGTAATGATGCAGTGTATTTATTTTCACTCTACTCTTACACAAACACTGACACCACTTCTGTGCTCATCAGATCCTGATGCATGTGCTGTGTACATACCTGGACTCACGGCTCCCTCCACATCCTAAGTATCCCGACGGAAAAACCTTTACGTCCCAGCATTTTATACAGACACCAGATAAACCAGGTATGCTCAGATAATGTGTTGCATTGAGTTTAATACGGCATGTTTAAAGAGGACACTTTCTTCAGTGTGTAATGTTGGTGTTTAAGCATGAAAACGCTCTGCAAAGTTACAAAGTCACTCAAAAGGGAGTTATTCTCTACATACCGGGAACGAACACATCACAATATTCCTCATTTAAATAATTCCCGCCCAATGCATAAACAGAATAAAGGGGCGGAGCCTGGCTGAGTTAGTTAGTAGGGTGTTGAAACTCGTGGTTAAGGTAAGGAACGGGACATTTCCCTATCATGCTCGAAGCGGTTGACCAATCACAACAAACTGGTCAAGCCGACCAATCACAGCACATTGTGGCTTTCAGAAGGAGGGGCTTCATAGAGACAGGAACTAAACAGAGCGTTACTGACAGACCGGGAAGAGAGGTGCTGCAACAATATCAAATATGACATTTTATGTGTGAATTTCTAACAGACGTGTCCAATGAGAACCTGTTCTGCATCCATCAAAGTAGCACAAACCCTCCTCATTATCAGCTCGTCTACCAGGGACACATCTACAGCTTGCCCAAGGTGAGTAGATACTCTCTAACCATAATTACAGTAAAGTAACTCTTCTGTTATTGTGACTAATGCTTTTCCCCCCTATTCTCACAGGGCAGAAATAACTTGTTTCATACCATCCTCATGTTCCTCTACATAATAAAAACCAAGGAGTCTGGCATGCTGGGGTGAGTTTAGATCCGTCATGTTATCTGACTGTGATCTGCTTGGTTTAAGGAATTTTATGGCTAGAATAGCTGTTTTTACTTTGGATGCTCTCATTGAATTTTGAATGTATATCGTTACATTGAAGTGTAAAATGGATGAAACCTTTACCACACTTTTTTTTTTTTTTTGTAACAGGAGAGTGAATCTCGGTCTTTCGGGAGTGAATGTGCTCTGGATCTTTGGGGACTGAAATGGTCCTGTTTGCCACTTAGAGGAAAAAACTGCACAAGCCTTGAGATATGATAGACTTTTTTACCTTTACATTCTTGTGATGTTGAATGTTTTTGAGATGCATTGTACTCTCACAAACGTAATGCAAATACAGATTAAGCACAGAAAGACATTTTAGCTGAAGAAAATGTTTTAAACGTCAACGCTGAGATATTTATGGCTTGAAACAGAGTCAAAATAGACCTTGTTCCACTGGATTTTTGTATAAATATTTTTTGTATTTTGTTCATCATACAAGAAAAACAATGCAGTTATACATGAATGTAAATTCTTTCAGGCTGGTTAGGGTGAGTGGACACGGCAGGAGTTATATGATTTTTAAAAAGCAATTACTGGTAGTTTTTCTTTACCTTTTCTTTATGAATGAACACTTGTTACAAAAACCATACAACCATGACAAATTTGCTTTTGGTGTAAACAGTTTGGTGTAATTTGATGTTCATTTACTTGCTCTCAATGAAGGGCTTTTCTTTACTTCTCCTCACTGTTACCTTGACAATGGACAGAAGAGCTTGGAGGATAGGTGATCCTGATCTTCATTGCCAAATTACACAATCAGCAAGAAGTGTTTATGTTGTTTGTATTTTGTATTGTGTCTGAAGTGAAACTTGAAATGAAATGAGCTTCCACTTTTGTCTTTGGTATTCAATTTAATAAATGCCCAGCATTGTTCTTATGTTTTTCACTCCAAAGCCTTGAACTCTATTCCCTCGGTTAACCACTGGATGGTAGTGCTGCACTGACGATTATAGATGATAGGAACACAAGTATGTGCTATTTTTAGTCTTTGCAGATTCACTGTTTCTACAGCTGGAAATTCCTAGAATGCCAATATGAAATTGCTTTATAATGTTCATGCATAAGGTGTGAGAGAATATAAGAAGAGTTTTAAGAAGTCTTCCAACAGTGGTCAAACTGAAAAGCGTGGTACAACCATGCTATTCTTTGAATCACCATGGAAAACCATGGTATGTAAACATGGTAATTATTTTGTACCATGCTATTACCATATATAATGTACCACTATACTGCTACAGTACTTTTTTGTTAGTACAATGTAATATATTTTGTTAAATATACATATAAACAAAAACTTTTATGTTTAGATGCGATTAATCGTGATTTGACACATATAAATACAAATAGTAAAAATGTATATTAAAAGTATAATAATAATAATAATAATAGGTATTTTATTATACGATAATATAATGTAGTTTTTTGAAAGACGTCTGTTACGATGTTTTAAGAAGTATATCTCCTGGAAAAAAAAATCGTTGTTATTCCTACCACTACCGTTCGTTCACTATTATTAACCATGATGAGTAACATGATGCGTAGTAGACGCTATGGTAACGTGAACTGCATGTCCCATGGTGCTTTGCACCGAGCGTCATTCCACCGTGCGTATCCGTTCGTGTGTCGCTTCTCTCTGTATTGGAAAAAAGCACCGTGCGGTTCGCAGCGATGTCAGTCCAGGCTGTGGCAGCGAAAATGGCCGAGGTCGAATTAAAAGACGTGGCCGGTAAAGACTCTCTCCCCGCTATATCTCCGCTGACACCCAAGGCAGAGGATAAGAAGAGTGAAAATAACTCTACTTCGTCGTCAGCAGCAGCAACGGCGGCCGCGGCGGGGGAGCCGAGCCCGGTGACCGCCGCTCCGAACCCCGTGAAGATGCCGCAGGCGTCCGCGATGAAGCGGCCGGACCAGCAGCAGAACGGCGGCGAGGCGTTTGTCAACTGCGATGGCACCGTGGCCGAGGCACCGCGAATGAAAAAGGTAACGTGAACTGTGATGGAGCTCGTTTTGTACCGTTCATCCGCTGCCTTGTGTCATTGTGCGGCGATGATTCTGGCCTATCAGACCTTTACTAGCACCGTAACAGCTGTAAATTCACGTCCATTTACCTCCCAGCTGTCAGGGGATGATCGGTGACAGATCTACCGAGTGCTTCCACTTGGGTTTTGATCTGATCACGGTGATTCTGAGCGCGTGAGTGATTGTTTCTAATGGTTGAAAGAGACCCGCAGTGCGCGTGTCGTGGCGCTGCATGCGTTTTATCCGGGGCAAAACATTCAGTTCCCAAACATACTGTGTATGAAACACTTTTATAATAACTTTTAATAATTAGGTCATTCGCAAAAATTGCGCAATGCTTTAGATAAGTAGTTGATGTACATCTCAACATGTATGTTACCATTTCAGTTTCATTGCACTTTCATGCTATTGTTTGATTCATGATTTAAGCTTAATGTTGTTATGAGTGATTATGAAGTGTTACCCAAGTTTCTTTATTAAAGTCCCGTAGTCCCATATGTGCCATTATCATTTTCCTTAGATTAAAAACACTGAGAAACCTACAGATTTATTTTTTATTTGTAGGTTGTGATCAGCTATGAATTGATTTTGCAGTGTTAAAATGATATGCTTTCTTTCATTTCAGTTGCATTGACATTTATCTCTTATGCTATAATAGCTAGTGCTCAATGTTTGTCATGAAAACAACATAAATATCTAGTTTTGCTTTTCACTTTCAAAGAGTAGAAAGGTATTGTTTGAGTGTATGCAAGTCAGTTTTGTTGCATTTGTTGAAGAATACTGGAGCAAGGCCATTCAATTTTTCTGTTATGATTAGGTTGCTTTGTCCATGTGTCCTCATTGACAATGTGGCATCGGAAGCCCTGCCATTTGACTTTCTGAAATTTAAAGAAATGCAATTTCTGTTCCCTGTTCAAAAGCAATGTCACATATTTAGTCTCTCTTCAAACATGGGCTACTTCTGTTTCTCTGTAATGGCATTTTTTTTAAAAGTGTGATAACTTCATAAATGTCAGTCTTCTATTATGTGTCAGTGGGAATAACAGGGGCCAATACTGTGACGCCTCTCTCTGTCGTAAACTTTGTGTGGCCAGGCAGGGATAGATTATGTTATTATGGGAATTTGCCGGTTCTCTTAGATTTGACTCTTATCTGCCTTGACTGTTCCTTGGAAGGACTTAAAGGAGACTGTTCTTTCAATGAATCAATAAAAGCATATCTTTATTGTCTTATCTTAGCTGACAAACAGAAGATGGTGTACAGTTCAAGGATAAAAGATTTTGATAAAGAAATTATTAGCCAAGAATTTGATGCAGAACGAGCATGCGAATGCTTAACGTCTATGATTGGTTTCTAGCATGTTATATGTTTGGCAAAAGTTCTTCTTTTAATTTCTTAAACAACCATTTACAACAACCAAAAATTGATGCACCTCTTGATGGAAATAAATGTGATGTTATGTGAGGTGCATCAATTTTTGGTGCCAGTTCATGTGTGAAAATGATTCTTCATGCTCCCTCTCAACCATTCTTTCACAATTTGAGACTGATGAATCTTGACATTGTCATGTGACTTTATCTGCCCTGTTTCTATTTAACCACCCATAAAGCATGCTTGCTGTTCCCCCGTTAAATGTGCTACATCACACCACTGTAGCTTGTGTAAAGTGGCGAGAGGAGGGGGAGGGCAGTGACGTGTCTCTAATCCATGCCTGTCCATGTCACCACATCATGCAGGTGCAAATGGCCTGTAGTTTGACTCAGGATTGTTGTGAAAATTCGCACGACTGGATTTGAGGGTGTAGAGGGGAAACGGGGTGCTAATAGCTGGTGTTACTCCGGCAATCATGCGTGAGCTTTGTGCATACCTTGCATTGTTGTGACGTTATGTCACTAAGCTATGGTTCCCAGGATGCTTAGACCTAACAGGCTTATGACGTGATGCAGATGATGTGGGGGAAGCCCTGTACGTGACTTTTACTTATGGTACAAACTGGGCGAATGTTCCAGTAAGTTATATATAGGTGGTTTATTTATAGTATAGTATTAGTTACAGTTAATAATATGCAGTAGTGTAAGGTTTGTGATGAGATTCAGACTGATAAGATCAGGAATGCTTATATTTATAATCGCTCTAAAAACAAGTTATGTCCCAATTGACTTGTGGTTTTCACAGAAAGTAGGCCTCATGTTTATCAAATATAGCCTAGCAGGTCAAAATGGGGCTTGTGGAGACCAGCTGCTGTTACTTTCTTCAGCTAAGCAGTGTTGTTATTGTTAATAGTTTTTGGTCAATGAATTAAAGCTAAAATAAAATATAAAGGTTACTCTTTAATTCAAGGTGTCCTTGTAACGGTGTAATTATACATTTAATACTGAGTAATATTAATTTACAATATGTATTTACTATAGAGTTTTGTTTCAAAACAGACTGGGCCATCTGACTAAGCAGAGTAGAGTATAGCAATCACTAGGCCTACTGACCAACCAGGGCAGAGTAGACTAATCGCAACAGACTGGGCCATCTGACCAATCAGGGCAAAGTAGACTAATCGCAACAGACTGGGCCATCTGACCAATCAGGGCAGACTAGACCAATCGCAACAGACTGGGCCATCTGACCAATCAGGGCAGACTAGACCAATCGCAACAGACTGGGCCATCTGACCAATCAGGGCAGACTAGACCAATCGCAACAGACTGGGCCATCTGACCAATCAGGGCAGACTAGACCAATCGCAACCGACTGGGCCATCTGACCAATCAGGGCAGACTAGACCAATCGCAACAGACTGGGCCATCTGACCAATCAGGGCAGACTAGACCAATCGCAACAGACTGGGCCATCTGACCAATCAGGGCAGACTAGACCAATCGCAACAGACTGGGCCATCTGACCAATCAGGGCAGACTAGACCAATCGCAACAGACTGGGCCATCTGACCAATCAGGGCAGACTAGACCAATCGCAACAGACTGGGTCATCTAACCAATCAGGGCAGACAATCACAACAGTCTAGGTCATCTGACCAATCAGAGCAGAGTAGGTTCACGGAGAGAAGGGGTTTGAAGAGTCCGAATTTTCAAACAAACCGTTTCAGACACTGTGAGTAAAGAGGTGATCTGCAATGTATATAATAAGAAAATTTAAAAAACCTTTGATGCATGTAAACCTGTTGCAAGCACTTTAAAACAAAATTAGGAACTTTTAAAATAGCATAATAGTGGCACTTTAATTGTTAAAATATTCATGTATGATTGGACTCATTGCACCAAAAAATACAACGGCATTGGTGATATCTTGCTGATATTTGTGAAATCAACAGATGGTCAAATCGACATGAAGACACCACTTGAACAACCTTTTTTTGACCTATAATCATGTTTACTCCTCCATTTTTTATTTTGAAAGGGTTTGGAATATTTTGCTTTGAAATCAGGGTCAAGGAGACCTGCAGTATGTACTTTGATGTGGACTGTGTCTCTGTTCCAGTTCCTCATCGGTCACATGATGTGTACTGAGATTTTAGTTGACAGGAAAATATTTCTCACTATGGTGTGAAGTTTGGAGACTCTGATTAATGGTGGAATGGAACCAGAGAGACTGACCTATACGTTGAACCTGCTTGTTTATCTGCAATTTGATTCATGTGGGAACGATAGCATGCCTCCTGGAAGGCCTGTGTCACCATATTCTGTTTATGCTACTCATGGTCTTAAGAGCTTAAGAAAAAGGACCACACGTGTGATTAGACAGAACTAGACGTGCTCTCAGGTAAGTGGCGTTTATGTGGTGGTCATGGAGGTTGACTCTTTGAAGGAGTGATACTTTGAACGGCACGTTTTGTACTGAGGCAGCTTACTGATAACAGTGCACTCACTGAATCTTGTCTTGCTCTCAAACACTCATCCATGACTTGGTGTCCTTGGCAGCAACCCTAATGGTGCACTTCAGCCGGGACCAGCTAACACTTTAAAGGGCACAGCTGAGATTTCTCTTTCCCTCAGGCTGGCCTAACCTCACCACAGCAGGATTTATTCACCTGAAATCACCCAGAGTCTTCTCGAGTGCCTTAATGACTCTGTGTATTGCGGAGGCAACAGTGAGAGCGAGCCAGCCAAACAAACACATGTGCGAGCTCACTGCTTCTGTCAGGAGGATGTGTGACAGACCTCTCTCTCCTGCTATCTTACCTTCTCTGTCTCTCCTGTTCTTTTTTTTGGGCATGCGTGACGCTTGCCTTTTTCCTAAGGAGCATGTGTTCCAGAGTTGAAAAATGTAGGAGCACAAATAACAATGAAAATAGAGCAAATAATGTTTTTCGAAACAAGGATACATTCAAAAGCAAAACGGTTTAATTTATTAGAATACAAAAAGTACACTTGGGTTTTTAATAGCTCTGTTTCAAACTGTATTTAATAATTGTAAAATTATAGGTCTACTTTATGGTTGCACGATTTTGGACATTGACATTTTGGACACTGACATTGCGATATTTTGTTTTTCTGCAATATATATATTGTGATATGAATTTCACCAGATGAATAGCTCCATTGGAAAGAATTAATCATTCTAGAATGGTTGGTGATTTTGTAGGGGAGTGAATCTGCATACAAATAATATGCAGATAATAAGATATGCTGATATGCAGAAAAGAATAAACAAATTAAAACCATAGATAAATACAATAGAACCAAGATACAAATTAAATAAACAGTGCTTTATGTTTTTCAGGTAAATCTAACTGTTCATGTGCAGACATTGAATAATCAAATGTAAAATAACACTGCGTAGTCTTCACTGTATAAATTAAATATAATTAATCTTTGTTAAAGCTACAAAAGTGATTTTTCTCTTTTGTTGTTTGTTTATTATCAATGACACAGACAGCAGAAGAAATATTAGGCTGCTGTCACTTTAAGACCTAATGCACTGATCCAATATAATGATATGCATCCATTTTCTTTCTCAGTTGTTTACATTCACGTAAGCCATAAGCGGCTGTGTTTGAGGATAGTCACCGAGACGGGCATTTTGACATAATTTTGCGTGTATGTGTCTGTTCAAGCACAAATAGACGTGGAAGAGAACAGAATTCGGTGTTCGCATGCTGTCTGTGCGCACAGACTACAGCATGCGAGTTCAGAATGAAGTTCTCGTTTGTGTTGTCTTGCACTAAAATGGTTCAAAATTGCTTGAATGTTTAAACTGACAGGACCTAAAACACGTGCAAACGATGAACTTACACTCTATGATAGTTAAACTTTGCAATTAATCCAAAAATCACATGCGTTTTTGAACCGTGGTGCCTGTACGGATCAGCTATGATCGCCCTACATTTTTTTTTTTTTTTTTCTTGTTCAAGAAGCCGTTTCACTCGTTTCAAAATACAACATTACATCATAAGCAATCTGTTGGCATAAATGCACGGTATTCATTGATTGCGAGCTGCTCTGAAACCGCGAGTCTGTCGAACGCGCAACAGCGCCGTATTTTGACTTTGAACATCCAGTGCTCACATTTAATTCATAACTGCCTTTTGAAGTTTAATAATGACGATTCACGATTCCTGTTTTTCCATCACCAAATTTAAGACCTCGTAAAATGACAATTGAGACATTTGTTATACCATTTAAGATATTTAAAACTTATGACCTCAAATTTCATAAAAATTAAGCACTTTTTGAAGACCCGCGCCTCCGCAGGGACTTACTTACACGTGCTCCTAATACATTTTACAATTCGCACACATATTTTTAGTCACAAATGCAAGTGAAACACTATCAAGCCCAGCATTTTGTTTGACTCCCTCAGACTGTGCATTTGGAGATGTGCTGCCATATGTTGCTTCCATTTTCCCAGCAAACCTACATAAGAGAGAGTAGTGTCTATACCGTGGCTTGATAAGCCGATGGAGTTCAATCTGTGACTTAATTGTCATGCTTTTTCACGAGTGAGCTTTATAATAGCAGGACTTGGAAAGTCAAAATAGACATCATGGAAGCAAATCTGTTGGAAGAAGCCAGCTGTTGTCGGATTGTACGGCTGGCCGTATGAAGCAGGAACACCAGGTTCAAGCTGCGTACGTAGCAGTTGGTTATTTATTCTCGCTCTTTGCTCAACAGTATACTTTAAGCTTTGCTTTAGAGAGATTGTGAAATAAAATCCTGTAAGAACATTTTAATCCCATTGGTTTATACATTTGCTCACTGAATGAATTCAGATTTGCAGAGTTGTTGAACGAAGGAGTGAATTTGCATCAATTGTGCAAGTGAAAGATTAAACCACCAGTCAGGCGTTAGCCAGGAATGTTCTACTGAATGAATGAACAAAAGCTTCTCCATTGACAAAATTGGCCTTTCGCTCACAACTCGATTGATTTATACTGCTGGAAGTTAAGTAGATGATTTCTGATGGCGTCCATATTGGCCTGCTGGTCAAAGGGCCTCAGGTTTTTCAATTAGTTAACCATGGAATGGACACACATGCAGGATCCACGGCTAAGGAATGCACCCTAGACCCCTGCACCAGCCCCTCACAAAGAACCTTCATTGTGTTCAAAAACTGCTGCATCACAAAAGACTCTCACAAAAGAGTAAGAAAAGCCACTCCATCTCTTATCCTTTTCCTTTCTACCAGCTCGAAAAAAAGGTAAATACAAACCTCAGACCACAGCTGTTGAAATGCATGGCTTGATTTTGAGTTACCTTGATTTTTAGTGGTCTGACTTGCCTCAAACCTCACAACATTGTGTTGCATTTTTCAGAAGATAACCCCAAGTTAACCATCACCTTCTGTGCTGTTCTGACGTCAGTTGAGTTTAAACATTGGGTTTTTTCATCCATTCGTCCACTAGGGGTTCTCAAATCTGGCCCTCAAGCTCCAACCCTAATCAAACACACCCGAACAAGCTAATCAAGGTCTTCAGGATTACTAGAAATAGTAGGAACTAGAAACTCTGCAGTAAAGTTTACCTCAAGGGCCAGAGTTGAGAACCCCTGCTCTAGAGCATGCAAAAGGTCTTTGGACCCATGCAAGTTTTACATTTCTGTGCATTCTTGAAATTGGCCAAGAGGTCAATCAGTGACGTTTGCGTCCTCTGTTTTGGCAAATATCTTGCATCAGGTCAGAGTTTGCTTGAATGTTAGTACGCAGTGGAAAACGTCTTTCCGTAAACTTGAGTCTCCCACATTCGTGTGTGTATAAATTGAAGTTAGTGGATTGCAAAGTTTTTTTTTTACGACTTTAGAACAGACAAATGGTTCCCTCTCTTAATATTTTAAAAGTGAGCCAGAAATAAAACAAACCTAAAAATGACGTTTATGGCATAGCCTAGAGTTCTTAATTACATATTTGGTTGAGTGAAATATCTATTTGCAGCAGTCTGTCCACACAAACCTACAATTTCAGCATTCCCTAGACTGTCTTTTGTAGTGGGTATGTATTCCTAAATTGCAGTCCATCACTTTTCTTTCGGACCACAACCACCTCTGCAGATCAAAGAAGTGGAGGCCAATTAATGCCTCTGATCTTGTATTTGAAAATACTTTGGTGTTTCTGTGGCTTGTTACTCCTCTTTAAGGAGGTTGCACTTTTGTTACCGAACATCTCTGAACAGAAAGTTCGGGGCGGTGCGGTCAGTCTGATCGCACAGTGTTTTGAGCAGAGCGTTTTATCACCAGAAGAGTCTGTGGCTTCATTGACCTGAATCAGCCCATGACCCAGAACATTACTTCTGAGCTGAATTTGTGGGTCGATTGATTAGTTCGTTGTTGATTCGCTTTGTTTGGCTTTCCCATCCTTTCCCATGCCTCCTTCCCATTACCTAAATGTGTCAGAGGTGCAGTGCATCATGGGATAAACTGCAATGAGATTTCCAGACTCAGCATACAGGTAACAAGCTTAATGCTGCTAATGCTAAACCGTGACGTTTGGTTCTCCTCATGCCAATCACTGCATCAGGTCAATTTTTTTTCTGCATGTCAAATGCTAGCCGTTGCAGTTAGCCAAGACCCATAATTGTTGCATGTACTACTTATATGCCAGAGTCGATAAATCAGTGCAGCAGGGAATCGCTTTCCTAGTATTTCTGCTCAAGGGTCTTGTTGTGCTTTCACACTCGTCTTGGGCCCCAGTAGCTCCATTGACCAACATAAAACTGAATGAGGTTCTTCCTCTTCTGCATCACTGCAGATTAGATGCGTTCTTCCTCTTCTTAGAGGATGAGATTAGATCATGCAGTGGATGGATCTGAATGAAATGCATGCTTGCGTAAACATTTATGGCGAATCTAAGCATGTCTGTTGTGTATGTCTCAGTGCTTTTTATTTGACTTGAGAGAGGAGATGAGGCTTCATATGGTTGTCTTCCTGTCAACTGGTTTGAGTAATAAAATCCTAATTTTCTTCTTCTCTCTCTCTCTCTCTATGCTGAACTACTGTTTGGTCCTCACGTTGAGCAGCAGGAATGATTGAGTGTCAGACACATTGATGATCCTAAAAAGGCCGCCACCATCTGTTCTCAAGCCAAAATTAGTGAGGCGAGGCCCTGATACACTGAGAGCTTTAGCTGAATATTTAATAGAAGCTGTAGTATGGCTACTTGTCACCATTAAGCTACAATTATTACTTGTTTCATTCTAAAATTACTAGCGGATGTGATTTTAAAATGTATCCTGATCATTAGTTTAGCCTTTGTATGTTTCCTTTTTGTACCGTTTTATCTCCATTATCATGTGTTATGCCTATTATTCCATTTCCTCATGGAAAAAGTCACTCTGTGCAATTTGGCCCTATTACATCATCTCTTTTGATATAAGCAATTGCCATATAAGGGTTTCCTTATGTCTTACATCACAATGTTGACGGCTTGGATTCCATAAACCGTTTTAGTTCCTTATAATATTGCCAAATAATGAATGGAAAGTAAGTTATGGAACATTGTTTTTCCTCTCCCTGCTGTAGTTAATGATGCACTCGATTTAAGATAAGTTTAACAGGATAAGTGGAATATCTAACAAGCTCAGAGTGGATTTGTACATCTGTCTTCGTGTTCACCAAACTCAAACGGTTTCCCTTTATTCGGTCGGAGTGAAGTCACATGGGTGGTGTTTGCTAGGGGCCTTTATTTATTGAATTCATGGTGAAGAGCACAGACAGGCAGATGTTATCTCATCAGTAAATTGCTTGTTTCTTTGTGTTGCTCTTTATTAATGCATGACAGATGACAATAAGATAATGGTCTGTGTGTGTATGGTTAAATATCATGTTATACATTCTGTGTTTGTCCCACAAGGCTTCTGTTGCAACATTATTAAATTCAGTGATAAAAGATAATGTGTGCCACTGTGAAAACCCAAACATACGTTACTCAGCTTTTAGCAAGGAGGTCTATAATGCCTGGAGAAAGTTAGCGTTCCCATTCTTTTCAATGGCAGTTGCTTGGCTGGTGCACGACCCTCCTGGAAATATTTGATTTGAAATCTGCCATTCTTGCTTTTGGCATCAGAAAACTTTTATACTATAATATAGGGAATTATGTTGCTTTAAAAATATTTTCTCACAATACATGCAAGTTTTGAATTTGCATTGTAGAGATGGTGTTGTCTATAAATGACCAGCTGAGTCTAGACATCCAGGTCCAGATGTTTTGAAGGACTCTTATAGAGCCTTGGAGGTGACATGACTTTCATTGCAGTAAATAACAGCTGCTCACCTTTTAGATTTTTTAGGATTTAGATTTCTTCTACAGTCAGACATGAATTTAATGCTGGCAAATAAACTGGATGCAAGAATTACTTGGTAAATGAAACCCAAATATCTAATTTTGGATCTGCCCCTTTCCTTGCCTCTAGAGCCCACAGCATTGAATATATTTTTTGTCATTTCAGAATACCATGCAGGATGATTTTCTTCTTTTGCCTCATCTCTTTAGAATAAGCGCACTGTGAAAGATCATGTTGTCAGTCTGCGTTAACCCAAATAGGAAGAAAACGTAGAGAACATCACACTCACTCTCTCTGTTTGTGCTTAGTCAGAAGAACACCATCTGGCACATAAATAGAAGCCTTTTATACAAGGACCTCTAGACAATCATTGCCGCTCGTCACTGGCCGTGAAACAGGGAAATTTCCAGAGTGGGCTTGCGGGAACAGGTTCATACTGGTGGTAGAACACTCGGAGAGAGTGACTGCTTCAATTAAAGTCCAAAGGATCATCTATGTCGGCTGCGCCTGAATACGAGCCCTTCAAGTGGACAACCTGTGCTTTTGATATGATCTCCTTTCATGATCTACTTTGGTGTTCCAGTAGACAGTCTAATTTACACATCAGTTTGTAATACCAAATCATATACACTAGGGATTGCTCATAATTGTTATATAAAATCTATAATAAATGGCTCAAAATCTGCTAAGGGGTAATTAAATGTAACAAATCATGTAAAAAATATATTTTATTGGAAAATAAACATTTGATCAAACTTTGATAATTGTCTTAATCTTTTAAACAACTGAGAAGATAGTGATCAAACTACATTTTATAAAAGTCACCTGTCAAGTTTAAAATATATTTTACATCAGCATATGAGAGTGAAATTGGACGACTACAGGGTCTCGTCTGAAGAACACTCATTTAACAGTTCATCTATTGCCAAAATTATGGAAAAAAAGATCAGCCAAGAATAGAAAATTATTGAAAGTATTAAAATCAGGAATGTCAGAACCAGAATGTGTAGTTTGTGCATTAAAAAATGTCCGTCAAAATATAACTTACAACTTCCCGTTTCCGTCATGAACTAACACGTTAAACAACGTTCACTAACCTGGCGAAGTTTTTCAATTGTATTGCCGTTTATTCTCTTTAGCATGCAGTGTGAAGTATTTCACTCAGTTCCCTGATCTTTCCGATTCAATTTCAGCGAGTGAAGAACAAATTTATACTTACATGCGTTATGTATTAAGTACGTTATCATCTCTGACAGACAGCATGTTGAAGCGGCTCAGGCCGCCATATTCTCCCTTTTCTCTGAAAGCGATGACGTAGTCGAAACATCCGGTCGTGTGGGTTTTCCAGGAAATGCGTGACTCGCTGGACCTCTGCTTCACATAAATACTACCATGTATTGTGCACGTTATTTTATGACAGACATCGATGTTGTGCTATTCAAATGATGTGGATTTGAAAACAGATCGACCCTAAGGTAATCATTATTTATTCTGTGAAGTGATTGCCCATGAGTGTGTTATGTCCATGTTTTTAGTTATAATAGTCCAACTGACAGCCAGCCAAGTTTTTGACGGACATGATAACGTGCTTGAGGGGGTGAGCTATGTTTGATTTGGGTAATTATAAAACATGCTGGAGACTTTCAAAATGCTTTTTGCCTAGTTCATTATACTTATTTTATGGAATGAAGTTTATTTTGTGGCTTAATGACATGTTACTCATAGACTAGTCTCAGCCTCAGACATCACGCCCACGGACCGTTGGCTGAACGTCTGATGCATATGGCACACTTATCTGGAAACACTTTAGGAGTTTCGAAGTCGTCATCTGATTGGTTGAATTCTACAGGAGACGTGTGTGTTGCGTTTTTTAACGGTCCGCTTGGAAACAAATGCCACGACTCCAAACTCCCTCGTAGAAGAAGAACGCCGTCATGTTTACAACTGTGACAGTGAGCGCTTACCAGGATCAACTAAACGCTGGAAGTATGTGAAGTTCGTGGCTCCATTGTTGCAGTAAACTTGCACAACGTTCTTGAATGAAGAACCTAAACATGACGCGGAACAAAACAAACTGTGATTGGTTGCGTTACATGTCAGTCAAATGTCCTCTTGGGCGGTCCTTGGCCAACGAAAGCTGCGATGAGCCGTGAGTCTGAAGGTCTGGCTACGCGAGAATACTCATAGACTGACATGTTTGGCTTGTCAGAAAGGTTACATTCAGCTGTCGCAAATTCGTTGACTTCAACTTCAGTTTAGGAAAACCCTAGCATGTCTGTGAGGGTGTGTTCACTGCAGCCACATTTTTGGGTTCACAATTACAACCACAACTTTCACTGTGGGTCTTTTAAGAACCTACTCTATAGCAGAGGGCATGAGAACAACACATCATGTAGGCTGGTATTGACATTTCTGCATTTCTTTTTTTTCCTCTAGTACAGTTGATTTTCCGTATCCAGAGGCGCTTGTCTCAGAAATCTTTAATAGCAGAACTTGGTATCGAATGGCTCCTCCAGAAAGCATCTGAATTTGGCCATGGGGTATCTGACCGCCCCCTAACCTTCTGCAGCTGAGCTCCTTGCGTAGGTGGATTGCTTTTATGCATTCACAGAACAAGTGCAGAGTATGAAAACATTTATTAGACAGAATGAACCCCCTTCATTCTTTCGATGTGATAAAACCATGTTTTTGTGTATTAGCCATGAACTTTATAGGAGGTAAAAGAAACAACTTTATGAAGAGGTAGACCAATACTGGCAAAGTTCGAACAGACCCTTAAACTAAGGCTAACCTTTGTTCTTCGGAGTGGAAAAAACCACATAAAGTTTAGATGCTTTGCCCTGCTCGAGTGCTTTTCAACACTTCATTGTAAGAAAAGGTCAAACTCCTTGCCAAGCCCAGTGATATATTGCCCTTGTAGGAATACAATCCTATTATTTTGTGGCTGAAGGATACGAAGAAAAAAGGAAGGGCTGAATTTCAAGAAATGGTAATCAAATCTGTCAGGTACGTTACGTGTTGGACGCCGAACACTTGAGCGCACATGTCCCACAATGTGATCCGTCATCTGAGCAAGAAGCAAATTACCTGTCACACCTTCTAGTGTTCTTTGCCACACGATTGCCAGTGCTAGATCATCTCTCTGAAATGTGTGCTTGAATTATGGATCGTCCCTTTTACAAAGTCTTGATTATGTTTTTGGGCTCTGCTAGAATAGGTTTTCATGCTTGGATGTTCAAAAAACACTTTATTTTTCACATATTTGACATTTGTTGCAGCACCTCTCTTCCCAGTCTGTCAGTAACGCTCTGGGCTGCGTTTCTCATAAGCATTGTAAGCCTGAGTAGATCGCAGAACCATTTTTGCACTGCTTAGTTCCTGTCTCTATGAATCCCCTCCTTCCAAAAACCGCAATGTGCTCTGATTGGTCAGCTGGACCTGTGTGTTGTGATTGGTCAAGCGCTTCGAGTGTGTTTGGGGAAATGTCTCGCCCCTTACCATAACCGAGAGTTTCAACACACTATTAACTAAGTGGCCGTTCGCACAGAACGTGAAGAAATTATTATTTTTTTTTTTTCTCCCCCATTTCACTGCGCTACTTTTCCATTGTTTTTCAGTGTAAACACACGCTAGATGGACGTATTTAACCGTTGTGCTCGTGTCTCGTGCATGACACGGCATTAGTTAAAATGTTCAACTTTTAAAAAACGTGTTTCTAGACCTTGCGCTTTTTATCATTCCACTGATCTGTGTCCTGTGCCCTAGCTCAACCAGGCCCCATCCCTTTTTGTGTATGTCTTGGGCGGGAATTATTTAAATGAGGAATATTGTGACATGTTCGTTCCCGGACAGAGCAGTTCAGAAACTGTGCGCGCTGATATAGAGAATAACTCCCTTTGGAGTGACTTTGTGCTTTGTAAGTTGACAGACCTTTTTCATGCTCAAACAGCAACATTACACACTAAAGAAAGTTGAAAATGTAAGTGCGTAATAGGTCCTCTTTACATTAAAACATTTAGGTGGAAGAACATTCCCAAGTGGCTGTATGTATCAGTTTTGACTTGTGCCTGGAGCTAATTTGTCTAATTTATTATTCGAGTCATGTGAACGGTCGTCGCAAAAGCTCTTTTCAGGTTAAGTGCCCTGAGATGATCCTCGGTGTCTGTTGCACCAGGCTCTCTCATTTCTGGTGGCGTCATTAGTAAGAGCGGGCCGTCGTGTTGTATCACATTACCCATGATACCCTTCATACTCCAAGCCCTGTCTGTTCTGACTGTAATGTGTAGTTGCTATGCTCTTTATGGCTTGTAAAGTTTGTGGCTTAGGAGTGAAAATGTGAGGATGAAGACTGTGTATAAAGTGAGAAAGCACAGAGCCGCAGATCCGTGTTTGTCACCGCAAAGGTATTAGGCTTTAAACAATTGAAGCATATGCAAACAAGTGACTTAAGTTCTTACGGTCTTGTTTTTTTTTTTTTTATATGATGCAATGGTGCATGACAGCAACAAATGTTAGTTAACAACACATTGTAATAAAGAGCCATATTTGTTGACGTTTATGAATTAAATAACTTTTTTTATAAATTTTTTTACCAACTTGGAATGCGATTTTTGCTACTCTAGTTTAAATCAGAGTTGCTGGAGATAATGTTGAAGTAAATTTTGCTGATATAAAATTCAGCAACACACTTTTTATTATTACATTTATGCATTTGGCAGATTTAAATTGCGTTCATCTTTCAGTTCATGCATGTTATGTTATTGCGTTATTTTGTTAAATTTTTCAGTTCATGCATGTTCTATTTTGTTGTTATGAGTTATGTTTTTCAGGCTGCAGCACTCGACAAAACACGGGACAAAAAAAATGACTTGTGAATTTCTGTACGCACATCTTTCCACAGAGAACAAATTTAATGATTCTCCAGAGATGTTCAGGAACACAGGCTGACGTTGCTGCCACCCTGTAATGAAAAGCTCAGGGGGCGAGGAAAAAAACAATTTTTTTTTATATATATCTATAACTCATTGCTCTCTTCTGCAGGAAAAGCTTTCAATTATATTATTATTATTATTATTATTATACATTTTTTATTTTATTTTTTTTTACACTCAAGTGACTCCATGTGCTCGGGAGCAAAGTATGTCTGGGTGGCTACAAGTATGTGTTACATTTTTCTGCCGTTTGGCCTAGTCTGAGCACTACAGTTTTTGTATGGTTAATATTTTTATGGTTTTGTATGGTTCGTCGGTTGTGTTCTTATCCTGTACAATTATTGGTAACACTTTATTTTACAGTGTCCTTGTTACATGTTACATTGTACTTACCATAGTAATAACAATAAGTTATTAATAATTACATGCAACTAACCCTCAACTAAAAACCCTAATCCTACCCTAACCCCATAGTAAGTACATGTTGTTAATTATTACTACTCAGTACTTAAATATATAATTACACTGTAACAATGACACCTTAAAATAAAGTGTAACCCAATTATTCTCCACTCAGCAGTAATACTGGTTTCTCCTCTCCTGTTGGCATGCGTTCTGCACAGAGCAAGTCCATCTTCCATTGGTTCTGACATCCCTGGTGATAAACGTCCTTGTTCCTTACTGTGATTATGTAAGAATGTGTGTGTGTGTGTGTGTGTGTGCATGTGCAACCTTTTGTCCTGGAGTGAATTCTAGACTATCATATCTCATGATATTTCCATTACAAGTGTCCTTGTTTGTTGTCTCTGAGCTCGGCATGGCGATAGGAGGTTTTTGAACCGTTGTTTGCTGGAGTTTGCAGCTCTACCCTGCAGGGAGTTCTGTGTTCAAAGTCTAGGAGATATACAGCACTAATGAAGGCCTGAACTCAAGTATATATTATTTTCCTCTTAATAGTTGTGCCTGTAACAGTACTGTCTATGTTGCTAAGTAAATGAAAGCATTGCAAAATTCTTCTTTTGAGTGCCAAGTGCCACCATTATGCCAGTGCAATTACCAACTTGTACCACGGCAGTCTAAATAAACATTTTCCCTTGCACACCAGCCATGACTTTCATCATTGTGAAATCTAAAAGAGTCACTGCAGGGTTATGAATGAGCCGGCTTCTATTTTGGCTCTTTTTCTGCATCCACACTTAATCAGGACTGGAACCAAAGATGTAAGCCGCCGCTGCATTGTCACTAAGCATTCATTATTCAGTTTTTATTTGCTTCAAAATTAGCACTCATCTATAATGTATCAAGCAGTAAGATAACGCGGATGTTGGGGAGACGATTAAACCATGAGTGTTTGGTATCTGCTGCATGCATATATGAAATAAATTAATAGTTGTATTCAGCAAGGGTGCATTAAATAAATTAATCAAATGTGACGGTAGACATTTTATAATGCCATTTATTTAAAATAATTCAATTTCAATTAAATGCTGTTCTTTTTAACTTTATTCATCAAATACATATTTTTTCATGGTTTCCACAAAAATATTAAGCAGAACAACTGTTTTCAACACTAATGATAATAAAAATGTTTCTTGAGTAGCAAATCAGCATATTAGAATAATTTCTATTAGATGTGACAAAATTCAGCTTTGATCACAGGATTTTAAAATAAAAAGAGAATTTTTTTTGACCAGGTGACAATTTAAAAAAAAATTTGATCAATTACATTTTAAAATATATTCACATAGAAAACAGTTCTCTTAAATTGTAAAAATTCACAATGTTTTGACTATTTTTGATCAAAAAAATATATTTGTGAAATATAAGAGGCTTTTTAAAAATCTTACAGGTTGCACACTTGTATTCATTAATGTACCAAACTAATGTAACCGTGTAGAATGTGATGTTAGCATGTTGCTAAAAAAAATTAATGAGGCCCTCTTTACACCTGGCATTAAGGTGCGTTTTAGTCAACGATAAATACAGGTGTAAACAGTGTCTAAAATGTTTTTGGATGAAGACCTATTTTTGGTTTGAAGATGAAAAACATACCAAGCACAATGTTCTCTCACCATTCCTGATTTCTAACACACACTCACAGCGTTCGCCGTGGTCTCGCGGCTATCAGAGCAGAAACGAAAGCTGATGCTCGCCGTATGTTTTTCCGTTCTCTCCGGTCACATTCGTATGTAAATTGACCTTCCCCTTGAAGAAATCATGACAGAAGTGATCGAAAGTGGACAAAAGAAATGGATTAAAACACCAGGTGTAAACAGGAATGTATCCCCCTCGTCTACTTGTGATCCTGTCGACCAAAACGCATCGTAATACCAGGTTAATAAACAGGGCCTTAGTCTAAAGTCTTTTTAGTTTCTAGTGTATAAGTCTTTTTTTGTAATGTTTACATTTTCTTATGATGGATGCTTAATGTTGTCTTGGCAGGACACTCACTGGGGTTTTGAACACAGTCTAATGAGTAACATTAGAAAAGTGATTCAGCGTTTCAACAAATGAGCGATGAAGTCATCTGCACCCTGCAGCACGGCTGTGTTTGCGTTCATTGCGGAAGCTCTCACCGTGAAAAACGTACTGGAGCTGGACTGTGAACACTCAGACATTCGTTCACAGGAAACATGAGCGTTTTCTCCCGCTCTGTTTAATCATCAGCTCTCAGCAGTGTCACTGAAGTGTACCGTTAACATGATGCGAATGTCTCTCTTTTTCCCTCTAGTTCTTTCTTACATAAGTGATCTTTTTTCATGGAAGTGCTGCTCATGTGGCCTGAATCTCTCCTCCGGTAACATACAGCCTTTGTGTCATTCTCAGAAATGGAGCTTTTTGCCTCCTGTTTAATACATAAATCCATTCATATTACCTCTGAAAGATTAAAATACCCTTTTTTCGGTTGGAAAGATATTCAGCATCATTTTGAAAGAGGACATAATGGCACAAAATGTTTTAGGATATGATTATCCTAGTTTTTTTTTTTTTTTTTTTTTGGTTGATGACCTTTTCCTATTGCATTATTTTTGCTTTTGCTTTTCTTAGATATTTATCATGAAACCCAATGACTTTACATTTATTTCCATTTATTTTGTTCTCTAAATAAACTAGCTGTCTTTACAGTGAACTTAGATGTTTCAGACAGTGTCCTGTCCCATTAGGAACAAGCATAATGCAAAACCACAGATCCTTCTCTGAACTCGGTGAGTTTATTTGTACACTTGGTATAATGCAGTGGTATAATGCAGCACAAGTTGTGACATGCAGTGCTGCACCAATCATTAACATAAAACAAAACATCTTCTATGTTGTACCTTTTCTTTCAGGTCAACCACATAACTAATAGCAAGCTGCTTGAATAACATCACATTTGGTTTAATGCCACAAATACTTAAGTTTGTACAACAGGACCGCACATTTGCAACATTGACCAAGCATTTGCATCTGTATTTGCATATTTGTGTGTTTCTGGACTTAGAGTAATGTACAGTATGGACATTTACACTTATGCATTTGGTATGCACTTTTATCCAAAGCGACTATCCAGAGGTACACTATGTAACTTTTGGCGGTTAAAAAAAAAAACTGCATGCATTTTGTAGAAGAACATTGTTTTTCGGCTCTGCGTGACTCATGGATGAATATGGTTATCCTACTTCTCATAAAACATTCACTACGGGGCTTAAGAGATATAACAAGTTTAGATAAAAAAAGGTCTCAAGGTGATGAGCTGAAGACGTTACTGTAGCTTTACCCATTAATAGACATGGCACTTCATTGAAAATCAATTCCAGCATAGCGCTACAACAGCCATAATCACAATAGATAATGCTTTGCAATAAACTGCATATGGCAATCTATCTGTTCAATAAAATACCTAACTCGCCTGTTGAATAATAAAAACACCCTCACCTTAGTTGTAACGAATGAGCCAGGTGAGAACTAAGGGGAGAACTAATCCCTTAGTTCTCGCCATCTCCGAGAAGCCGAGCCAATGTTGATTCTTGTTTTATTACGAGCTCTGTCGCGTTCTCTTTTTGCCAGCAGACTCTCCTCTGTTTGGCGTTTGTTTAAAACGGATGATTTCCCAGAAGTTGGAGATTTAGCTGCTCCATGTCAACCTTTCTCACTCGTTGTGTCAACTAACCTATGCCACTCCCACACCATGCACACGTCAAAGTACAAACCCGATTCCAAAAAAGTTGGGACACTGTACAAATTGTGAATAAAAAAGGAATGCAATAATTTACAAATCCCATAAACTTATATTTTATTCACAATAGAATATAGATAACATATCAAATGTTGAAAGTGAGACATTTTGAAATGTCATGCCAAATATTGGCTCATTTTGGATTTCATGAGAGCTACACATTCCAAAAAAGTTGGGACAGGTAGCAATAAGAGGCCGGAAAAGTTAAACGTACATATAAGGAACAGCTGGAGGACCAATTTGCAACTTATTAGGTCAATTGGCAACATGATTGGGTATAAAAAGAGCCTCTCAGAGTGGCAGTGTCTCTCAGAAGTCAAGATGGGCAGAGGATCACCAATTCCCCCAATGCTGTGGCAAAAAATAGTGGAGCAATATCAGAAAGGAGTTTTTCAGAGAAAAATTGCAAAGAGTTTGAAGTTATCATCATCTACAGTGCATAATATCATCCAACGATTCAGAGAATCTGGAACAATCTCTGTGCGTAAGGGTCAAGGCCGGAAAACCATACTGGATGCCCGTGATCTTCGGGCCCTTAGACGGCACTGCATCACATACAGGAATGCTACTGTAATGGAAATCACAACATGGGCTCAGGAATACTTCCAGAAAACATTGTCGGTGAACACAATCCACCGTGCCATTCGCTGTTGCCGGCTAAAACTCCATAGGTCAAAAAAGAAGCCATATCTAAACATGATCCAGAAGCGCAGGCGTTTTCTCTGGGCCAAGGCTCATTTAAAATGGACTGTGGCAAAGTGGAAAACTGTTCTGTGGTCAGACGAATCAAAATTTGAAGTTCTTTTTGGAAAACTGGGACGCCATGTCATCCGGACTAAAGAGGACAAGGACAACCCAAGTTGTTATCAGCGCTCAGTTCAGAAGCCTGCATCTCTGATGGTATGGGGTTGCATGAGTGCGTGTGGGATAGGCAGCTTACACATCTGGAAAGGCACCATCAATGCTGAAAGGTATATCCAAGTTCTAGAACAACATATGCTCCCATCCAGACGTCATCTCTTTTTAGGGAAGACCTCGCATTTTCCAACATGACAATGCCAGACCACATACTGCATCAATTACAACATCATGGCTGCGTAGAAGGAGGATCCGGGTACTGAAATGGCCAGCCTGCAGTCCAGATCTTTCACCCATAGAAAACATTTGGCGCATCATAAAGAGGAAGATGCGACAAAGAAGACCTAAGACAGTTGAGCAACTAGAAGCCTGTATTAGACAAGAATGGGACAACATTCCTATTCCTAAACTTGAGCAACTTGTCTCCTCAGTCCCCAGACGTTTGCAGACTGTTATAAAAAGAAGAGGGGATGCCACACAGTGGAAAACATGGCCTTGTCCCAACTTTTTTGAAATGTTGATGCCATGAAATTTAAAATCAACTTATTTTTCCCTTAAAATGATACATTTTCTCAGTTTAAACATTTGATATGTCATCTATGTTGTATTCTGAATAAAATATTGAAATTTGAAACTTCCACATCATTGCATTCTGTTTTTATTCACAATTTGTACAGTGTCCCAATTTTTTTGGAATCGGGTTTGTAGCTGGAGCAACTTTTCTCTTCGCATGTGCGAGTGATTTCCTTCGAATTTCCCATGAATACCATCCTGCTAGGTCTAAAATATAAACACTTACAATAAGCTTGCCATATAAATCAGACAAAAATGCGTTTTGGAAGAAGGATTGATGTATTGACGCATAATTTCAATTTAGTTCATTTTGAACAAAAAGTTACATAGTGTACTATTAAATTACATACAAGGTAAACATTTTATCACTTCTCCCTTTCCCTGGGAATTGAACTCATGACCTTGATGGTGTCAAACGCTAGTGTTTAAGCTTCATTTAAGGCTTTAAGTGTATTTAGTTTATTTTATGTTTATTTTTTTTCATTACACCGACCCACAAAAGACTGATAATTGTTCTCAAATATTTGACTTTCTAAACTCCCTAGATAAAGCAATGTGTGATTCAGGTCTGTGGGAAAGTTATGAAGTCATACTGGGAAGATGTTTTCAAACCACACTTCAGTTCACAGAGAAAGAGTGAGGCGAGTGTCATGGTGAGAACATTTTCCTGTGCAGCTCATGCTGTATGGAGCAGATGCTTTCAGTTCATAATTGAGGCGTCCGTTGTCCAGCTGAACTAAATGGTTTTTATTTCTATAAAGCAAAATGACGGTCGGGCGTTGCTGCGGTGGGCAAGTAATGTATTCGGTGTATGGCCAAACACCATGTAGCACCGGTAACGGCAGCTACCGCAGCAAGCCTGATGCGGACCACCAGATTCTTACAGAACGACCTCCAGCTCATCGACGCTTTCTATTGCCTCCGTTTTCATGAATGGACCATCATAAAACATATATCAGCAATTTACAGTGTTGAAGTGTTTGCAAAGTCTTGGCATATTTTACAGTTGTTAAACACCAAGCTAAACTTTCAACCATGATGCTGATGTTAGCCATAAAGGTGAGAACATGCCAGAGTAATTGTCCCTCCAGTACATTTGTCCTGGTCATATATTTTGTGACCAGGAAAACACAAAGAGCCCTTTTGTCAAGGCCAGTGGTGGTGTGTGAGTGTATGTGTCCTTGGCATGTTTCATTATCTTGAGCATTAGACACAGTAATCGCCTCCTAAACCACCACCCCTAAAAGCCTCCCCCCACACACACACACACACACACACACACACACACACACACACACACACACACACACACACACACTTACTTTGCCAACTCTGACCAGAATCGTTCCAGCCTCTAAACAATTAACAATTAAAAGAGAGATGAACAAAAAACCCCAAAGGGAAACAGTCTAGCATTGTGCTGCACAGGCCATGGAATCAGTTTAGGCTGGCCACGCGTAAAGCTGGTATAAAAGTCCACTTCCTCTGCGCCAGTCCCTTCCATTTTTAGCACTCGGTTTCTTTGTCGCTCTTCGCTTCCCTCACTGTCATGCTGAGGAAAAAGAAGGATGGAGAGATCGTCGAGCTCTCGGTTAAGAAGGTAAGTGGGGAGAAAGTGAGGGTGGTCTTCAGACTTTCCTGGGGGCTGTAAGCTTAACCTTCTGGAATGAAAATAGTCCCGAGCCATCTGTGTGCTCAGCATGGATTAGCAGGGGGGCAGTGTTTGTCTTCTTCCTTGGAAAAGCGACAGGGGTTCCAACGCAATCTCTTCTGGTGCAGACTTTCCGGTGCAAATGCAAACTCATGCCGCTTTCACACCTGGCTCGTTCGTTTCAGAACATGGTGCATTTTCTCTCTTAGGGTGCTTTCACACTGGCAGTTTAGTTTGAAACGGGTCATGGTTTGCATGAAAAATTGCTAATGTGAAAGCTGTCATGCGGACCCGGGTGTGCACCAGACTACCTGGAGGAGGTGGTCTGAGTTCGGTTGCACTCGTAAATGTGTGAATGTGAAAGCAACATGGACTCGGGTGCACACTTGTTCAGGAAGAAAAGTAACCTGTGCATGCATTTTATCCGATTACAATGCATTTAGTTGCATAAAACACATGTAAGGGATGTTGTTAATGAGTTACCTTGGATACGAGCGAGAGTGAGCTTGCAGTGTATTTGCGCGTAGCGAGTGCAATCAGGGCGGCAAATGAACTGCTCGCAATCCGCTGTCTCCTAGAGTCTGTTTGCAAGCAGCAGAAAGCCGCCTTCATGCGAAACACATACAGTAAAACAGTGTTACTCTGCTGTGCATTAATAGTACCAAATTAATCAAAAACACAATATATTGAATGCATTCTGTTTTCTATCATGTGGCGTGCACGTTTGTGAGGACGTAAGATGAACGCAAGTGGTTCGACCAGGGTTCGATAGAATCAAGTTGAGTGTGAAATAGAGCGATTCTGGATAAATTGAGAATCACAAATTTTTTTTTTTTTTTTGTGATTTGCGGTTCTCCCGCGATTCTGAAGAAAAAAAAACATCACAACTAAAAAAAAAAACATGCAAACTAGAGGTTCTAACAAAATGGTCATTGCTTTAGTCTATTTAAAATATATATTAATTTGAATGAAATACGGAGCGTGAGCAGCACGTGTTTTGTCACTGCCTGTATCAGTGAACGAGAGCATTCACATTGGAAGTGTGGCGGGCCGACCCTTTCATTGAGTTTTATGCTCACGCGTAAGCAAGAAGCTCAACTTCCATATGAATGAATTGAAAACGCTTGCTCTGCTCTGTTTGCTTCACGCCAGTGGACACCCGCCTTTCATTAACATGGGCAGCGGCAAAATACGTGCTGTTACGCTCCGCTGATGTTTGTGAGGTGAAACAGGCATAAAAGACAGCAGAATTGTGGTCATTTAGGAATAAGATTGTGTGGGTGTTTGAATTGAGATC